>ML791299.1:39695-64051 GCA_009831015.1 Picea engelmannii
CAACCCACTCTTTTCTAATGCAGATGGTGAAATGAAACTATCTGTCGCACCAGAATCAAACAAAATCTTAACATTGATATGATTTAGCGTACCTGATGACTCCACCACCGTGGATTGATGTTCGACCTGGCGGTTATTAACTGCTGCGTAAATATGGTGGCTGCTACTTGCTCTCCCCATCGACGCCTTTCCTTCTCTATGCATGAACCCTGATTGTAACTCTGGGCAGTCGCGTTGGTAATGGGGTCCCCCGCACCCCCAACAGGTAACACCAGATTGAACCTGTGCATTGTTATGTGTCTGTCTTTGAAATGAGTTCCTTCCCTTGGAACCCTTGCCCCTACTAGCTGTTCCCTGAGATGGTCATGGACTTGTCTGCACCGTTGGCGATGATCGAGATGCTGCACTCGCTGCCATTGAAATCCCTGCAGCTATTGTCCTTGGCGCGACTCTGTTACCATATGGTGGTGGCCTTGAGCCCCCTCCCCTAGGAAATGTCCTCGGGGCCTTTCCTATGAACCTCGGGCGATGCGGAAACGTCGGTCTTGTACCCCCGGTCAAGTTCATGTGTTCTTCCGCGTAATGCGCATTTTCCACTGCCTCCGCTACTGAATACGGCTTCCACATCTGCACCATAGCTCTTATCTTAGGGTTCAATCCATAGACGAAGCGCTCTGCCTATCGTTGGTCGTTATCCATATACGACACATATTTGACCAGTTCCATAAACCTGATCTCATATTCTTCTACCGTTCTGTTTCCCTGTACTAAGGCATGAAATGCCCCAACCTATTGTTCCTCGTAGTACGTCGATAGATATTTCCTTCGGAACCTCTCCTCGAAAAGTTCCCAAGATACTGTGTCTGGGGTAAGGTGCAGTTGTCTTTCCAGGTTGCCCCACCAGTTCAAAGCGCTGTCTCTTAACTGAAAAATTGCGATCTTTGCCTTTGAGTTGGACGCATAGTCCCTTAAGGCAAAACACCTTGTCATGCCTTCCAACCATGCTTCCGTGCGTTCACTGGCGCGACCCCCGGCAAACTCCAGAAGTTTGATCTTCTGCAATTCTCGCGTGATGTCTTCAGGTGGAGGTCCTCCCCCTGAATCCCTTGACGCATCTGGATTACCCGTTCCAGACGGTGGGGGTTCCACTTTAGTCCCTGCCGGTTGTCGCCCCTTTAGAGTCTCGTTGATGGCTTCCAACGAGCACAGTATGAGGGCTAGTTCGGGCGATGGTGGTGGTGGTGCTGGCGGTCTTGGCGGTGCTTGCGACAATGCTCCCCTGCCTCAACTCCCTCGAGTCCTGACCATCCTGTATGCTTTGACCTGCATCAACCAACGTTGTCAGGGTGAGTTCCAGGATGTTTCAAATTGGTGCTACTCAAACTAGAAACAGGGTTAGGCGCAAGTTTTATTTACTTGTCTGTAAACAAACATTACTCCATTAGGGGATTGGCTAGGTTAGGGTTAGGATTAAGCGTCTAAGCTTGATTTCTTCGCCCCTACGAAAGAACTATTGGTTCCTTTTCCCTGTAGCTACGTTAGCCTTGCGCCTCACTCACCACTTCCTTTGCTTACGCTCCTAGTGCATATGCTGCCTCCTTCCCGCTTGTCCTAGTCTAAGCCTTTTAACTTTCACATACAACTTGATTAAAGTGACTTCCGACTTTATGTTTATTAATTTACGCCGAGAGGCGTACACCTACTGACAATGGGCACAATCAATGATCTTTTAAATCTTACTTAGCCTTAAACCCTTATCTGATGGCTATGCATTGAAGATGCTGGCATATTCTTAGTCGTCCTCCAAAATCAATGGGTCACATTTATCGTTCATAACTTTCTTGCATTTATCAAGGCATCCTTTAACATGTTTACTTTTTAACATTTACCTATCACATAAAAAAAAATTTGTTGTAAGGTTATATAATTACCACATTTAATGATTAAATAGGATTAAATTGCGGCAACTGAATAATCGTCCACAACTGCCAGCCACGTTTCGGTGTTCACCATCGCTATGTACCTTTCGACATTAGTGTTCTTCTTAAGACGCCGCGTTGAGCACATACGTCCCTTTGTGGGCTCCTCCATTTATGTCTTTGGCGCTTGATAGCTTGGCATGTGACTTGTATGGCTCTAAAAGGCGCTTGATAGCTTGGCATGTGGTCTTGGGTATGACAATTAAAGTATTTAAATGTGAAATTATTTGTAAAAATAATACGGTGTGGTGCGCCGGTTGGATGGCCTTTGCCAAGATTTTGACCGGTGGGGAGGTTCGGGGTTCAATTCCCACGGACTCCGTAATTTTTTTTTATACTTAGCCCTATTTTATCAAATTATTTAAATTAAACTTATAATTATAATTATATATATATATATATATATATATATATATATATATATATATATATATATTTAAATAATTTAATTTTACACTAGCGTATTAACACCTTTAAATAAAGTATAAAACTAAAATTTAATTAAAATAAAAAAAAAATGAAATTTTAATTATTCAAAAGGGCGTATTAATATTTTTAAATAAACTAATAAACTAAACATTAATATATATAAAAAAATATAATGGCGAGAGTTTAATGTGCATACATTATCTGGCAGCCTTTAAGGTCGGGCTTTGGCATGAGGCCCACGTGCCCAGCCTCCGGCTCTCAATACCAAACACCTGTCTCTTCGACCCTACACGTCCTCACTTCCGCCTCTTTCCTCTGCGGCCTTTCGCCTCTCTCCTCTGCTCTTGGCGCTGGTGTTGGTCTGGTTGTTAGCGATCAAGTAGATCAGCTCCTGATTTTGCTACTCGTGTTGCCACTGCAAGGCATATAACCATGAACTAAGGCGGCTTCAAGGGTTTCCACTTTTTGTAGACAGTTCTTTCAGGGTTGACGCAGGAGCCCTATCTGGATCAAGCTGTGTGTTCCAGTTTCCTTCGGTCATGGAAGATATTTGCTGCCTGTGATTGGAAAATGGCTGCTCAAGTTGTGGGTAAATTACCACAGAATGCACAAGTTACCCAGGCTGAAATTACAGATTTTACACAGGGAAATCAATATACCCATTTGGCTTTGGATTGAGCTACACAACGTTCTCTCATTCTCTGGTCCATGCACTAGAGCTGGTTTCATTGTCCCTTCATGAAAGCCAACTTAGGTCATGCTATAGAATGGACAATTCATGCACTTCTGTCCACGTGGAGAACACCAAGTGCGAGGGATTGCTCTTTGACCTTCATTTGGACGTGCATAACATGGGCAACATAGATGGAGGGCATGTTGTTCTCTTTCTCTCCAGTCCTCCTGCGATTCACAGGTCTCCACAGAAGAGCTTGCTCGGCTTCAAAAAGGTCCATGTCGGCGCGGGAGCCACAGAAAGAGTGCAATTTAGCATTGACGTGTGCAAAGATCTGAGTGTTGTGGATGAGATTGATGTGAAGAAGTTGGCATTGGGCTCTCATATTCTTCATGTTGGAGATGTCCAACATTCACTTAATCTTCAAATTGAATGAATTGGAGAGTGGTTTGAAACGGACTGGTAATTATTGGTGGAGCATCAACAACTTCAAAAAAATTCGAAGTTGTAGTTGCATTGTGGAATAAAAGTTTTGGGCAACTAATTTAGGAATGTCAATATGGTTGTATATGATATTTTTTTTCTAATACGAGGATCAAGTTCCACAGTCTTATTTAGTTTAGAAACTGAGGCATGAACTGTCAGACCAGCGGGCTCTACAAGAACTTCGGTTACTGTGAGGGAAGAAGCAGTAGAGGAGACCAAAATTGGTGAAGCAGAAAGTAGCGTAGACGAGATCCAGTTTGTTGAAGCGGGTTACATATGCAATGTGCACGGTCTTCGTGGAGAGGTCCGTGTGAAACCCGCCACAAATTTTCCAGAAGAGCGTTTTCTGAAGCCAGGTGTAAGATGGTTGAGACTGAGAAGCTCTAGCGCTCTGACAATAAAGGAGTTTGAGCTTGTAAAAGGAAGATTTCATGCTGGCCAACATCAGTGGTTGGTTAGTTTTAAAGGGTTCAATTATGTCGATGAGGTAATTTAAGTGCTAAATAATTCGGCGATTAGATGGCTTTTACATTTGAGTATTCAAAAGTTTTTGTATTTGGATATGATGTCTTTGCTTGGTTTCTAACTTTCATTATGTAGTCAGCTAGCCTGGATCAAGTTTGGCCAAGTTTTTACTTATTGGCTATCAGCTATGTATAAAAACGAAAACCCCATATTGAATTTGGGAAATAATGCCAGCTATCATATCCCCCCTATTTTTCCTACATTTGAATTTTGTAGGCTATCGTTGTTCATTTTCAGCATGTAATAAGAAAAGCAAAGTAGTTAAATGGGACGTAGTAACAAAGTCAGAACTTGTTCACTGGACCTTAGCTTTTGGATAGAATTTGGCATTCCATTCCTAGTCTTCCTTTCAATTTCAATATAGATTCGTTTGTTTTCAATTTTTATTAAAGGTCCAACTATCCAAACATACAATTTTGACAATTTTTGAAATGGCATCTTGAAGATCTATTTGCAAATTAAAACAAATAAATTCCAATATATTCCATGTAACTTAAGAGTAATCCCTCTTTTGGTTTTGCAGAATAAATATGTAACTTTTGTGTGGAACATATGAAAGCAAATCTAAAATGATCTTGGGTTTGGTTAGTTTCTTAGGACTTTGAAGCAAATTTTGTAATAATCACCAGAAGACTGATCTCATAATACCATTTTGCTTTGTTCTTTTGCCATAAAAACTAGGCTATTCAAAGTCTCCTTCATTTGTTCCATATCAATTTTTTTTTTTTATAAACGACTGTACTTAACTCGCCTATGTAGCTTGTTTTACTTCAGTAAATTTGTATTGCATTTATTTATTTATTTATTATTAAAGTTTCTATGTTTTGTGTGCAGGTTAAGCGTGGCTAGAGTTTTGGCCCTTAAGGCCCAAATTTTTATTCACCCTAATATTTATTTAGGGATTTACTATAACTAAACCCCTTATTTAGGCCCTTGGTTCCAGATTTGAACCAAGGCTCTGATACCAAATGTAATGGCCGAATTAATTTAAACAACCATTAATTTACAACACAACAGTAAAATTTAAGAGTTACTTCATTTAGCACATTCACAATCAATTCATCAATAATAATAGAATTTAATAACAAATTAATATAAAAACAATGCATAATTCTTGGTAAATACCTGAACCTGATGCTATTATCCCTCCTGTTGTCCGCAACTTGCTTCCTTGATCGCTTATGAACACTGCCCAAAACTGTTCCTCCCTGCCAACTAGGTAGCTTCCTAGCTCCAGGATATCAACGGATATCCTGGCCCCCGTGCCCAAAACCCCCAGCAACTCCAGTGCACTGTATCAATACCACTCACAAAATTTCCCTCTCTTTGCTAATCCAGAGCTCTCCAAAATTCCTCCCCTCAACCTCCGTAGCATGCCTCCCGTCAAACTCCTTCCCTTCCTTATCCCTCCTTCACCAACTCTCCCCCCTCATTTACTCCCTACCTAACTCCTTTATTACCTCCTTATCCCTTCCTTTAATATTTTATCCTCTCGGGATTAATGGGTTATCCCCTCCTTTTTATAATATATTTTATTAATCTATTAAATCTATTACTCATGTTATTAAATGTAATTTGTAGTTAAATTATTAATTAATTATTCACAATTATAACCTTTAATTAATTAATAACTTACTTAATTAATATCATTAAATCATCTTTGTTTAATTAATACCTTGTTAACACAATTAATCCCCTAATTAGTTTTACTTTATAATTTCTTAAACATTTATCCAACTAGGGTCGTTACATTAAATCAGATTGTATTACATTTCTTAAGTTCTCGATTGTTTTGTAATAATAGGATATATACTTGGTGATGCAGATGTCTTCCCAAGGTGATCAACATGATGAATTCTACTTTGAAATTTTGGGGAACACTTCTACGTTGTGTAGACGATTTTTTTTCTAAGGGGGTTGGTAAGAGAGAGAAACGTATTTTCTTATGGTTTCGACCCAACGACAGACTTCCATTCCTACTTGTTTCTCTGGAATCGCCAGTAAGTTGTGTGAGTATATATATATTTAATAATTATTATTGTGATGCCTAGTTAGTATGTGAGTTATGGATGGAAACAGTTTCTTTGTGGACGATGTGCCCATTCGGGTATTTCTCAACAACAAGAAAGTAGGAGTCTCGTATCCTCAAACCCAACCAATGGGCTTCTTCAACAATTATGTCCATGGTGGTAATAAATCATACCTACAAGCCATGTTGGTGGGTTGGTTATCTTCCATACCTACAAGCCATAGTTGAGTGAGAATCTATCCAAGCAGGTAGTCCAAGCAAGTAGTTCCAAGCAAACCATTACTCAACAATCATAAATTCTTGATTGAACCAGTGGTAAAGGCATACTTTATGGGGGAGAATAGAATAATCACCTTGGGCATACAAATGGAGAATAATCACCTTGGCATACATACTTCACGGGGGAGAATAATCACCTTGGCATACTAGTTTCTCCCAAAGGGAGGAGTTCACGGGATAAGTTCCACCTTGGCATAGTGGGTGGGAATTAAGTCCCGTTCCGGGAAGAAAGGGTGGGAACATAATGCTACCACATGAAAAATGGGCTGACCTGCAGATTCAAGTAAGAAAAAACAATTTTCCAAAGAAACTTATATCTTTTTACAAATATTACAAGGTGTATGCTCATGTTTATGCTGTAAATAATAAATCGGTAATAATTTTCTTGATTGTAAGCTTAGAGAAGATTATAGTGGACATTGACATCGATGAAAATATCACCAAATTAACAAGCAATCCATTACCAAACTCTAGATTAAAAATAATTGCAACATTTATCCACCAAAGTGTTAAATAGCTTACCATTATCCAACAATGGAATTTTGACCTTAGTAAGCATAATTCCATAGTTATTAACGCTTCCTAAATCAATATGCACACATCCATTATAATGAACTTTCTTATTTCGGTAGTGTTCTTCCAAAGATTCAAAGTCTCCTGCATTTGTTGGAAATTTATCACTATCCTCTTCTTTGTGTTTGGAAAGGCTCCTTCTAGGAGGGGACTATAACCCTTATGACAATTCATCCTTAACGCTTCCTAAATCAATCTACGCACATCTACTATAATGAATTTTCTTATTTCCATAGTGTTCTTCCAAACATTCAAAGTTTCCTGCATTTTTTAGAAATTTATCACTATCCTCTTCTTTGTGTTTGGAAAGGCTCCTTCTAGGAGGGGACTGTAACCCGTAGGACAATTCATTGAATGTATTTTGCTTGAAAATTGGACTCCCCAGCTTAGCTCTTCTTTATTCTTTGAAATACTATGTCGTGAAAGAGATTGGGATCCACAGGGACACCCATTTACCATGCATTCTACTAGAGATCCAGACTTTGTCGCATTTAGCGATAAGTTAATTCTCCCTGTAGTTTTATTCTTTGAAAAATTGTTGCATGGGGAAGATTACAAACCATTTTCTAGTTTCTCATGTGATGAGTTAATTATCTATGCAGTTCTATTTTTTGATAAACTTCTCCATGAGGGAGATTTTCATCCAATCCCATGTTTTTTTCTCTCCACAAGTCTATTCTTTGAAAAACTGCTTCACGATGGAGATTGTGATCCATATCCAAGGTTTTCTACCATGGCTTCAATATCTAATTTCACAGGAGAGGAAGTCTCTAACATTAGGGAATTATGATGTTTTGGTTCAACTTCTGTATTTAGGGGTTTTTCGTTGTTATTTATCTGAGCAGTTCTAGGGGCTACATCAGCAGTATAAATACTAGCTGCTTGGAAAAATACCATTCTTGACCCAAGGGCACTGATGCTGCCACATATGAGGAGACTTGTCAGTGAGCACGCGAGGTGTTGTTATCTTCCCATACAACACCAAGTTTAATACTAACCAAGATTAACATTAACAATATAGTATTAAACACCTTTTTTTAGTAAAGAGTATCCTTGGAATAGCAATAAAAGTTAGTGATAAAATGTAGGAATGTTATTTAGTCTTTTTTAAATGATTTTTTTTTTTTTAATATAATTAAAAATATAATTTTATGTTTGAAGTATGTACAAGTCTATAACAAATTGCCAATCACGAATCTCATAAATGAGAGTCTTCTATTTCCATTATTTAGAAATAAAATATTAATGGTTCAACTAATATAGATTATGCCTTATTTTATTGTCTTCCACCATATTATATGTTTTCCCTTTGTTTATTGCTTTAAATTATAAATTTCATGTCTGGAACAAAGTGTCACTGCTAAAATAGCAAAATGAAGAACTGTATGAAATGAGAGTATTCTATTTCCGCTATTTAGAAATTAAATATTAATGATTCAACAGATAGATTATGTCGAGTTCCTTATTATATTATCTTATTAAACTACAAATCGTATTGTAAAATAAATCATAAGAGTGGCACAATTTTTATTAAATTCCTAATCATATGGTTCTATAAATCTAGGGTTTTTCCGAATTTTTTTTTTTTTTTTTTTTTTTTNAATAAAGCAGTGGTTAGTTCACACTTAGAGTCCATATTAAAAATGCAGACATTTTGTAATTGAATACAAACAAATATATTTTAGGAGTATATATCTTTTGAAAGTGAATTCATACAAATATATTTAACTATATCTTTTATATGTTTTTCAATCAAATTGAATTTATATTTGCATATATTTTTTTATGTTATATATATATATATATATATATATATATATATATATATATATATATATATATAATTTTGAATGCAGTTATGGGTGTTTACAGTTACTTTTCTGAACAATTATAATGCATTGTTTCAATATTGAAGTAAATAAGTTAACAACATATTCAAACTTGGTTAATGTCCATCAAGATGAGAATTTTTTATTCCATCTTAACTAAGAAGCTCATATAATAAACAAGAACGAAAATCAACAAAGAGGAAATACTATGAAATATTTTGAATAGGATATAAGAAGAACAACTTTTCTGCGCAATTATAATGCATTTTTTAATATTGAAGTAAATAAGTTTATAACATATTCAAACTTTGCTAATGTCCATCAAGATGGGAATTTTTTATTCCATCTTGACTAAGAAGCTCACATAATAAACAAGAACGAAAATCAACAAAGAGGAAATACTATGAAATATTTTGAATAGGATATAAGATGAACAACGTTATATATATAAAACAAAAGTCCCTTGTGTTTATAAATATAAACTATAGCTGCTTTGCAACTTTTAAGTATTTTACTTAAAATATGGTTGTGGTCATAAGCACTTTATACCAAGTTATCATAAATTTTAAACACTACATTGAAAATGAAAAATAACTATTTAAATGGCTTTGGTGTCATGTTTACTTATGTTGTGTACTTGCTATGTCTTTATATATTTTTAATTTCAAGTTTATGTTGTAGGGATTAAGCTTCATAGTAGCCATTGTTTATTTTCATAATTAATATGTGCCTGTAATGCTAAAGAATCAACCTATGATATATTTTAATAATTAGTATATGTGTAATGTTCTAAAATGAGGAAGAACAAAGAGAGGAGTAATGATGGAAGGTGGTTATGGTTTATTCCATGAAGAGTATTAATGGAAGGTGGCTAGTGAGCATTGATGCTTTTCCAAAAATAATGAAGGCTTGGGTAAGCATTCCGTAGTAGGGGAAAATCCCCAAATATGAGAAGAGACCCCAATCCATTTTCAACTTGTCAAAAGAAAGTGGATAAGAAAACCAAAAAAGGGGTTCCAATCCATCTTTGATAGGCCCAGTTCTAGTCTTTCCCCCCATCAAGGAATCTAAACTTGGAAACCCCAAAAATACTCTAGCCTCTGAGAACTTTGAAGCAATCTCGAACATTGTTTGTTGAGTATGCTAACAAGACATTCGAATCCACATCCCTTATGGAAAGGAAAGAAAGTTGGAACAAAGATGGGGCAAATCCAAATTGCACCAAATAAATTAATGCTATTGCTAGCAAGGAATGCATGAGAAAAGACAACATCGACAAGGTCAAATGGAAAAAAGAGTTTAACCTATGGATGGAGGAATTAGTAAGATCAAAAGCACCGTGATCAAGGAAAAATACTTAAATCCTTGACAAAGCAAGTCCAAAGTAATAATGTTTTATTTTTGTATTATGTTATGTGGTGTTTTTCTTAGAATTTGCTTAGTTCATTTGGAGGAAATGAAGTTCAATTGGGACTCCAAGAAGATTTGAACTATCCCTCAAGTATTTGGAGTTAGGGACCAAAACGAATCTCAAAAGTTCCGTTGTATCTCTAAACATTCTAGTTCTATATGTGATATAAATTATGTTGCAACCTTTGACAAATGTAATACCAATGGAGGAGCATTGATAGGAAGTAGATAGGGTTTCCTCTATTTGATTGTGAGCATATAAGTTATTATCTATGCAATTCTAAATCACATATGTGAGGAATCAAATCGACATTTTGAGAGGACACATGAAGTCATGTGTATCTTCACAATGGAGACACAACCAAGGTTCTCTTACAAGGATGTTGTTGCGGCCTCCTTTGGTAGCTCAAAAGAACTAGAGATCCGATCCTCAAGAAGTGTAGGAGTCAAATTTAGCTTTGGGAAAGGGAAATATCAGATGTTCATAGTTGATAAGGCCTTTGAAACCCACACAATCAAGCTCTAGTCGACCCAAATCAATGATCTAGTGGAATGTTGGTAAAAAAAAGCCACGGCCTATAGGTTCAATGGGTTATTTCCTTCTACTTAAGCACTCATGGAATGTGTTAAAAAATGTTGGGTTTGTGATATGGAGTAAGAGTTTTTGAAAGAGGTTTTTCTGCAGCCCTGTGCTCAAGTGAAGAATATGATTTTAAACCAAAATCCCTAGTTCTAGGGAAGCATAAGGCTTGTCCTTACCCCCTGGATGCTAGAATTTGACCCTAGAAAAATGCCAATCTCTTCGACATTCGTATGGGTAAGACTCTTGAACTTACTCATGCATTTTTGGGAGGATAAGGTGTTAGCCGAGATTAGGAATATATTGGGAGATTTTATTAACTATAACTACAACAAAGATGAAGAGGGCTTGTTCTCTTTCCCCCAAAATTACGTAAAGATAAATTTGAGTAAGGGTCTTTTGATAGAGTATTAATAAAATTGGAAGGATCCTAATGGATCAAGAAATTCTATATGAGAGCACCGCATTCTAATGCCAAATATATAGAGAATGAATCCATCTAATCACTAACATATGAAAGAACAAAGAAGGCTTGGACAAGTGTCTGGTAGTAGGGGAAAATCCATAGATTCAAGAAGAGACCTAGGCCCTTTTATAAATTCCAAAAGAAAGCAAATAAGATGACCAAAAAGGGGGGGGAAATGTCTAATCCACCTCCTGTGAATTGGTTCTAACCACTCACTCCATCAAGGAAGTAAGGCCTCAAAATAACCTAGAGAATATAGCCTCTGAGAAATATGAAGAGATCTTGAAAAATATTGGGTATGCTATTGAGGTAGTGGAAACCTCGAGGGGAGGTCAAGAAGTCACTATGTTGGAACCCTCCATTGAGGATGAAGGGAAAGAAAGTCAAAACAAAGATGGGGCAAATCCATATCAGCCCTAAGAAATCGATGCTACTCTCAACTAGCAATGCATGAGAGAATGCAACATTGGGAAAGATCAAATGAAAAAAAATGGGTTGACCTACAACTAGAGGAATTAGTAAGATCAAAAACACTTTGATAAGGGAAGGGGTACTTAAATCCTTGACAAAGTAAAAGTAATAATGTTTTTTTTTTTTTTTTTGGTATTATGTTATGTGTTACTTCTTATAATTTGCTTAGTTCACATTGGAGGAAATCAAGTTCAATTGGGAATTTGAGAAGCTCTGAACCACCTCCTAACTCTTTAGAGTTAAGGACCAAAATGGATTCCAAAAGATCTATTATATCTCTCAACTATGTAACTCACTATGTGGTATGAATTATGCCATAACCTTTTGACAAATACAATTATACAAGTTTTGTTTAAAACAAAATAAGTACGTGTGTCTAATTCCAAATAATCAACATCTTATTTTTCTTAATATTACCATAATATTAAAAAAGTCTAAAAGGAATGAAATAATCAACATTATTAAACAACAACAATTACGAATAAATTAGCCATAATCAATTTTAGCCTTGTGTTTGAGATGTATTTAAAGAGGTCAAAGACCATTGAAATTTACACTTTGAATTTTGATCATTTTCAATGTTTAATATATATGAAATTAAGATACATATATCATAATATTAGAGTTCAAGTATTATCCTCCCTAATCACAATTTTTGTATATGAAAGCTTGTAGTTAATTAATTTTTCTTTGTTTCCTTCTTATTCTTCAATGCTTCCTCAAAATCCTGATAGCTTGGATACCATGTATGCCTATTCCAATCGACTATTTGGTTGGATTCCACTGCCCACATTATTTCTTCTTCTCCTTGGCATGGCCTACAAAATCTCAAGTATTAAGTATATTATCATATTATATGCATGGGTGGATATAATGGAGTTTCCCAGGCCTGCAATGATGAGACATAGTGATCATGGTGTGGAAAATTAGTACCATCATTTATCCTCATCTCATTATAGAATTGTGAATTGATTGCATAAAATAAAAATGAGCCAAACAAGGATATGTTTAATTATTAAAACCAAAATACTTATGGACTTCATAGTATGCTTATGGGTAGCAATGCAAATGATTTTAACATGATTGTGCCTTTTATTTGTGGAATTTATGATAATATAGATCATTGGAGTTGAATCCCTTGATATGAAGAGTATTGAATTCAGGTTTGTATTTGTTGTAATGATTATAGGACCCTTACATGCAAGGAAAAATTACAGGGATTCAAGGGTACTCGCCCATAGGAAATTATATTATTGTCTTTATGAATTTATGTTCAATTGGAATGTTGTAGTGGTGCTTCTATGTGAATCTTTTGAAACAACGCTTGTTAGGTCACATGTATTGCACCACCCTAGGAATAAACATCTTTGGAGCAAATTTCTCTACTGAACATAGAGCTTTCATAAGTTTAGTAGTTTGAATCCCAACATGTCAATAAATGTCATTTGCATGACTTCATTTGATGCTTATCATCACACAACTATGACATATGCCACTAGAATATGGTGGCCAAAGGCATAATTGAGACGGTTCAAGGGAGGCCATAGTGCCCAAAGGCACATCTAAGGCGGTGAATGGAAGGCCATGATAATATTAACATGTGTTTTGACATTGAATTAAGGAAATATTATACTATAGGCATTGCAAAACCCACATAAGTTAAGACTAACAAATGTTTTCAAATGTTTAAATTTATCATATAAATGTTTACCCACATAAGTTAAGACTAACAAATGTTTAAATTTATCATATAAATGTTTATGCGAAAGTTTAACCTAGGCATTTCCATATATAAAAATATATACATGCTTTATGAGAGTAATAGAAAAATATCAACAATAATAAGTCAAAGTAAAGTATTGGTTCATGTATCAAACAAAACATTTGATCCCTAAGTAAAACTTTGGATATTTTTACATGAATAAAAAATAAATTATACAATGAGTTAAATTTAAAGAGATTAATATAAAAAATCTCGTATATTGATATAAATCGATTATTATAGTCCAAAATGAAGTTGGGTAGGGACTAATATAGAAATGAATGGATTTTAAGTATCAAGGATGATAATGTTTGATCGATAATAAATAGTGACTTCCCATGTCGATAAAAGTAGGTATAACAAGGGCAACACGCTGCATGTATTGCCTTCGAAAACTTTACTTGTTAGTGTCTGCACGGTTTATATAAATAATATTCAGACATTTCCTTAGTCATTCGAAAAGAATGCAGATCTGTACTTCCCATGATCTTTATAATAATTAAAAAAGTAAAAACATCTCAATGTTTCTTATATTTTAAAATATGACTTAAAARTYTAAAAATTACTACATAYAAATTTCTATAAAATTATACTAAAAKATTAAAAAATGTTAAWAAATGTAAAATTATTGAAATTGAAAGATTAAAAAAATATTAATAAATGTAAAATTATTGAAATTAAAAAATKAAAAAAATATTAARARATGTAAAAWTATTGAAATTTTAAWAAGTGTAAAAAAGTTGACATTTAAAATTTAAATTTTTACCTCATTTGAAAAAACAATACAATATTAGATTTTAACATATATTATAATACAATATTACATTATATTGCATTACATTATATTAGTTTTTTTGTGGTCTTGTCTTTTCTCATTAATTTAAGGCTGCAATAACACTATCAAGTTATTGACCAATGAAAAGTTAAAAAAATACTATTTTTGTTTTTAAAAAAAATAATTTTTTTTAATTGTTATGTTGAACATTTAAATTGATATAAAATTTTCAAGTCAACACAAAACTAATATGAAAGTCAATGCTAACTCATTGCTATATAATACCTTCGGCAGTACAATAATACTTACTATAGATAATAGTGAAACGATGCCTAGGACATTATTAGGTGGAGTAGGTAGATGGGGTGGAGATTCCCTCCCAAATTATTTCAAATCCCGGTACGAAAATAGTACAGTGAAAGACTACAAATCTTTCCCCATTGTAATTAGTTGGGCCATATGGACATCTAGAAATGAGATCATCTTTTAGAATGCAACTTTCACACCTAAACACGTATTTCATAAGATTCTTTTATTTTTCACGAATACAAGGCTAGTGTGAAGGAGAAATTCTAATGCCAAGTGGGATCTCTAGTGATTGATGAATCCTCTCTATGGGGATTTTTTTTTTATGGAGTATGACGAGACAATCTGAGCAAGTGTGGAGTTGGAGGGTGTTTTATTTTTTGTTATTTTCATTTCATTTCCTTCTCCTTCGGGTTGTTGATTTTTTTATCTTATTGTGAAACCCTAGCACAAGACTCTTATGCTGATAAAAAAAGAATATCCATGCAATAGACAAATTCGCCCTAGCAAGAGAGAGTGAGTACCTTGAGAATATAACAAGCCAAAGAGAGAGAGATAAAACCCAAGAGAAATTGTCTTCCTTGCTACAACTCGTCTTTCTTCTTGATCTACGAAATTCTATGTAAGAGGAGTGAAATTCTTGAGTGAAAATGAGCCAATTCGATGGGCTATTTATACTAATTCGCCACTGTACTTTCTGGGCCGACTTTACCAATCTGGCAGGTTATTTCTGGGGTCTACTTCTTGTTTCTGGACTTCAATGGATCTCCCCAAGTAAGATTCGAACCTATGACCAATTAGTTAATAGCCGACCGCTCTACCACATGGGCCAACCTGATTTCTGGGCTATTTCATCATCTTCTAGGGTTTCTTCTGGTTTCCAACTTGGAGAATGACCTTCCGAAGTTGTCAAAACATCAACACTCCCTCTCAATGAGGAAGGCATTCTCCAAGCATATCTTGTATTGTTCTTGGTGTTCTTTTGTCATAGAAAATTTTCTCCATGAGCCTCATTATCTATGTTGATGATCCATCTCCACAACCTTGTGTCTAGCATCTCGGGTCATTCTTGTCCCATGACAAGAATCAAGATCACATCGAAGCCACATTCATCTCATGATCAAATGATCATGATTGATCCTGGAATGTCCACATTCCCACATGATCATGAGCATTCTTGGAATGATCAAGATTAGTCCTAGAATGTACATATTCCCATAGGATTAGTACGTGAATGTTTTTAGCTTGATGCTATCAGACATGTGGAATTGTACCTCAAGCACCTTGAGTCTTCTGTCCATCGAAAACTCGTTGAGGCACATCTACTATGGATGTAGATTTTCCCTATTTCCCCTCGTCTGCAGCTTAGTAATGGGAGAAGGGTCAACCAGATGCTTATCATGGCCACTCACCTCTACAAGTATACACTTGTAAGTGAGTGTTCTCTAAGAGAATGACGCCCGATGCAAGTCACACACACTTGAGGAGTCCCCAGTCCATTGAGAACTATGTAGCTTCATTCCATCGAAGACTACGTCGGGCCTCGAGTCTTCAGTCCATCGAAGACTATACCAGGGTCCCAAGCCTTCAGTCCATCGGAGACTACCTTTGGATCATTCCCATAGGGTCGAGTCTATCTGACTAATCTTGAAATGTTTGCCCGATAATTTCCTCCCGGAGATCTAACAGTAAATCGAATCTTCAGTCCATTGAAGATTACATCGAGGCCATTCCCACATGATCAAGTCCATCTGATCAATATTGGAATGTCTTCTTGATGCTGCAATCATTAACATTCCCTGAGGGAAACATTTGAATTCCTTCCAAGCTTGTCCCTGAGAGAGGCTTGGTGCAAATGTCAATTGTATGCTCATCTATGGATATGTGTTGGAGCCTCACTCCTCCCTCTTACACCATGTTTATGATGAATTCCTGCAAGATCCTTCGAAATCCACGCTAGTTCATGGTTTGTGTCACTGGCTGCAATATAGGAGTGCTACAAATATCTGCTTCCCTGCTTGTCTAGAAATCTTGCTCGATCCCCAAGTTGAAGTAGCACCCTGGGTGCTCGATCTGTCCTCTGCACTCCCAATCCAAAAATTTGTATATCATTGCAACCACACTTCATCATCGGAGAGCAATCATATCTATATGTACCACAAAACATGTACCTGCATGTTGTGCTTTAATTCAATAATACGATCATGGCTCGACCATATACAAGGTGCTCTCTGCAAAGAAAAAGTCTATCCATTCACACAACTTCTTTAGATGTTTCATCACAGGTGTGGCCATGGACATCCATTCCATCGCGATGAACCTCTTCAGTCTCCTGACTGAAGATATCATCTGGTCCCTGCCACGCTCCCAATCCCAATACATCCAGTCAAGATCCTTCATCTCGAACTGTGAAGTCAAATCCCTCTATCTGAGAGAATCCTCGAACCATGGTGTCATCTACTGCATGTCCCTTTGCATCCTGCAAAGTGTCACGAAACCATGTTGGCTTCTTATTGATCACTAACTCCCTCTGAGTCTATACAACCTGAAGGTTGACTTTCCGTGACTCTTCCTTTGAGCCAAATGACTCCCTCTTAGTCCTTCCAAACTTGTTGTTCTATTGTCATACATTTCTTGTTATTAACCTAGAACAATGGGGCTCCCGTACCAGGGATAATGACCCATCTGCCAAATTAAAGATAAGGGTTCTCGTACTAGGGATAATGACCCTTCTACGAAAAATAAAATATGGCCTCCCATACATGGATAATAACATTATGAAGAATAATAATTAATAAATGGACTCCTGTACCAGGGAAAATGGTCCAATATAAAAATGAATCAAAATACATAATTAGCAATGGGATCCTGTACCGAGGAAAATGGCCCAATACAAAATAAAATTAAAATAACTAGATTATACTTACAATTTTGTAGAAGTCCTCCTGATGTATTTTAGTATAAATAATCACTCCGAGGATCATCGTCGAGTTTAATTTCGGCTATCAATGCATGTTGCTTTTCTTTTCTTTTCCTTTGAGGACAATCTCTAGCATAGTGACCAAACTCGTCACAAATGTAGCATTGGATATTTGAAAGATCCCTCTTCTGTCTTGATGGTCATGTATTCTTCTTCCATAATTTCCCTTTCCCTTTTCTTGCATGGGCTGCAAAAGCTTTCTTTTCTTCTTCTTCCAGAGTTTTCTGCAAGTTTTCTCTGGATAGCATTCTGGTTTCTTCTTGAACACAATCAAACCATAGTTTGTCAAACTTCGATAACTTTTCACGTTCACAGATGCCCTGAATAAATGGATCCCATGATATTGGTAATCCATTAAGAGCTATAGTGACAAGTTCTACGTCTAGAACATCATCTCCAATAGCTTTAAGTTGATCTCTTATCTCAGATATCTTTGTTAAATATGTGTTGATTGAATCTATATTCGACATCTTGATCCATCAGAGTTGATTTCTTAAAGCTAAATTTATGTTGATGTTGTTTCTTTCAAATAATTTTACCAATGCCTTGTACATTTTCTTGGCAATCTTTAGTTCTACAATGTGTGGAATCAAATGTTCTCTAACAGAGTCTACCATGATCCTTTTAGTCGTTACTTCTTTCTTCCTATCCTTGACCTTCTCTTCATCTTCTTCTGGCTCAGGAATGTCTCAGTTTATGTAATCTAGAAGATCGTTTTCTTCTAGGATAAGAAGTATCTTAGTCTTCCATGTTTTGAAGTTAGTGGCACCTTCCAATCTGTCTTCTACTCTGAAACTAGTCTTCATCTTGAATAAGCCTCCAAACCCTAAAAATTTGAATTCATCCAAACTGCAATCTGACTGCACCAGGAGGTGCACTTGACTAGGGCGTACTAGCTTTAGGTAGGGTGCACTTCAAATGGCAAGTTTCAACCCCATAATTCAACACTTCTTCAAATCTAGTATGTTGTTGCTTGTGCAATGACTCTTTATTGGTCTAGCTCTGAAACCATGTTGAGGTTTTATCTTATTTTCAGATCTTGACAATTACTTTATTATGTTCCAAATCATAGAATAATTTCGCACTAAAAATATCAACCTAATTAGAAAGATAACCATGCACAAGTGACACAAGATATATCCTGGGAAAAATCTCTCATGGGAAAAACCCAACCAAATTTTCTCTAGAAGAAATCTTGCCAATCTGAAGAACAATCTTTTAAGATTACCAAAAGATCAAACCTTAGAAACCCTAGCACAAGACTCTTGTGTTGATACAAAGAAGAATACCCTTGTAATAGACAAACTCTACCTAACAAGAGAGAGTGAGTACCCTGAGAATATAACGAGTCAAAGAGAGAGATAAAACCCAAGAGAAAATGTCTTCCTTGCTACAACTCGTCTTCCTTCTTGATCTGTGAAATTTTGTGTAAGAGGAGCAAAATTCTTGAGTGAAAATGAGCCAATTCGATGGGATATTTATACTAATTCTCCACTGTACTTTCTGGGCTGACTTTACCAATATGGCAAGTTATTTCTGGGGCCGACTTCTTGTTTCTGGACTTCTAAATGGAAAATTACTGGGCCAACCTGATTTTGGGCTATTTCATCGCCTTCTAGGGTTTCTTTTGGTTTCCAACTTGGAGAATGACCTTCCGAAGTTGACAAAACATCAACATGGGCCAAGTGGGATCTCTAGTGATTGATGATTCCTTTGCATGGGGATTTTTTTAATGGAGCATCGAGAGACAATCTGAGCGAGTGTGGAGTTGGAGGGTGTTTTCTTTTCTCTTATTCTCATTTCATTTCCTTCTCCTTGGGGCTCAAGGTTGGAACAAAAAACTGGGCTGAACTTTGAGCCTTATGTAGGCTTATGCGAATTGTTATTAAGAACCAAGTTGAGAGTCTTCATATTCTTGGCGACTCTAAATTTTCAATAGATTGAATGGATAGTATAATTCCCTTTTAGAACATTGGACGTTGTTTATCATGGATCATATCTATGTTACAAGGCACATGTATATTGACATATCTTCTAAGAATGTCTCTTGTGAACATAAAACTAGAGTTGATCAACTTTGAAAGGATGTTGTGGATATGAAGGTAGGGATTATGAAGTTTCAGGAGGAGAGGGAGGGTGACACCACTATAACTCCTCCATATTATTCCTTCTAGTTGGAATTTTGAGTTCCTTTTTAATGGTTTTGTTGGTTTTTTTGTATTTGTGTACAAGGGTTTGGAAGTTAAGATTATGTCTATGGTTTTGGTTTTTTTTGTTGAAGACTTTGAGGTCTTTTTGTTGTAGGGCTTGTATGTTTGTCACTCTTTTTTTGGAGTCTAATATGTAGTTTTTTAGTGACTTTAGTTGATAGTAGGAGGATTCAACCTTCCTTTGAACCCAACTCGTTTTTTCTATCAATTAAACATATATTTTGGCATATACTATGAGTGTTTTCATAATAGGTTCACAACTAACTTTTGTTTATCACTACATTCATTGTAACCATGACATGTAACTGATTTTGAACATGTTACTTGATCTTACTTGATATTTACATGTTACTTAGTTTTAGGCTTAATCAACAAAATCTTATCATTGAGACCCTTAGTGTGCATACCATTAGAGGTATTGAAGTTGATCAAGTTAGTGTTAGCTTCAATGATTATCTTGGAATTGATCAATTATTTTTAGGATTCACAAGGATTCCTAGACTTTGTAAATTCCTTATGAATAATGACCTTATATGTTTTCATATGTAAATATGTACCTTATATGTTTTCATATGTAAATATGTAGTAATTCTTAGTGAGATCAAACTATATCATAACTATCTCCATATTTAGAGTCAGAACACGTAAATCACTTTGATCTACACCATTCTTTATAGCTCATTCTTTTGTATCAATAACATATTTATAGTTGAGCCAATCTTCACATAATCTCATTATCTGTTTGGAGCAATATCTCTAACATTTTCTATTCTTGATTCTTATATGTTAATGCATTACATGTAAATATTAAGTAACAATCAATGCACTCAATATATAATCCAATGCCTTTTCACCCCCTACTACTTTTGCTTGGATGTTTTATTCTTTATAGTGGCACACCACCCTATCACAACTATTGACAATGAACTATTTGTTTTTAGCCTCCTTTTGTGTGAGATAAGCCACAATACTTACTAACTTCACCACAACTTAAAAGTATTGTGCATCTAGGGTGACCAATCCCACCTTTGATAGGAGTCACTAGTATCACTCAAATCTAACAATTTCTCTAATATATGTTGATCTCCTTAAGTACATCTCATTTATAGTTCCATTTGCATGATATTTTGTTGTCCCAACTTGGAAAACTATGTCCCGTAGTTAGTCTTGAGTGTGACAATCGCATCTAAAAATCTCTTCACTCTATGACAAGAAGTCATTTTTTCATATCAAATACTTTTTTTCTCACTGCAACAAAAATTCTATTAGAATAACCTTTGAGACGACATAGATAAATACATTTAATAATGTGTAGCTCATGCCATTTCTAAACTAGATAGTATGAAGTAGGGTATCTATAATCCCCTTCCCATTCTTTTGCATCCATGAGAATTTGTCTCCATGGATTTTCTAATAAAGTTGTTAACCACATATGACAACCATGATGTAAATTTTTTCATGGTCGACAAATGCTTTAAGATGGAAATCATGACCCCTTGTCACAAGATCAACTTATCCAAAGGTACTATTTTTTTTACATGCATATGGGTCAACATCAAATTTCCCACATCCGTGATTAGTGACAAATATCATAAGTACATTTGCACCTATTGGAAATTATTTGAAGTCTTTTCAACACAATGCTAAACATTTCCATAATGCTTCAACCTTCTTCAACTTTATATTGGAAGATATACTAAAGTTATTAACAAAACTCATGTCCTTGAATATACAACCATACACATTTATGTATCTACAATGATAATGTTTCCTTTGTGCAACACAACTACAACCATGCACAAGTAGCATCATGTATTCCCTTTGATATTTTCTTTGTCTTTCAAGATTCATAACAATGGTGGGAATTGCTTATCTAGCTCCCCCCGCTAAAGGCACTTTTGTCCCTACACAAAAAGGAATGAAAAAAGCTACGTCCTTCATTTAACATCTAATGTCAAGTGCAATAAATTCTATGAGACACTTTAGTAAAGAAGAAACAACGATATGACAAAGATCATGTCCCTTATTGATTGATAATAAAGATTCAATGATCATATAATCATGGGAGAGTTACACAAGAAGACATGTTCATGTTAGGGACTTGTTACAATATTAGAGTGCATATAATAGTGGAACTTATGTTACAAATTCAAAATGACAAGTTAATTTTTAAGTGTATGTATTCAAACCCCATATCTAAGTAGTGCAAATGTGGTGCAATTGCTTGGATGCTTCTGCATGTACCCAATGTTGATGTGCACAATTGAGGATGCATTGTTGTTCAAGGTTGTTACTGAGAAGATCAACCATATCAAAAAATCATTAAATCAAGATATAAACAACTGGGATGTGAATCATTATGTCTCTTCCTATTCCCTTACATTGTAATAAAATTTATACTGAACCCTTTGAATGTAATAGGGTTGGAGGTAATTGTAGTTAATTGTAATATTGTTGTACATTCATCTTTGTTAATTATTAGAGTTGATATTTTTGCCCAAACTCTTATCCCAATAATGTGTGTTGTTCTGTGGATTCATTTTAATTTTTCCAAATTGATTAAACGATATTTTACCATAATATAAAGCTTGTGTGTGTAATGATATTTCACTAATTGTTGTGGATGCACTTAATCTTAGTGGGTGTACTCTAATGTGGATCAAGTTTTTAACAAAGCACAAGTTCTTAACAAAGCACTTGTTTTATAACTTTTTTATTTATTGCACAATTTGTGGATAATACTTGCTCATAGACAGAAGGAAATGGATGATAATAGAGTCACATTAGATTGATTGAGGTTTATGTTGAGAACCTCAATATGAAATTCAAGTATATAGATGGTAATTTTTTAAACATTCCTCATTTGTTGCATAACATGATAATTGATACAACAAATTTGTAGGCTACCATGTAGATGCAAACCTCCAAACCTTATCAAGCATTTTGGGTCAAAGTTTGGATAATTAACTAAACAACCTATTTCCAAATCTAAGATCATCTCCTAAAGTAGAGATCAAGGTAAATAGCTTACCCTATGATAATCACAAATGAATTTCATGTGACTAAATGGTTGATTAAGGCAATGTGATTCATTTTCTTAATACAACATGAATTCCATGTAACTAAATGGTTGATTAAGACAATGAGATTCCTTTTCTTAATACAACATAAATTCCATGTGACTATAGTTCATTGAAGCAATGAGATTCCTTTTCTTAATACAACATGAATTCCATATGACTAAATGATGATTAAGAGAATAATATTCCTTTTCTTAATACAACATGTGAAGAATGAAGATTGTGCTACTTTGTAAAATTATTGATGCATGAAATTTAATATTTTTAATATTAAATTTTCTTGACATTTATCTATATATGGTTTGCAAAATTCATATATTTTCTTGAAATATTTACCTTTATATATGGATTTCAAGATTCACATTAAAAACAATATCAAATAATATACCCCGAGACCAACAACCAACATTGGGAGTATTCTGATGAAAGTTCTATTTAGTGGCATTTTTTTGTTCAACTCCGAGGTTGCTTTGATGACTAGGCTTGCATTACAAAAGGGTTGCAAGTAACATCTTGTCTGACCAAAAGAACTAACCTGTCATGATATCTTCATAGCTTATTAATCTTCACTACATTCATGAGTAAATGACAAGGCAAGATGACGAGAATCCTCTCGGTTAAAGAATTCATAACATAAAATCTTATGACATATAATTCCATTTCATCTTTCTAAGGAATTTGATATAAATAAATAAACATGAGAGATATATGAGAAGACTGTGATTTTCTTTTAGCCTCAAAAGTTTTAGTATTGAAAAATTCCTTGTTTTTAGTAGGTATTTTTCAAAATCGTTTACCTCACAAACTGTACATGCTATCCAACTGATTTAAATTTGAAGTTATATTTGTATCTAAAATCTAATGCATTCATTCTCGATTTTCTTTGTCCATGTTGTCCATTAACACACAATTTTTTAAAGTAGTCTTAGTGTTCTCTTACACTGCCTTCCTTGCTCCAATCTTTTGTGTTGTGTTGCCTTATTATGGACTTCCCTTTCTCTTTTTCTCCATGTAGCATTGAATTTTTCTTATATTTGAAGTTAACCCATCTTATAGTATTGTATTAGAAAGACATGGAAAATTCGCTCACCTTCCTCAACTTAAATACCAAGATATCAATTCTCCATAATACTTTTAATACTAAGATACCAATTCTCAATAATAATTTGGTCATTACTAAGAGCAATCACGAGTTCAATCAAAATAGACACAAAATCCTTGTCATCTTCCAATTTCTTCTCTATATTGTCAAATCCATTATATATTGTCAATCCATCAATAAACACGTGCCATCATCATATTTCAAGTAATTTGCATTATTTGTGTTGTTTTGTGCATGTTTAGAAAACAATATCAATTGAATGAAATACAATGCATCAATAAGGAGATTGATGTCAAATTTTATTATCCCCACATGTTGATTGATTGGATTGATAGTGAGAACTTTGGCATACACACTTCTCTAGTATTAGGCTATCCAAATTAATGAAATACAATGCATCAATAAGGAGATT
>ML791299.1:73009-88868 GCA_009831015.1 Picea engelmannii
TCGGTGGCAGAAAGAAATTTGTTCCTTATCCCACGGTCTACAAAGTAGGTACAGACTACGAGGAGCAACGACAGCACAGCACGCAAGGACAGGCGTGTGGGGACTGGGCGAAGTTCGAACCCGGCCCCTGTCCACAATCCTGTGCACAGCACGCAAGGACAGGCGTGTGGGGACTGGGCGAAGTTCGAACCTGGCCCCTGTCCACAATCCTGTCTCTACCGGCGTACCAGATAGATATCTCTGTAGTCAAAATAAAAGCCCATAACGCTTGTCATAACTTTTATGAAGGAAGCACGCGCAGAGAGCAACGGGCAGGTGGCAGCAAGCGGACCCCTCTAGACCGGCCATTAAAACGGGCGAGTAGGCAGTGACATTGGGAATGGTTCCACAGCCCACCTGAAAGCAACGGCCCTCGGGTGCTCACAGTTACAGCTGTTTGATTTCATCGAGCTTATCTTATCTTATCTTATCTTATAGGTATCCATGTGTTATAGCTGTCCGACTGCCATAAACCTAACTTTACAGTTTGCGTTGCATCTTTCCAATGGCTCTGCTCCCAACGCAAAACACATAATCACATCATCACCGGTTGAACGTGCCAACAAATTTGTCTATTGATTGGATTAAGGTACCTTTCTAACGAACTACAGAGCTCCAAGATTCCAAATTCTCACATCTATGGAGTCTGGCCTACCATGATTTTGAAGAAGTTCCCAGTGTTTTCTTAATGTAGAATAAGCTGGTATGAGTAGCCAACGTTTTGTGGAACACATTTCAATCTCCATTTTCCCATAGGGCACTATTCATGTTGGTCAATATCAGCATGTTTGAGGAATTTGTCAATGAAGTGGTTCCACGTTGAATCAGTCCTCTCTTTCTAACATGCTATTAGTATATTCGCTATTAGGGGTATGTTTTTTCAATTGAGGCTTCTCTAGGCTATGTGATGTGGACCACATCACCCCTTTGTATGAGAGAATAAAATATTCATACACCTATTACATGTAACCACATCATCCCTTTGTATGTGAGAATAAAATATTCTTACACCTATTAAATATGACCACATTGAGAGAACGTGTCAAACCACTCTAAAGTGCAAAGGACATATGGATGCACTCAATATCACCTAAAAGAACCACTTTCCTAAGGATATGAGCACCAAACAAAACTCCACTCCAACATTCTTGAGTAATGAGCCAAGTCTAAAATATGTTACAAAGAGTCTTAACCTTACCATGATGTGTACATGTAGACTCTACCAAGCCCAACCTGGACATAGGCTCCTTAGAGGGTAATCTTTGGAAAATAAGAAGCCATGGAAAGATATACAATTTAAAAGAAAGTATTGCAATCCACATTGTCCATAGATGATTTGATAACTCGACTTCCTCATCTGAAAGGCTCCATCTCTTGTTCAACTTCTTTTGGAGAAGAATGCGATTATTCAATATTCATAACTTCATTTAGGTTTATAGATCAATATTGATTTTATCATACCTCCTTAGCCAATCTCTCCAAAAACACATTTACCCACTTGACTAGGACCCTCCCGAGTTCTTGTTAGTCACTACCCGAAGGCAACATGGACTATTGTAAATGGTATGTCGTTTTTTCAATAGTATTGCACATAAATCAATGACTTTTTCATTTTGTTAACCAAATATTATCATAAGCTAATACAATTTTTGTAGTAGCATTTCATCTTTTAACCTATGTTTTCAGATGCTTATACTTCGAGGTCTTATTTGGCCTCATATCAAGGTTGATTATCACGTGTCCATTGTCAGTGTCTGGCAGTGGCAACTGACATGTTGACCATGTGCCATAGTTGTGCACCATGGCTTGTGAAAGAAGAGACTATTGTGGGGTAATGCTCATTGTTGGGTACAGAGAGTGGTATGCCGACCTACATAGCCAAGAAGTTCACCGATCTACAACCTCATAGGCTAAGTGACCTTGATTAGTTGTTCGAGAATCATGGTGGTATCATCGATGATGAACTCAATCAAGGCTTTTATAGTGAGACCACTAGGAATATTACAGAGCAAAGGACTCATAATGATGGAGAATCAAGAGATAATATTGCTACTTCCTTGCAAGAGTTGTAGTATAGTGCTACGCCTCTGTGATCTGGTTTAATGTGGTAGTATAATATCAAGAGTGCTAGTGTAATATTCATTTCAACCTTCTAACTAAGATTGATTAATTTGACGACTTTTGATTATAGGAAACATATAATCAATATATATCATAGGAATTGAGTGCATCAATATATCATCTTATCGTTAGAACTTTTTTTCTCATTAAATTTTCTTCACATTTATCTATATATGGTTTGCAAAAATCACATATTTTTTTGAAATATTTACCTTTATACATGGATTTCAAGATTCACATTAAATTCAATATCAAATAACACACCCTCATACCAACAACCAACTTTGGGAGTATTATGATGAAAGTTCTATTTATTGGCAGGTTTTGTTCAACTTTGAGGCCGCTTTGATGTTCGGGCTTGCATTTCAGAAGGGTTTCAATTAATGAATCTTCCAACCAAAAAAACTATCATGTTATGATATCTTCATAGCTTATTGATATGCACTGTATTCACGATTAAATGACAAGGTGAGATGACGAGAATCCTCTCGGTTAAAGAAATCATAATAGAAAATCTTATGACATATAATTACATTTCATCTTGCTAAGGAATTTGATAGAAATGAATAAATATGAGAGAAATATGAGAAGATAATGATTTTCTTTTAGCCTCACAAGTTTTAGTACTGGAAATTTCCTTGTTTTTAGTAGCTAGTTTTTGCATTTGTTTACCTCACAAATTGTACATGCTTCCCAACTGGTTATCTTTGTATCCAAAATCTGGTGCATTCATTCTCAATTTTCTTTGTCCATGTTGTCCATTAACACATTTTTTTTTAAGTGGTCTTAGTGTGCTTTTACATTGCCTTCCTTGCTCCATTCTCTTGTGTTGTGTTGCCTTATTATGACCTTCCTTTTCTTTTTTTCTCCTTAGCATTGACTTTTTCTTACATTTGAAGTTAACCCATATTGTAATCTTGTTTTAGAAAGACATGGAAAAGACACTCATCTCCCTCAACTTGAATACTAAGATATCAATTTTCCATAATAATTTGAATACTGAGATACCAATTCTCCATAATAATTTGGTCATTACTCAGAGGTATTGTCAATTCAAGAAAAATCAACACAAAATCCTAGTCATCTTCCAATTTCTTCTCTATATTGTCAATCCATGAATAAACAAGTGCCATCATCATATTTCAAATAATTTTCATTATTTGTGTTGGTTTGTGCATGTCTAAAAAACAATATCAATTGAAAGAAATACAATGCATCAATAAGGAAGCTCATGTCAAATTTTATTATCCCAATTGATTGGATTGATAATGAGAACTTTGACATACACACTTCTCTAGTATTAGGCTATCCCCATCTGATTTGGATAGATTAAAATTGCAATGATAACTTTAAAGAATGTAAATATAAAAGGAAAATAACGTATTCACATTACATAATTTCTTCATCTTTCCTTTGAACTAATGATTCCTTCCAACCATATCATTAGATCTTTAATTATGGTTTTCCATCAAGAAGCCTCTTTGCTCTCTCTGAATATGGCATTGATTGGGAAGCCATGCATCATGTACATACATAGAGGTATATATCCATTTTATTTTTATTTTTCAACTTAGATTTAAAGACAGAAAAATTCTAGATTTTAATAGATAAAGAGTGAACAACTCTTACTTTTTGCTATTTAAGATTAAGATAAATCTATTTCATTTATTTCCAGGTGAAGATGATTATGTGTTATTTTTTCATACCTATATAGATCTCTCCTACCCAAACTTAGCTCATATTTAAAGTGCAATTACCATTTTAAATAATCAACATCGACTTACCACTCTAAAGTGGAAAGGAAACATGGAGTCACTCAATATCACCTACAAGAGCAATTTTCCAAAGGATTTTGCTGAAGATTACATATTACATGTAATATGTAGTTACTGCATATTACATGTGAGGGTGGCTCGAGGTGGGGGTAATATTGGAGAAAACATAATATCCCCCCCCCAATTATGTTTTCTCCAATATTACACCCCACCCCCACCCTGATATATATGAGGGTGGGGTCGGAGGTAATATTGGAGAAAACATAATTGGGGGGTAATATTATGTTTTCTCCAATATTTCCCCCCACCCCACCCTCATAATATTATGTTTTCTCCAATATTACCCCTCACCCCCACCCATGAGGACCAAACAAAAATCCAACATTCTTGAGCAATGAGCCAAGTATAAAATATGTCATAGAGAGTCTCAACCTTACCATGATGTGGACACGTAGACTCTATGAAGCCCAACCTTGATAGAGGCTTCCTAGAGGGTAGTCTTTGGAAAATAAGAAGTCGTGGAAAGATACATAACTTACAAGAAAATCTTGCTATCCACTTTGTGCAAAGACAATTCAATGATTTCACTTGCTCATTTGAAAGGCTCCATCTCTTGTTCAACATCTCTTGGAGAGGGATGTTATTACTCAAGGCTGATAACTCCATTTAAGTTTATAGATCAATATCGATTTTATCTTACCTCAATAGTCAATCTCTCCAAAAACATATTTACCCACTTGACGAGGACCCTCCAAAGTTATTATTAGTCAATGCCCGAAGGTAGTAGGGACTATTATAAATGGTATATCGTTTTTCCAATAGTCTTGCACACAAATCGATGACTTTTTCATTTTGTTAACGCAAGGTTTTCGCAAACTAATACAATTTTTGCAGTAGTGTTTCATCTTTTAACCTAATTTTTGAGATGCTTATACTTTGAGTTCTTATTTGGCCTCATATCGAGGTTGGTTGTTGCATGTCCAACACCAGTGTTTGGCAGTGGTAGTTGGCATGTTGTCCGTGTGCCATAGTTCTGCATCATGGCTTATGAAAGAAGAGTCAACTTTGGAGTAATGCTTGATGTTGGGTAAACATAGTGGTATGAAAATCTACAGAGAAAAGAATATCAATCTACAATCTCATAGAGTAAGTGACCTTGATCAACTGTTTGGTAATAATGGTGGTATCTGTTATCACTCCAAGAAACTCTTTGGGGTTGTAGGCCAAAGATGCTTGGTAACTCAAGAATATGGTAGATTTGTATGCTTGGAACAATAAGATAACTCAATAGCTAATGAAAGTAACCACTCATCATGTATCTGAATAAAACAATGCTTTTAGAGAACAATAATCAGACAACAGAGTTGAAAAAAGGGGGATGAAGAATACTAGTCCAGATAACCAAATACAACCAAATGCAGGGTCATACAAGACACCAAGAAATTCTTTAATCCAAGTTTATGAGCTTAATAAGAAGATGACAGTTCTTAAAAGCTAAACTAAACTGGAATAAAGTGTAGAATCATGAAATATATGAAAGAATATGATATTGAAAACAAAAGAGGACTGTGATTCTATTATCATAATAAGAAGTCAAGTACAATGGCTAGAAAATGTCTCTTAGATTGAACCCCTTATTGCTCCAAATATCTTTGGCTTTATAGCCTTACAAGATGAAATCTAGATCCTTAAAAGATGGATCAGATTTGCTAAAAATAGTCAAATCAAAATAGATACAACAAGTGTAGGATGAGATCCTATAAAAATGGATTTAGAATACTAGAAAATGGAAAGTCAAAACAAAATAGGAAAAGATGCTATTTAAAGGGTCAAACTCTATCTTGATAGTCTTCATGTCCTCCAAACTCTTTGACATATGTAGAAAACCTTCCAAGGCTGATGCATCTTCATAGGAAATTCGAATTTGCCACCTTTGGCAAAAAAATAGTTTTTTGCTCATAAACTAGGTCACTAATTTTACCTTTCCACCTTCTTAAACACATAATACATCAAAATAAAACCTTAAATCTGATGTATTTAATTATTATGCATCTTTAGAAACCAACCTTGAAAGATTTGGTTGAGAAAAAGTCAGAGCTGAGCAAAAATACGACCTTGCTACCATGTAACAGGTTTCACCAATTTTACCTTTCCACCTTCTTAAACACATAATACATCAAGATAAAACCTTAAATCTGATGTATTTAATTATTATGCATCTTTAGAAACCAACCTTGAAAGATTTGGTTGAGAAAAAGTCAGATCTGGGCAAAAACACGACCTTGCTGCCATGTAACAGGTTTCACCAGCTATTTCGCCTTAAGATTTGCTAATTAGCTGGTGAAATCTCTGCTTTTCATCAGCTAACTGGTTATAATTCCTCCTTCTGCGCTGGTGAAAGTTCTGTCTTGGTCAAAAAAGGAAATCTTCAAAATGGGTATACTCTGCCTCCATGGCTGCCATCTATTCTTTTAGAATCCAAACCAAATTCTTTTATTGTCTTCTTTAATTTGCTCCATATCTTTCTTTGGCAACAAAATGATCAATGAGTCAATGTACTCTTTCTTTCCAAATCTGTAACAGCAAGCACTGCTTTGACAGTAATTCAATTCTAAGTTTTGATCTTGCCTCTTTATGAGGCATATGACAGATTTTATCAATCAATGGATGGTCGATGTTCACCATAGTTGCTTCTATCAAATGAAAGTTATAGATCTGCAAAGATTATCCTCGACCTGTATAGAAGATTATTGCATATCTAATGACAAGGTCGCTGGTATTTTATTGTCATAATTTCCTCCTTTTTTGTAGTAGATTCAGAAGCAGATCCATTAGCAGGCTCTTTGCCTTCACATAATTTTCCCAGAATTTCAAACATTGCTCGAACCGACAAATCCGTATCTTCCATAGTTGTGCAGTCTTTCCAGCCACCAAATTCATTTAGCGCATTGATCTTCCAAACTCCGACAGTTCCTTTGAAACCAAAGAAGGCGTGGGTAGAAGAGCCCACTTCCTGTTCCACATTGAAATGATCAACCAAGGACATCTCTTTCATTCTTGTCATCAAGCATTCATCCGAATTCACGAATTTCCAACAGACTTGATCAAGAGCCACTTTAGGATTGTGCATCAGGAATGGAATCGTTTGCCGTAGGTAGTCTGGTTCTGGCTGGAAATCTGCATCGAAAATGGCTACATAGTCACGTTCCTTCACATAGCCGCATTTCATTCCTTCTTTCAGAGCAACAACCTTGTAACCATTCCTGTTGTCTCTGATCTCACATTTGATGTTTATTCCCTTTTTTATTTTGGAGTCATTGAAGAGAAATCCGTGTTTAGCGCTTTCACCAGCTTACTACACCATGAAAACAGTCATTTAGCTGGTGAAAAGGGAGACTTTCACCAGCTTACTACACTGTGAAAAAGTCTTTTAGCTGGTGAAAGCTAAAATTTGCTTCTTGGTATATTTTGAGATGCCACATCATTTTTTCATTGGGTAATAAGATTTAAAGCCAATCTTATATACTTTAAAACTTAAAGATTTATAAATAAATCTTTACCTTATTATCATCTTATGATATGATATCAAAACAAATTTCAGAATGAATTATTTGATCGCTAAAAGTATCATCAATGATGGACTCAATAAATGACTTTATAGCAAGACCACTAGGAATATTACATACCAAAGGACACATAATAGTGGAGAATCGAGAGATAATCTTGCTACTTCGTTTCAGGAGTTGTAGTGCAGTGCTGCACCCCTGTCACCTGGTTTCATGTGGTAGTATAATATCAAGAATGTTAGTGTAATATTCATTTCAACTTTCTAACTAAGATTGATTAATTTGACGATTTGTTTTATCATAGGAAGCATATAATCAATATATATCATAGGAATTGAGTGCGAAAAAATGTATTTTTATCATTAGAATTTTTTTTCTCATTAAATTTTCTTGACATTTATCTATATATGGTTTGCAAAATTCATATATTTTTTTGAAATATTTACCTTTATATATAGATTTCAAGATTCACATTAAAAACAATATCAAATAATATACCCCGAGACAAACAACCAACTTTGGGAGTATTCTGATGAAAGTTCTATTTAGTGGCATTTTTTTGTTCAACTTTGAGGTTGCTTTGATGACTAGGCTTGCATTACAAAAGGGTTGCAATTAACATCTTGTCTGACCAAAAGAACTAACCTGTCATGATATCTTCATAGCTTATTAATTTGCACTACATTCATGAGTAAATGACAAGGCAAGATGATGAGAATCCTCTCGGTTAAAGAATTCATAACATAAAATCTTATGACATATAATTCCATTTCATCTTTCTAAGGAATTTGATATAAATGAATAAACATGAGAGAGATATGAGAAGACTGTGATTTTCTTTTAGCCTCAAAAGTTTTAGTATTGAAAAATTCCTTGTTTTTAGTAGGTATTTTTCAAAATCGTTTACCTCACAAACTGTACATGCTACCCAACCGATTTAAATTTGAAGTTATATTTGTATCTAAAATCTAATGCATTCATTCTCGATTTTCTTTGTCCATGTTGTCCATTAACACACAATTTTTTAAAGTAGTCTTAGTGTTCTCTTACATTGCCTTCCTTGTTTCAATCTTTTGTGTTGTGTTGCCTTATTATGGACTTTCCTTTCTCTTTTTCTCCATGTAGCATTGAATTTTTCTTATATTTGAAGTTAACCCATCTTATAATATTGTATTAGAAAGACATGGAAAAGTCACTCACCTTCCTCAACTTAAATACCAAGATATCAATTCTCCATAATAATTTTAATACTAAAATACCAATTCTCAATAATAATTTGGTTATTACTAAGAGCAATCGTGAGTTCAATCAAAATAGACACAAAATCCTTGTCATCTTCCAATTTCTTCTCTATATTGTCAAATCCATTATATATTGTCAATCCATCAATAAATACGTGCCATCATCATATTTCAAGTAATTTGCATTATTTGTGTTGTTTTGTGCATGTTATCAATTGAATGAATGAAATACAATGCATCAATAAGGAGATTGATGTCAAATTTTATTATCCCCACATGTTGATTGATTGGATTGACAGTGAGAACTCCCTTATATATTATATATTGTCAATCCATCAATAAATACGTGCCATCATCATATTTCAAGTGATTTGCATTATTTGTGTTGTTTTGTGCATGTTATCAATTGAATGAATGAAATACAATGCATCAATAAGGAGATTGATGTCAAATTTTATTATCCCTACATGTTGATTGATTGGATTGAAATACAATGCATCAATAAGGAGATTGATGTCAAATTTTATTATCCCCACATGTCGATTGATTGGATTGATAGTGAGAACTTTGGCATACACATTTCTCTAGTATTAGGCTATCCACATCTAATTTGGATAAATTAAATTTGCAATGATAACTTTAAGGAATGTAAATATAAAAATAAAATAACACATTCATATTACATAATTTCTTCATCTTCTCTTTCAATTAATGATTCCTTCCAATCCTATCATTAGATCTTTAATTATGGTTTTCCATCAAGAAGTCTCTTTCTTCTCTCAAAATATGACATTGACAAGGAAGTTATGCAGCTTGTATATAGAGGTATATATCCATTTTAATTATTATCTTTCAACTATAAATGATTTTAGGGGCTAAATTTCGCAAATAGGCTAATTTTCCATGGTTTTCCCAAAAAAAGATTTTCCAATTTCCATTTTTTCTAAAAACAATTCACCCAAATTCCATAGATTAAAATTATTTTACCTTAAAAATCACCAAAATTTAATAGAAACTAGATAAAATCCTTATAAATTTGAATATTTTTACAAATCTATCGCCAAACATTTTACATTTTCCATATTAAGGACTAGTAAGATTAGCCCAGGTTTCTACATTTTAATATAAATTTTCATCCTTAAAATCATCCCTGCTTTCAACTTAGATTTAAAGATAGAAAATATCTAAATTTTAATAGATAAAGAGTGAAAACTCTTACTTTTTGCCATTTAAAATTGAGAATATATATCATTTCTTTTCAGGCGAAGATGAATATGTGTTATTCTTTTAGATGTATATAGATATCTTATGCGCTATCTTAGTTCAGATTTAAAGTGAAATTACCATTTTAAATAATCAACATTACCAAAATAAGGACAAACTCTCATGAGCTCCATAGTGAAACAAGGCATTGAACAATTCCTAAAATGATCGGGTCGAAGGAATTTGTCATCTTTGTGACACTAATAAGGTTGAATATAAAAATAACTTTCTCTTAGATTGTCCTACATACACCCACATTAGATTTCAATTTCAAAATATTTGTTACAATATTGACCTTCCTAACCTTTTCATTCATCAAATCTATGGTGATTTAGGAATGCTTCTCTTAGACTTTTTCGAGCATTGAAATAAAATTTTAAAGAAACCCAAGTAATTTCCTTCCCTTTCTTAAAGTCCAATAGACAAAATTTGGTCTCCGTAGATGTTAACCACCACCATCATCACACACACACACACACACACATGTGTGTGTGTGTGTGTGTGTTTTTCGATCTTTTGAAATAAAACTTTAGGGATTCTAAAAATTTAAAATAAAGAGGGCATCGATGTGTGCCATTTAAAAAAAATGGGTTTGTATCTTTTCTTTTCTTTTATGTTTTTAAAATTTTGAATATATTTAAAACAAAAAAATGTTCTAAATACATGTTTTTTCTCTAGTTGTACGAAAATCGCTCCCGGCCTATAGGGAACTTGTTCCAAGTGTTCTGGTATTCTATGCAACATGAGATCTGGAAGGAAACATTTCAAATCATGGTGGCGTTGTTCCAAGAGCCTGGGAATAGTTTGGGAGTGGCCAGCCTAAGAAATTAGGAGCTTGGGGATGATTGCAAGTCTAGGCTTGTATTAATACATATATTTGGGTTGAAAAACTCCTTTGTAAAGGTTGATACCAGGTACAAATCATTTTGACGACTTAAAAAACCCATGACAAAGGTGTTGTTATGGCATAAGAAACCCATGAGAAGGGAATTGTTAGCCATAAACAAGTGTAAATTGTGTGATATTTTAAAAATTGATGCAACCATGGATAGAATAAATATCCTTGCTTGGATGGCCATGATCGTGCTATTATGTTTATTGGTTGTTAATACCATTGCTCAACTAGGTATTTTCGACTTTTTAAAACAACTCAAGACTATTTTACAACAAATTTTAATAGTTTTTTTTTATATAGATATACCTAGAAAGGTTAGTTGATCACATGGATTTTACATGATGAAATATAATGTGAATACCACTGATCAAAAGATAATCAGATTCCTAATGTTATCAACAATTATATCGTCATATATGATATTTATTGCATAGACAAAATCACCCTGTATATTTTGGAAAGCATGGGTGCCCTTATAATCATCTTAGGTAATTGAGATTAATATCAACTTTGAACTGTAATGTGTTACCATCTAAGACTGCAAATTTCAAGAGTGATATTTAGTATGAATAAATGTAATTAAAGGAGTTGCACACATTTTCAAACAACCTACCAAGACTTGATTCTAGTTCAATTGGATGTTTCAATAAAAGTGATATTTTTGACTACGATGTAGTCATTTGTTTTTTCTTTTTCTCCATTCTTTTCTAAGCTTCCAATTTTGCGACAAAGAAGAAGTACAATCAAGATTTCATCCTTATGGTATCGTTTGATTATATTTTATGAAGGATGGGATCCAAAATACTTATGTCACTTGATTCCATGGATTATGCCACAATTGATGTTTTTGACATCAATACTAGATGAACCAGACAAAATGGAAATGCAACCATCCCTTGGTTTACAATATTTATAGTGATAGTTATCATAGCTCTTTAACTTTTAAATTGTCATTGAAGCTTGTTTCCTAACTTCTCATTGTGCATTGAGTGCTCACTATTCATATTCTTTCATTGAGAACACATTCTTTCATTAAGTAATTGTATTATATTTTTTATATTTTTCAATATATTTTTATGATATATTATTGCCACTCCCAACTTGTCATTTCCTGCAAATTTGGGAGAATAGTTTAGCCATATTGGATACTCATACCTACGTTCTCAACATCCCCCTTCCAGAAACTCGTGCAACACAGTTTTTTCCCCATGGTTGCAAAAGATAGCCCTGAAAAAAAGGATGCTTCCGGTAACACTATTTTTCTATTTGAGGGTTGATTTTAGGTTTTTTTACTGGCAACATTATGAGGTTTTTAAGACCATGGATAGAAAAGGTGGTAATTTTAACCCCTAAAAAAATAGGTGCTACCAATAACACTACTTTTTGAAACGAGGGTAAAAACAACGACTAAATGCAACCGCTAAAAAAATGAGAACTTTGGAGGATTCTTGTCAATTTGGTAACTACATGCAGTATACCAAATATAAAATGTATGTAGAACAGAAATGAAATGCTAGAAATGGTAGAATAATAGTAATATAACCAGCACAATCTCCACAATAACACAGAAATGATATAAGAACAACAACGGAAATAACACTTTGATTCAGAAAGCAATGTTCACAGGCCTCTTCGAGGGGGCAACCTCCAGTCGAGCAATGCTCTGTAACAATAATCTCCAAGCTAGGGTTTTCATACCCTCGACCCTTATTTATACTAAATATGTCTATCAAGAGAAACATCTAGAGGAAGATCCTTCTAGAAGCGAAATCTTCTATTAGGTCTTCTTAAATCCGCTTTATTCTATTTTATTGAAAGGCCTTATTAATATTGACCTTTATTACATCCGAATATATTGATATACCTATGTGCGGGTTAGGAACCTAACATGTCTGCCCCCTTAAAAACAACCTTGTCCTCAAGGCCTGAGATGTGGAAACTGCTGCAGAATGGTAGCTGGTTCCCAAGTGGCATCTGCTGGAGTCGTATCTTTCCACTGGACTAGCACTTCCTTGATGGTTCTCTGACGCAAGAGACACTCACGCTGGTCCAAAACTGCTTTTGGTTGTATCCAAATGGATCCTTCTTCAGCTAACTCTGGAAGGTTGGTTTGAGTTTTCCACCTAGTTCCAATCACCTTCTTTAAGCATGAAACATGAAAAACAGGATGTAGCTTCGACTGACTGGGCAAAGCTAACTGATAGACGACTTGCCCCACATGCTTGAGAACTGTATAAGGACCATAAAATTTGGGTTCTAGCTTCTGAAAATGATCGATCTTGAGGGAAGTTTGCTTGTATGGTTGCAGTCGTAGAAACACCTGATCCCCTTTTGTAAATTGACATTCAGAGCGACCTTGATCTGCTTGTTGCTTCATGCGATTTTGTGCCATGACCAAGTTCTCTTTAAGGGTATGAAGAATATCCTCTCGAACTGTAAGTGTTTGGTCAACCGCCTGGACCTTCGAGGTACTCGGTAAGTATGAGAGAATTGAAGGTGGCTTCTGTCCATATACCACTTCAAAAGGAGTCATGTGTGTAGCTGTATGGTAGGATGTGTTGTACCACCATTCAGCTAGGGGTAACCATTGAGCCCACTGGTGTTGCTTCTCAGAGGCAAAACACCTCAGATATGTTTCCAAACACTTGTTGACAACTTCTGTTTGACCATCAGTCTGAGGATGATAAGTTGTGCTGAGATGCAATTGGGTGCCCTGTAGCTTAAACAATTCTTGCCAAAAATTGCTTGTGAAAGTTGGGTCACGATAAGAAACAATAGAGTGCGACATGCCATGAAGCTTGAAGACCTGGTCCATGAAAATTTGAGCCACCTTGGATGCAGTAAATGTGTGTTGAAGAGCGTAGAAATGAGCATACTTGGAAAGGCGATCCACAACCACCATTATCACTGATTTATTCCCCGATTTGGGTAAGCCGGTAATAAAGTCCATAGAGATATCCTTCCAAATAGCAGGTGGAATCGGAAGCGGTTGTAGTGTGCCCAGAGATTTGACTGTTTCTCCCTTGTGGCGTTGACACACCTCACATTCAGCGACAAAATTACGGATGTCCTGTTTCATACCATCCCAGAAAAAGGAACGTTTGACCTTTTCATAGGTTTTGGTGAGAGTGCCCCGCTGTGGGTGTAGCATGAAGCTCAGAAAGTACCGTGGATTTAAGCTTTGATTTTTTACTTAAATACAAACGACCTTTGTATCGAAGCTCATCCTGGAGCCAAGAGTACCCTGGGGGAGCCGGAGCATTGGTCTGCAATTGTTGGATCAGATGTGAACTTTTGGGATCTTGTAGCCATTCCTGGCGCCAAGCTTGGAGCCAATCGAGTACAATGAAGGAAAGAGAAAAAATGGAGCCTTCTTCTTCATATTTTCGGGACAGTGCATCCGCCACTACATTGTCTTTTCCCTTTTTGTAAATGATCTCATAATCATTTCCAAAGAGCTTAGTCACCCATTTTTGTTGCTCCGGGGAGGAAATGCATTGTTCTAGAAAGTACTTGAGGCTTTGATGGTCAATCTTAATTTGGAAGCGTTGCCCGAAGAGATAAGGACGCCACAGATCAATGACATGTAGAATAGCCAACATTTCCTTTTCATAAATGGGTTTGACCAGATTCCTTTCAGACAGTTGCTTGCTGGTGAAGGCCAAAGGTCGACCCTCTTGCATAAGGACAACGTCGATTCCTTTCCCTGATGCATCGCATTCCAACACAAAGGTCTTTGTGAAATCAGGAAGGGCCAGAACTAGAGTGGTGCACATGGTTGTATTCAAGGTTTGAAAAGCTTGAGCAGCGGCTGGAGTCCAAGTGAAAGAGTTCTTTTTGAGGAGAGCAGTGAGAGGTGATGCAATCTTTCTGTAGTTCTTAACAAACTTTCGATAATACCCTGTTAAGTCCATAAATCCACGCAATATTTTGAGAGTCTTTGGGTGCATCCAGTCTTGCATAGCTTCAATCTTTTTCGGATCCACCCTGACACCATCCTTGCCAACCAGATGACCCAAGTATTCTACTTCTAAGGAACCAAAAGCACATTTAGACTGTTTCAGGAAAAGTTGGTGCTGAGAGAGTAGATGGAGAACTTGATCCACATGAGTAAGATGGTTTGTCCATGTTTTTCTATAGATGAGGATATCATCAAAGAAAACTAAGAAAAAATGACGGAGAAAGGGACGGAAGACATGGTTCATGAGGCTTTGGAAGGTGGAGGGGGCATTACAAAAGCCAAAGGGCATGACCAAAAACTCATAGTGGCCCTCATGAGTTCGAAAGGCCGTCTTGGGAATGTCTGCCTCTTTCATACGTATCTGGTGATAGCCCGAGCGAAGATCAAGTTTAGTAAAGAATTGGGCGCCACTCAATTCATCCAGGAGGTCATCAATGACATGAATGGGGAATTTGTCTTTAATGGTCAGTTTGTTGAGGGCACGAAAGTCAGGACACATTCTCCAAGAACCTTCTTTATTCAGGACCATGACTACAGGAGAAGAGTAAGGGCTCTCACTAGGGCGGATAACGCTTGCATTAAGGAGTTCCTGGACCATTTTCTCAATTTCATTTTTTTGTGAAAATGGGTGGCGATATGGATAGATATTGGGAGGAAGGATTCCGGGTACAAGGGGAATGGAATGATCATGAACACCATGGGAAGGAGGGAGTCCTTAGGGAGTGGAAAATACCATTTGATGTTGAGAAAGGAGGGCTCAGAGGTCTTGCGGGACCGAGGGTGTCTCTGTTGCTTGTATGGCATGGAGTTGGGCAATGACACCAGAATGACCTTTCTTGAGCAGCTTTTCCATGAGATGGGAACTAATGACCTCAGGTGAACCAACAATGATGCCTTGGAATTTATATTGGTGGCCTTCCTGGTCGAATTGCATGGTTAATGCCTTAAAATCCATGAGAATGGGACCCAAAGTTCTTAGCTAGTCTGCACCCAACACA
>ML791299.1:93220-111022 GCA_009831015.1 Picea engelmannii
GTCATCTGAAATGATCCATCTCTTGTTTAGAGTCTCTTGGAGAGGAATGTGATTACTCAAAACTGTTAACTTAATTTAGGTTTATAGATCAATATCGGTTTTATCTTGCCTCATTAGTCAATCTCTCCAAAAACATATTTACCCACTTGAAGAGAACCCTCTATAGTTCTTTTTAGTCCTTTCCTAAAGGCATTAGTGACTATTGTAAATGGTATGTCGTTTTTCCAGTAGTCTTGCACAAAAATCGATGACATTTTCATTTTGTTAACCCAAGGTTTTCGCAAACTAATACAATTTTGGCAGTAGCATTTCATCTTTTAACTTAAGTTTTAGATGCTTATACTTTGGGGTATTATTGGGCCTCATATCGAGGTTGGTTTTCATGAGTCTAGCGGGGGTGTTTGGTAGTGGCAGTTGGCATGCTGGTCATGTTCCATAGTTCTGCACCATGGCTTGTGAAAGAAGAGATTACTATGGAGTAATTATCGCTATTGGGTACACAGAGTGGTATGCCAACCTACATAGCCAAGAATATCGATCTACAATCTCATAGACTAAGCAACCTCAATCAACTATTTGGGAATCATGATGGTATCATCAACAATGAACTCAATCAAGGATTTTATATCGAGACTACTCAGAATATTATAGAGAAAAGGACTCATAAGGATGGAGAATCAAGAGATAATCTTTCTACTTCCTTGCAGGAGTTGCAGTATAGTGCTACGCTTTCGACACCTGGTTTCATGTGGTAGTATAATATCAAGAGTGCTAGCATAATCTTCATTTCAACTTTCTAACTACGATTGATTAAATTGGTGACTTTTGATTATATGAATCATATAATCAATATATATCATAGGAATTGAGTGCGACAATATATCATTTTATCAGTATAACCTTTTTTTTCATTAAATGTTCCTGACATTTATCTATATATGGTTTTCAAAAATCATATATTTTCTTGAAATATTTACCTTTATATATGGATTTCAGATTCACATCAAAAAAAATATTAAATAATACACCCCGAGACCAACAACCAACTTTGGGAGTATTTTGATGAAAGCCCTATTTAGTGGCATGTTTTGTTCAACTTTGAGGCCGCTTTGATGACTGGGCTTGCATTTCATAAGTTAACAGACTGTCCAACCAAAAAAACTTTCCTGTCATGATATCTTCATAGCCTATTGATTTGCATTGCATTCATGAGTAAATGACAATGTGAGATGACGAGAATCCTCTCAATTAAAGAAATCATAATAGAAAATCTTATAACATATAATTCCATTTCATCTTGCTAAGGAATTTGACAAAAATGAATAAACATGAGAGAAATATGAGAAGACTATGATTTTCTTTCAGCCTCACAAGTTTTAGTACTGAAAAATTCCTTGTTTTTAGTAGGTATTTTTCACATTTGTTTACCTCACAAACTGGACATGATTCCCAACTGGTTTAAATTTGAAGTTATCTTTGTATCCAAAATCTGATGCATTCATTCTTGGTTTTCTTTGTTTGTGTTTTCGATTAACACAATTTTTTTTAAGTAATCTTAGTGTGCTTTTACATTTCCTTCCTTGCTCCAATCTCTCGTGTTGTGTTGCCTTATTATGGACTTCCTTTTCTCTTTTTCTCCTTAACATTCACACTTTCTTACATTTGAAGTTAACCCATCTTGTACTCTTGTTTTAGAAAGACATGGAAAAGTCACTCATCTTCCTTAACTTGAATTCTAAGATATCAATTCTCCATAATAATTTGAATACTAAGATACTAATTCTCCATAATAAGTTGGTCATTACTTAGAGGAGGAATTATCAATTTAAGAAAAAATCAACACAAGAACCTTGTCATCTTCCAATGTCTTCTCTATATATTTTCAATCCATTAGATATGGTCAATCCGTCAATAAACAAGTGCCATAATGATATTTCAAGTACTTTTCATTATTTGTGTTGGTTTGCGCATGTCTTAAAAACAATATCGATTGAATGAAATACAATGCATCAATAAGGAAACTAATGTCACATTTTATTATGCATGGATTGATGATGAGAACTTTGGCATACACACTTCTCTAGTATGAGGCTTACCCCATCTGTTTTGGAGATAAAACTTGCAATGATAACTTTAAAGAATGTAAATATAAAAGGAAAATAATGCATTCACATTAACTAATTTCCTCATCTTTCCTTTCAACGATATCTTTCCTTTCAACGATATCATTAGATATTTAATTGTAGTTTTTGTTGAGAAGCCTCTTTCCTCTCTCATAATATGGGATTGATTGGGAAGCTACATAGGATGTACATAGAAGTATATATCCATTTTAATTTTATCTTTGTACTTAGATTTAAAGATAGAAAAAAACTAGATTTTAATAGATAAAGAGTGAAAAACTCTTAAAGTATATATCCATTTTAATTTTATCTTTGTACTTAGATTTAAAGATAGAAAAAAACTAGATTTTAATAGATAAAAAGTGAAAAACTCTTACTTTTTGTTATTTAAAATTAAGATAAATCCATATCATTTCTTTTGAAGTGAAGATGAATTTGTGTTATTTTTTTAGACGTATATAGATCTCTCCTACCCTATCTTAGCTCACATTTAAAGTGCAATTACCATTTTAAACAATCAACATTTCCAAACCACTCTAAAGTGGAAATGACTTATGGAGTCACTCAATATCACCTAAAAGAGCCACTCTTCAAAGAATTTTGCTGAAGAGAATATGTATGCATGTGGTGATGTTTAGATTCGTTAAGATCGAAATAACAACCTCATAAGGATAAAACCCTCTTTGTTTTTAAAGAGGTGATACTCCTCTTTGAATTTCTTTAAAGATTTTTCTTTGGAGATCTTGGGATATGAAAATGAGAGAATGCTCAAAGGCAAACTCCAGATCTTTATTGCTTTGAGATACATCCATATCTTCTCACAAGAAAAAAAATGAAATAATTTTGATCATATCAAAGACCTTTAAATGATTTCTTCATTTAAAACATAAGTGAATTTGATAAGCATACTTCAAACATCTCACACTCAGAAATCCCAAGATTTGAAACATCATTGAAGTCATGCCCCGAAATAATTCTTTGTGGAATTTTATTCATGAAAGATATTCTTCATTATACAAAATCTATTTGACAGTGACATACATGTCTGTAAATATTCCATGATCATGTAAGAAAAGTCTTGGAAGATAATAAGAGAAACACTCGAGAACTCAACTTCATATTCATTTCATAAACATGAACAAAAAACCATGATAAAATGGTGTAGAAGAAGAAGAAGAATGGAGAAGATGTAGATTTTTTTGCTGATCAAAATATTGATTACATGTTTATGGATAGACCCTTTCTTTTTTTAGATTCTTCTCTGATAATGCCACCTTCTCTAACCCTTTGATGGAGTGCTCTCTTGCTTTTTAAAATTTGCTCTTTTAACTCTTTGAGGCAGTTAGGGTTTTCTCTTCTAAAATTTCACGTACACTCTTCTTCTTGGAATATTCACTTTAATTAATTCCTCATTAAATTCTCACTAATTAATTTGTATCATTTACATTCGTGCCTTGAACTAGGCATTTTTCATATTTAATAAAAGTTTTTTTTTTAAATAATTTTTTATTTTTCAAAAAAATTAATTTACTGCCTTTTAAAAGAGAGGAATGAATTTAATTTTTTGGATGTGATATTCGATTTATCGTCCATGGAAACCAATTTGGATGTAAAATCCATCATCACATATTTCCAACGAGTCTTTTTGAACGACATTTTGATTTATGGATCTCAAGAGACGAGCTTGTGAAGTCGAGGTACCAAGCAGATTTATTAGCACACCATAAAAAAATATTACCTAATTTTATTTGAATTTATGAGAGGATTATGGCCAATTTCGTCTCTTCAAATTGTCTCCATCATATTTCTCGTCAAATTACCTTTCCAATGAGGTATATTTTTTCTGAAAACGGAGGTCGGGAGCTCAAGATACAAGCTTGGGAAGTCAGAGACTCAACCACCGTCCATTAATTTCGTGGGTCATTCTTAGCCCTTGATTAAAATTTTCCTTTTATTTTAAAATTCTCATCCCACATGCATTGTGGTGGTTGAAACAATTGTGTTTATAATGAAAAGTCCTTCCTTATTATTCATGTGAAGTAAAGGAACTTATGGAAGTCACACGTTAGCTTAACTCTTAGTGTCTTAGAAAATCTATCTCACGGTAATATTTTGGCCACCAAGTCATTGCCTAGTCATCACCTAGTCATCCTGTATATTTATGACACATCACATCCAATCATCATCCAGTCACCTGCCAATATGAGAAATTCATGGAGTTACGGAAAATGATAATATGAATCTGAATGTGGAAATGACTAATTATGGAATATGTGGTATAGAGAGTAGAGTGTAAGAAAGAAGAATGGTTAAGTATGGAGAGGAGAGTAAGGAAGGGAGAAAAGAGAAAAATGGTTAAGTATGAGAAGAGAAGTGAAAGGAATATGAGACTAAGTATGAGAGAAATGACTAAGGGAACATGAGAGTAATGAGAAAAATGGTTAAGTATAGAGAGTAGAGTAAGAAGAGTAGTGAGGAAGGAGATTAGATTGGGAGAGGGAAAAATGATTAAGTATGGAATGAGTGGAAGAGAGTAAAAATGATTAAGTATGGAATGAGAGTATGAGATTAGAGTGAAAGAGGGAAAAATGGTTAAGTATGGAAATGAGAGTAAGAAATTGAAGGTAGAAAAATGGCTAAGTATGAGAAGTGAAGGGGATATGAGGGTAATGAGAAAATGGAAAAATGACTATGGGATGAAAGTATGAAGAAAGGTGAAGGGATAAGAGAGGAAAATGGTTAAGTGTGGAGATAGATGGAGATGGAAGGTGAGAGAAATGACTAAGTGAGCAGAGTACTTAGTCAAAAATTCGAAAATGAAGAGGAAAGGTGCACCATACTTAGACAATTTTTTCTTACCACTTTTCGAAGTTCATTTTGCAATCTCTCCGTTGGACTTCTGAACTAAATTGTGAATATCTTAGGCATAATGGAGTCAAATTTTGAATCTGCGAAATGTGTGACGATGTTGATATTGAAGGATACATAATGAACTTATAACAGTTCAAAAAAATTCTTTTTATGATATCGTTTTTTTTTATTATACCAGGAGCGAGAAAATACAGGTGACTGCATTTTTTATCAACAACATGAAGACCAAACAAAACTACAACATTCTTGAGCAATGAACCAAGTCTAAAATATGTCACAGAGAGTCTCAACCTTACCATGATCTAGACACATAAACTCTATGAAGCCCAACCTTGATAGAGGCTCCCTTGAGGGTAGTCTTTGGAAAATAAGAAACCATGGAAAGATACACAACTTAGAAGAAAGTCTTGTAATTCACACTGTGCATAGATGATCCAATGATTTGGATTCCTCATTTGAAAGGATCTATCTCTTGTTCAACGTCTCTTGGAGAGGGATGTGATTACTCAAGGCTGATAACTCCATTTAGATTTATAGATCAATATCATTTTTTTCTTACCTATGTAGCCAATCTCTCCAAAAACATATTTACCCACTTGAGGAGGATTCTCCAGAGCTCTTATTAGTCTTTGCCTAAAGACAACATGGACTGTTGTAAATGGTATGCCATTTTTCCAATAGTCTTGCACACAAATCAATGATTTTTTCATTTTGTTAACCCAAGGTTTTCGTAAACCAATACAATTTTTGAAAAAAAGCATTTCATATTTTAACATAAGTTTTGAGATGCTTATACTTTGAGGTCTTATTTGGCCTCATATCAAGGTTAGTTGTTACATGTCCATAGGCAGTTTTTGGTAGTGGCAATTGGCATGTTGTCCACATGCCATAGTTTTGCATCGTGCCTTGTGAGAGAAGAGAATATTGTGTAATATTGTTTGTTGTTGGGTACATAGAGTGGCATGCTAACCTCTAGGGCCAAGAATACCAATCTACAATCTCACAGACTAAATGACCTTGATCAATTTTTTGGGAATATGGTGGTATCATTAGTGATGGACTCAATCAAGGCTTTATAGTGAGACCACTGGGAATATTACAGAGAAAAGGAATCATAATGATGGAGAATTGAGAGATAATCTTGCTACTTCCTTGTAGGAGTTACAATACAATGCTACGCCTCTGTCACCTAGTCTCATGTGGTAGTATAATATCAATAGTGTTAGTGTAATATTCATTTAAACTTTCTAACCAAGATTGATTAATTTGACGACTTTTGATTATAGGAAGCATATAATCAATATATATCATAGGAATTGAGTGCAACAATATATCATTTTATCATTATAACTTTTTTTCTCATTAAATTTTCTTGACATTTATCTATATATGGTTTGCAAAATTCACATGTTTTCTTGAAATATTTACCTTTATGTATGGATTTCAAGATTCACATTAAAAACAATATCAAATAATATACCTCGAGACCAACAACCAACTTTGGGAGTATTCCGATGAAAGTTCTATTTAGTGGTAGGTTTTGTTCAACTGTGAGGTCGCTTTGATGATCAAACTTGCGCTACAAAAGGGTTTCAATTAATGGACTGTCCAACCAAAAATCTATCATGTCATGATATGTTCATAGCTTATTGATCTGCATTGCATTCATGAGTAAATGACAAGGTGAGATGACGAGAATCCTCTCAGTTAAAAAAATCATAACAAAAAATCGTATGACATACAATTCCATTTCATCTTGCTAAGGAATTTGACATAAATGGATAAACATGAGATAAATATGAGAAGACAATGATTTTCTTTCAGCCTCACGAGTTTTAGTACTGAAAAATTCCTTTTTTTTAGTAGGTAGTTTTCGCATTCGTTTACCTCACAAACTATACATGATTCCCAACTCATTTAAATTTGAAGTTATCTTTGTATCTAAAATATGATGCATTCATTCTCGATTTTCTTTGTCCATGCTATTCATTAACACACAATTTTTTTTATCGTAGTCTTAGTGTGGTTTTACACTGTCTTCCTTGCTTCAATCTATTGTGTTGTGTTTCCTTATTATGGACTTCCCTTTCTCTTTTTCTCCATAGCATTGAATTTTTATTACATTTGAAATTAACCCATCTTATAATAACTTTTTAGAAAGACATGGAAAAGTCACTCATCATCCTCAACCTGAATACTAAGATATCGATTCTCCATAATAATTTAAATACTAAGATACCAATTCTCTATAATGATTTGGTCATTATTAGAAGGAATAGTCAATTCAATAAAAATCAACACAAAATCCTTGTCATCTTCCAATTTCTTCTCTATATTGTCAATCCATCAATAAACAAGTGCCATCATCACATTTCAAGTAATTTTCATAATTTTTTGTTGGTTTGTGCATGTCTAAAAAACAATATCAATGGAATGAAATACAATACATTAATAAGGAAACTTATGTGAAATTTTATTATCCCCACATGTTCATTGATTGGATTGATAGTGAGAACTTTGGCATACACACTTCTCTAGTATTAAGCCATTTCCATCTAATTTGGAACTTGCAATGATAACTTTGAAGAATGTAAATATAAAAGGAAAATAATGCATTCACATTACATAATTTATTCATCTTTCCTTTTAATTAATGATTCCTTCCAACCATATCATTAGATCTTTAATTATGGTTTTCCATCAAGAAACCTCTTTCCTCTCTCATAATATGACATTGACTGGGAATCTATGTAAATGTAATTTCTTCATCTTTCCTTTTAATTAATGATTCCTTCCAACCATATCATTAGATCTTTAATTATGGTTTTCCATCAAGAAGCCTGTTTTCTCTATCATAATATGACATTGACTGGGAATCTATGTAACATGTACATAGAGGTATATATCCATTTTAATTTTTATCTTTCAACTTAGATTTAAAGATAGAAAAAAAATCTAGATTTTAATAGATAAAGAATGAAAAACCCTTAATTTTTTCTATTTAAAATTGAGATAAATCTATATCATTTCTTTTTAGGTGAAGATGAATATGTGTTATTTTTTCAGACATATATAGATGTCTCCTACCCTATCTTAACTCATATTTAAAGTGAAAACACCATTTTAAATAATTAACATTGCCAAAATAATGACAAATTCTAATGAGTTCCATAGTAAAATAGGGCGTTGGACAATTCCTAAAACACTCGGGTCAAAGGAATTTGTCATGTTTGTGACACTAATATTGTTGAATATGAAAAGCATGTTCTCTTAGATTGTCCTACATACACCCACATTAGATCTCAATTTCGAAATATTTGTTACAATATTGACCTTCCTAACCTTTTTACTCATCAAAACTATGGTGATTTAGGAATGCTTCTCTAAAATATTTTCGAGCATTGAACTAGAATTTTATAGAAACCCAAGTATTTTCCTTACCTTTCTTAAGATCTGATAGACCAAATTTGGTCTTAGTATACATTAACCATCATCTCTCTCTCTCTCTCTCTATATATATATATATGTGTGTGTGTGTGTGTGTGTGTTTTCGTTTTTTTCCATTTTTTAAAATAAAACTTTAGGGATTCTCAAAATTTAAAATAAAAGAGGGTGTCGATGTGCCATTTAACAAAAATGGGTTTGACTTTTGTTTGTTTGCTTTTTCTTTTAAAAATTTAGAATGTATTTTAAAAAATATTTTTTATTGTTCTAAATACATGTGTTTCCCTAGTTGCACAAAAATCGCTCCCAACCTCTAGGAAACCTGTACCATGAATAAACATGAGAGATATATGAGAAGACTGTGATTTTCTTTTAGCCTCAAAAGTTTTAGTATTGAAAAATTCCTTGTTTTTAGTAGGTATTTTTCAAAATCATTTACCTCACAAACTGTACATGCTACCCAACCGATTTAAATTTGAAGTTATATTTGTATCTAAAATCTAATGCATTCATTCTCGATTTTCTTTGTCCATGTTGTCCATTGACACACAATTTTTTAAAGTAGTCTTAGTGTTCTCTTACACTGCCTTCCTTGCTCCAATCTTTTGTGTTGTGTTGCCTTATTATGGACTTCCCTTTCTCTTTTTCTCCATGTAAAATTGGATTTTTCTTACTTTTGAAGTTAACCCATCTTATAGTATTGTATTAGAAAGACATGGAAAAGTCACTCACCTTCCTCAACTTAAATACCAAGATATCAATTCTTCATAATAATTTTAATACTGAGATACCAATTCTCAATAATAATTTGGTCATTACTAAGAGCAATCGTGAGTTCAATCAAAATAGACACAAAATCCTTGTCATCTTCCAATTTCTTCTCTATATTGTCAAATCCATTATATATTGTCAATCCATCAATAAACACGTGCCATCATCATATTTCACGTAATTTTCATTATTTGTGTTGTTTTGTGCATGTTTAGAAAACAATATCAATTGAATGAAATACAATGCATCAATAAGGAGATTGATGTCAAATTTTATTATCTCCACATGTTGATTGATTGGATTGATAGTGAGAACTTTGGCATACACACTTTTCTAGTATTAGGCTATCCACATCTAATTTGGATAGATTAAACTTGCAATGATAACTTTAAGGAATGTAAATATAAAAGGAAAATAACACATTCACATTACATAATTTCTTCATCTTCTCTTTCAACTAATGATTCCTTCCAACCCTATCATTAGATCTTTAATTATGGTTTTCCATCAAGAAGTCTCTTTCCTCTCAAAATATGACATTGACAAGGAAGCTATGCAGCTTGTACATAGAGGTATATATCCATTTTAATTATTATCTTTCAACCATAGATGATTTTAGGGGCTAAATTTCACAAATGGGCTAATTTTCCATGGTTTTCCCAAAAAAAGATTTTCCAATTTCCATTTTTTCTAAAAACAATTCACCCAAATTCCATAGATTAAAATTATTTTACCTTAAAAATCGCCAAAATTTAATAGAAACTATATAAAATCGTTATAAATTTGAATATTTTTAAAAATCTATCGCCAAACATTTTACAGTTTCCATATTAAGGACTAGTAAGATTAGCTCAGGTTTCTACATTTTAATATAAATTTTCATCCTTAAAATCATCCCTACTTTCAACTTAGATTTAAAGATAGAAAAAATCTAAATTTTAATAGATAAAGAGTGAACAACTCTTACTTTTTGCCATTTAAAATTGAGAATATATATCATTTCTTTTCAGGCGAAGATGAATATGTGTTATTTTTTTAGATGTATATAGATCTCTTCTGCCCTATCTTAGCAAAAATTTAAAGTGAAATTACCATTTTAAATAATCAACATTACCAAAATAAGGACAAACTCTCATGAGCTCCATAGTGAAATAAGGCATTGAACAATTCCTAAAATGATCGGGTCGAAGGAATTTGTCATCTTTGTGACACTAATAAGGTTGAATATAAAAATAACTTTCTCTTATATTGTCCTACATACACCCACATTAGATTTCAAGTTCAAAATATTTGTTACAATATTGACCTTCCTAACCTTTTCACTCATCAAATCTATGGTGATTTAGGAATGCTTCTCTTAGACTTTTTCGAGCATTGAAATAGAATTTTAAAGAAACCCAAGTAATTTCCTTCCCTTTCTTAAAGTCCAATAGACAAAATTTGGTCTCCGTAAACGTTAACCACCACCACCACCACCATCACACACACACACACGTGTGTGTGTGTGTTTTTCGATTTTTTGAAATAAAACTTTAGGGATTCTAAAAATTTAAAATAAAGAGGGCGTTGATTTGCCATTTAAAAAAAATGGGTTTGTATCTTTTGTTTTCTTTTATGTTTTTAAAATTTTGAATATATTTAAAACAAAAAAATGTTCTAAATACATGTTTTTTCTCTAGTTGTACGAAAATCGCTCTCGGCCTATAGGGAACTTGTTCCAAGTGTTATGGTATTCCATGCAACATGAGATCTGGAAGGAAATGTTTCAAATCATGGTGGCGTTGTTCCAAGAGCCTCGGAATAGTTTGGGAGTGGCCAGCCTAAGAAATTAGGAGTTGAGGGATGATTGTAAGTCTAGGCTTGTATTAATACATATATTTGGGTTGAAAAACTCCTTTGTGAAGGTTGATACGAGGTACAAATCATTTTGACGACTTAAAAAAACCATGACAAAGGCTTTGTTATGGCATAACAAACCCATGAGAAGGGAATTGTTATCCATAAACAAGTGTAAATTGTGTGATTTAAAAAAAAAATGATGTGATTTTTTAAAAACAAGTGGTCTTAGTGTGCTTTTACATTGTCTTCCTTGCTCCTTTCTCTTTTGTTGTGTTTCCTTATTATGGCCTTCCTTTTCTTTTTTTTCTCCTTAGCATTGACTCTTTCTTACATTTGAAGTTAACCCATATTGTAATCTTGTTTTAGAAAGACATGGAAACGTCACTCATCTCCCTCAACTTGAATACTAAGATATCAATTTTCCATAATAATTTGGTCATTACTCGGAGGAATTGTCAATTCAAGAAAAATCAACACAAAATCCTTGTCATCTTCCAATTTCTTCTCTATATTGTCAATCCATCAATAAACAAGTGCCCTCATCATATTTCAAGTAATTTTCATTATTTGTGTTGGTTTGTGCATGTCTAAAAAACAATATCAATTGAAAGAAATACAATGCATCAATAAGGAAGCTCTTGTGAAATTTTACTATCCCCATATGTTGATTGATTGGATTGATAATGAGAATTTTGACATACACACTTCTCTAGTATTAGGCTATCCCCATCTGATTTGGATAGATTAAAATTGCAATGATAACTTTAAAGAATGTAAATATAAAAGGAAAATAACGCATTCACATTACATAATTTCTTCATCTTTCCTTTCAACTAATGATTCCTTCCAACCATATCATTATATCTTTAATTATGGTTTTCCATCCAGAAGCATCTTTGCTCTCTCATAATATGCCATTGATTGGGAAGCCATGCATCATGTACATACATAGAGGTATATATCCATTTTAATTTTATTTTTCAACTTAGATTTAAAGATAGAAAAAATCTTTATTTTAATAGATGAAGAGTGAACAACTCTTACTTTTTTCTATTTAAGATTAAGATAAATCTATTTCATTTATTTGTGAAGATGAATCTTGTTATTTTTTCAAACATATATAGATCTCTCCTACCCAAGCTTAGATCATATTTAAAGTGTGATTACCATTTTAAATAATCAACATTGACATACCACTCTAAAGTGGAAAGGAAACATGGAGTCACTCAATATCACCTACAAGAACAATTTTCCAAAGGATTTTTCTAAAGATAATATGTTTGCATGAGGACCAAACAAAACTCCAACATTCTTGAGCATTGAGCCAAGTATAAAATATGTCATAAAGAGTCTCAACCTTACCATGATGTGGACACGTAGACTCTATGAAGCCCAACCTTGATAGATTCTTCCTAGAGGGTAGTATTTGGAAAATAAGAAGTCGGGGAAAGATACACAACTTAAAATAAAATCTTGCAATCCACTTTGTGCAAAGAAAATTCAATGATTTCACTTGCTCATTTGAAAGGCTCCATTTCTTGTCCAACATCTGTTGGAGAGGGATGTTATTACTCGAGGTTGATAACTCCATTTAAGTTTATAGATCAATATTGATTTTATCTTACCTGAATAGTCAATCTCTCCAAAAACATATATACCCACTGGATGAGGACCCTCCAAAGTTGTTATTAGTCAATGCCTAAAGGCAGTAGGGATTATTATAAATGATATATCGTTTTTCCAATAGTCTTGCACAAAAATCGACAACTTTTTCATTTTGTTAACCCAAGTTTTTCGCAATTTTGCAGTAGTGTTTCATCTTTTAACCTAATTTTTGAGATGCTTATACTTTGAGTTCTTATTTGGCCTCATATCGAGGTTGGTTGTTACATGTCCAACGACGGTGTTTGGCAATGGTAGTTGGCATATTGTTCGTGTGCCATAGTTCCGCATCATGGCTTGTGAAAGAAATCGAGTCAACTGTGGAGTAATGTTTGATGTTGGGTACACAGAGTGGTATGACAATCTACAGAGGAAAGAATATCGATCTACAATCTCATAGAGTAAATGACCTTGATCAACTGTTTGGTAATAATAGTGGTATCATCAGTGATGGAATCAATCAAGGATTTTATAGCGAGACCACTAGGAATGTTACAGAGAAAAGGACACATAATGATGGAGAATCAAGAGATAATCTTGCTACTTCGTTGCAGGAGTTGTAGTACAGTGTTGCACCTTCATCACCTGGTTTCATGTGGTAGTATAATATCAATAATGTTAGTGTAAACTTCATTTCAACTTTCTAACTAAGATTGATTAATTTGGCTTTTTTTTTTTTATCATAGGAAGCATATAATCAATATATATCATAGGAATTGAGTGCGGAAACCATTTAATTTTCTTGACATTTATCTATATATGGTTTGCAAAATTCATATATTTTCTTGAAATATTTACCTTTAGATATGGATTTCAAGATTCAATTAAAAATAATATCAAATAATATACCCCGAGACCAACAACCAACTTTGGGACTATTCTGATGAAAGTTCTATTTAGTGGCAGGTTTTGTTCAACTCCGAGGTTGCTTTGATGACTGGGCTTGCATTACAAAATGGTTGCAATTAACATCCTGTCCGACCAAAAGAACTAACTTGTCATGATATCTTCATAGCTTATTAATCTGCACTACATTCATGAGTAGATGACAAGGCAAGATGATGAGAATCCTCTCGGTTAAAGAATTCATAACATAAAATCTTATGACATATAATTCCATTTCATCTTTCTAAGGAATCTGATATAAATGAATAAACATGAGAGATATATGAGAAGACTGTGATTTTCTTTTAGCCTCAAAAGTTTTATTATTGAAATATTCCTTGTTTTTAGTAGGTATTTTTCAAAATCGTTTACCTCACAAGTTGTACATTCTACCCAATATATTTAAATTTAAAGTTATCTTTGTATCTAAAATCTAATGCATTCATTCTCGATTTTCTTTGTCCATGTTGTCCATTAACACACAATTTTTTAAAGTAGTCTTAGTGTTCTTTTACACTACCTTCCTTGCTCCAATCTCTTCTGTTGTGTTGCCTTATTATGGACTTCCCTTTCTCTTTTTCTCCATGTAGCATTGAATTTTTCTTACATTTGAAGTTAACCCATCTTGTGGTATTGTTTTAGAAAGACATGGAAAAGTCACTCATCTTCCTGAACTTAAATACCAAGATATCAATTCTCCATAATACTTTTAGCACTCAGATATCAATTCTCAATAATAATTTGGTCATTACTAAGAGTAATCGTCAGTTTAATCAAAATCAACACAAAATCCTTGCCATCTTCCAATTTCTTCTCTATATTGTCAAATCCATTATATATTGTAAATCCATCAATAAACACGTGCCATCATCATGTTTCAAGTAATTTACATTATTTGTGTTGTTTTGTGCATGTCTAAAAAACAATATCAATTGAATGAAATACAATGCATCAATAAGGAGATTGATTCCAAATTTTATTATCCCCACATGTTGATTGATTGGATTGATAGTGAAAACTTTGACATACACACTTATCTAGTATTAGGTTATCCACATCTAATTTGGATAGATTAAACTTAGAATGATAACTTTAAGAAATGTAAATATAAAAGGAAAATAACACATTCACATTACATAATGTCTTCATCTTCCCTTTCAACTAATGATTCCTTCCAACCCTATCATTAGATCTTTAATTATGGTTTTCCATCTGGAAGTCTCTTTCCTCTCTCATAATATGATATTTACAAGGAAGCTATGCATCTTGTACATAGAGGTATAAATCCATTTTAATTTTTATCTTTCAACTTAGATTTAAAGATATAAAAAGTCTAAATTTTAATATATAGATAAATAATATATATAAATTTTAATAGATAAAGAATATATATCATTTCTTTTCAGGTGAATATGAATATGTGTTATTTTTTTAGATGTATAGAGATCTTTTCTGCCCTATCTTAGCTCAGATTTAAAGTGAAATTACCATTTTAAATAATCAACATTACCAAAATAAGGACAAACTCTCATAAGCTCCATAGTGAAACAAGGCATTGAACTATTCCTAAATGACTGGGTCGAAGAAATTTGTCATCTTTGTGACACTAATAAGGTTGAATATAAAAATAACTTTCTCTTAGATTGTCCTGCATACACCCACATTAGATTCCAATTTCAAAATATTTGTTACAATATTGACCTTCCTAACCTTTTCACTCATCAAATCTATGGTGATTTAGGAATGCTTCTCTTAAACTTTTTCGAGCATTGAAATATAATTTTAAAGAAACCCAAGTAATTTCCTTCCCTTTCTTAAGGTCCAATAGACAAAATTTGGTCTCCGTAGACATTAACCACCACCACCATCATCATCATCACACACACATGTGTGTTTTTCCATTTTTTGAAATAAAACTTTAGGGATTCTAAAAATTTAAAATAAAGAGGGTGTCGATGTGCCATTTAAAAAAAATGGGTTTGTATTTTTTGTTTTCTTTTATGTTTTTAAAATTTAGAATATATTTAAAACAAAAAAATGTTCTAAATACATGTTTTTTCTCTAGTTGTACGAAAATCGCTCCTGGCCTCTAGGGAACTTGTTCCAAGTGTTCTGGTATTCCAGGTAACATGATATATGGAAGGAAACGTTTCAAATCATGGTGGAGTTGTTCCAAGAGCTTGGGAATAGTTTGGGAGTGGCCAACCTAATAAATCAGGAGCCGAGGGACTAGTGCCAGTCTAGGCTTGTATTAATACATAAATTTGGATTGAAAAACTCCTTTGTGAAGGTTGATACTAGGTACAAATTATTTTGACGACTTAAAAACCCATGACAAAGGCATTGTTATGGCATAACAAACCCATGACAAGGGAATGGTTAGCCAGAAACAAGTGTAAATTGTGTGATTTTTTAACAATTGATGCAACCATGGATAGAATAAATATCCTTGCTTGGATGACCATGAGCATACTATTATGTTTATTGGTTGTTAATGCTATTTCTCAATTAAGTATTTTCCACTTTTTAAAACAACTCAGGACAATTTTACAACAAACTTTAATTGTTATATATATATATATATATATAAGTTGATCACATGAATTTTACGTTATGAAATAGAATGTGAATACCATAATCAGATTCCTAATGTTATCAACAATTATATCATATCTTGCATAGACAGAATCACCTTGTATAGTTTGGAAAGCATGAATGTCCTTATAATCATCTTAGGTAATTGAGATTAATATCAACTTCGAACTATATATGTTAGTTGATCACATGAATTTTACATGATGAAATAGAATGTGAATACCACTGATAAAAAGATAATCAGATTCCTAATGTTATCAACAATTATATCATCATATATGATATTTCTTGCATAGACAGAATCACCCTGTATAGTTTGGAAAGCATGAGTGTCCTTATAATCATCTTAGGTAATTGAGATTAATATCAACTTTGAACTGTAATGTGTTACCATCTCAGACTTGAGATTAATATCAACTTCGAATTGTAATGTGTTACCATCTCAGACTGCAAATTTCAAGAGTGATATTTAGGATGAATAAATGTAATTAAATGAGTTGCACACATTTTAAAACAACCTACCGAGACTTGATTCTAGTTTAGTTGGATGTTTCAATAAAAGTGATGTTTTGGACTACAATGTAGTCATTTTTTTTTTTTCTCCATTCTTTTATAGGCTTCTAATTTTGCGACAAAGAAGTACAATCAAGATTTCATCCTTATGGTATTGTTTGATTGTATTTTATGTAGGATGAGATCTAAAAAATTTATGTCACTCGATTCCATGGATTGTACCACAATTGATGTTTTTGATATCAATACTAGATGAACCAGACGAAATGGAAATGCAACCATCCCATGGTTTACAATATTTATAATGATAGTTAGCATAGCTCTTTAACTTTTAAATTGTCATTGAAGCTTGTTTCCTAACTGCTCATTGTGCATTGAGTGTTCCCTATTCATGTTCTTTCATTGAGAAAACATTATTTCATTAAGTAATTGTATTTTATTTTTCATATTTTTTAATATATTTTTATTATATATTGTTGCCACTCCCAACTTGTCATTTCCTACAAATTTGGGAGAATATTTTAGCCATATTGGATACTCGTACCTACGTTCCCAACATCCCCCTTTCCAGAAACTCATGGTTGCAAAAGGTAACCCTGAAAAAAATGGTGCTTTCGGTAACACTATTATTCTATTTGAGGGTTGATTTTAGTTTTTTTTTACTGGCAACATTATGAGGTTTTTAAGACAATGGATAGAAAAGGTGGTAATTTTAACCCCTAAAAAAACAAGTGCTACCAATAGCACCACTTTTCAAAACGAGGGTAAAAACAACAACTAAATGCACCCTCTAAAAAATGAGAACTTTAAAGGATTCTTGTCAAATTGGTAACTACATTGCCAAAAAAAATATTTTATGGTCAAAATTGGAAAAAAAGAGAAAATAATAACAATTTTTTACACACTTTTATAGATTTCATGTATAAAAATGACAATAGTTAATATCATTTTCTCTAAAGTAATGATGCACACAAAACGAAAGCCAAAAAATAAACTGCATAATACAATAAAAAACATATTAAAATGATTCATCCTAGAACAACTATATATATATATATATATATATATATATATATATATATATATATATATATATATA
>ML791299.1:111117-132967 GCA_009831015.1 Picea engelmannii
TATAATTAATTTAAAATCACAAAGCACAAAACATTCCAAATATAACTTATCAATAATATGTTGAATTCAACATTTACGTTAAGGGCATGTTAAAACTAATCAATAATATCAAATATGTCAAATTCATCATTTTCAACAAGTTCATATTCATTTTCAAGCACTTGACTTTCTTCTTAATATCATTCAATTTTTTCCATTGAGTGTTTTATGTCCACAAGTTATCCAATGTGATCCTTTCCAAACAACCTTTTAAGAGTGGTTGAAGTTTTCTTATCATTTTGCCATATGATACACTAAAGTCTCATTTCTTCAAGCCAACTTTTTTCATTTTAAATAAATCTTATAAAAAAATAACATTTTTTTTAACATAAAATTATTTAAAAACACAAAAAATAAAAAAAAACATCAAAACTTTTAAAAACAACATTTAGAATAATAATAATAATAAAACTTAAAAATAATAAAAAACCAAAAAAACTTAAAAATAAAAAAAAACAAAAAAAACAAAAAAAAACTTAAAAATAATAAAAAAATCTAAAAAAACAAAAATAAAATAAAAAAATACATTAAAAAAAATAAATATATAAACGAAAAAAACTTAAAAATAATAAAAAATCTAAAAAACAAAAAAAACCTAAAAATAATAAAAAATCTAAAACAACACAAAGAAAATAAGAAAATTGTTTATTGGGATATTGGAATCACACCGCAACTTTGCTCCTCCCTTGTCTCCCTCGATGGCCCTTCCCTCACTTGCTTGTGTGTTGTTGCCACTTGAAGTGAAAAGTTAGTGAGTAATGGGTTAGTAACCCATCTACAAGCATTTGACATAATGGATTAGCAAGCGACAAACCATGTGCCATTGTTTCAAGTAGTGGGTTACTAACCTATTGTTTGAAGTGAAATATTACTAACTCACTACTCAAGCAAGAATATGTAGGCAAGGGAGTAAAGGGACGAAAGGTCGTCGAGTAAGGGGGAGTGGGAGGGAAAGGAAAGGAAGGGTGGGGGTAATTATGGGAATGGCACTCCGCCGACTCTCTTGGGAGGGGAGGGCATGGTGATTATGGGAATGGCACTCCATCGACTCCATTTGTCTTTTTTAATTATTATTATATTTTTTAAATATATATATATTTTTAATTTAAAAAAAATATTTTAAATTTATATTTGTTTTAAAGGGAGTGGGTAAGAGTGGTTCTCACACCGCCCCTCTTTTAGCTTTTTAATATTTTTAGTTATGTTTTTTTTTTTTTATCCTTAAACATGGTTACTTCTTATTTTTTAAGTTTTTTTTTAATTCTCTATGTTGTTAATTGGTTTTTAAATACTAGAAGTTCACTATTGATTGTCTTTTCAATGATTTTGAAGCTCTCATGTGAACTTCTTACATATTATGAAGTCAGGAAAGAGCTTTATAGGGGCTCAATACAAGATATTAAGGAGGGTTGGATGATTGTAGTTTTAGTGATGGAAGATTGACATGGTTATTTAATTTAGATTGTAAAAGTTATAAAGTTCAATAAATAAAATGAAGAAATTATAACACTTGAAGTACGTTGGTATGTAACAAATACATACCCATTTAATGATGTGTATGAGCCAAAAATGGTGGTTTAGAAACATATCAACAGAAAGAGAAAAAAAAAGGGTCAAAATATAAAATTTCACCACATTGACATTTTAAAATTATAGGATGTTGACATAGTTTTTTATGATTTCCATTTAACAAAGCGAGGACCAAAAAAAACTCCAACATTCTTGAGTAATGAGCCAAGTCTAAAATATGTTATAGAGAGTCTTAACCTGAACATGATGTGGACATGTAGACTCTATGAAGCCCAAGCTTGATAAAGGTTCCCTAGAGGGTAGTCTTTGGAAAATCAGAAGCCATGGAAAGATACACAACTTAAAAGAAAGTATTGCAATCCACATTGTGCAGAGATGATTCAATGATTCAACTTCCTCATCTGAAAGGATCCATCTCTTATTTAGCATCTCTTGGAGAGGAATGTGATTACTCAAAACTACTAACTCCATTTAGGTTTATAGACCAATATCGGTTACATTAGTCAGTCTCTCCAAAAACATTTTTACCCACTTGAAGAGGACCCTCCTGAGTTCTTTTTAGTCCTTGAATAAAAGGCATCGGGGAATATTGTAAATGGTATGTTGTTTTTCCAATAGTCTTGCACAAAAATCAATGACTTTTTCATTTTATTAACCCAAGGTTTTCTCAAACTAATACAATTTTTGCAGTAGCATTTCATCTTTTAACCTAAGTTTTGAGATGCTTATACTTTGGGGTATTATTTGGCCTCATATTAAGGTTGGTTGTCATGATTCTAGCGGGGGTGTTAGGTAGTGGTAGTTGGCATGTTGGCCATATTCCATAGTTCTGCACCATGGCTTGTGAAAGAAGATATTACTATGGAGTAATTATCGCTATTGGGTACACAGAGTGGTATGCCAACCTACATAGCCAAGAATATTGATCGACAATCTCATAGACTAAGCAACCTTGATCAACTATCTAGGAATCATAATGGTATCATCAACAATGAACTCAATCAAGGATTTTATAGCGAGACCATTGAGAATATTATAGAGCAAAGGACTCATAAGGATGGAGAATCAAGAGATAATCTTTCTACTTCCTTGCAGGAATTGCAGTATAGTGCTATGCTTTCGTCACCTGGTTTCATGTGCTAGTATAATATCAAGAGTGCTAGCGTAATCTTCATTTCAACTTTCTAACTACGATTGATTAAATTGGCGACTTTTGATTATAGGAATCATATAATCAATATATATCATAGGAATTGAGTGTGACAATATATCATTTTATCAGCAGAACCTTTTTTCTCATTAAATGTTCATGACATTTATCTATATATGGTTTTCAAAAATCATATATTTTCTTGAAATATTTACCTTTATATATGGATTTCAATATTCACATTAAAAAAATTATTAAATAATACACCCCGAGACCAACAACCAACTTTGGGAGTATTTTGATGAAAGTTCTTTAGTGGCATGTTTTGTTCAACTTTGAGGCCTCTTTGATGAATGGGCTTGCATTTAAGAAGGGTTGCAATTAACAGACTGTCCAACCAAAAAAAATTCGTGTCATGATATCTTCATAGCTTATTGATCTGTACTACATTCACGAGTAAATGACAATGTGAGATGATGAGAAACCTCTCGGTTAAATAAATCATAATAGAAAATCTTATAACATATAATTCCATTTCATCTTGCTAAGGAATTTGACAGAAATGTATAAACATGAGAGAAATATGAGAAGACTATGATTTTCTTTCAGCCTCACAAGTTTTAGTACTGAAAAATTCCTTATTTTTAGTAGGTATTTTTCACATTTGTTTACCTCACAAATTGGACATGATTCCCAACTGGTTTAAATTTGAAGTTATCTTTGTATCCAAAATATGATGCATTTATTCTCAGTTTTCTTTGTTTGTGTTTTCCATTAACACACATTTTTTAAAGTAGTCTTAGTGTGCTTTTACATTTCCTTCCTTTCTCCAATCTCTCGTGTTGTGTTGCCTTATTATGGACTTCCTTTTCTCTTTTTCTCCTTAGCATTCACACTTTCTTACATTTGAAGTTAACCCATCTTGTAATCTTGTTTTAGAAAGACATGGAAAAGTCACTCATCTTCCTCAACTTGAATACTAAGATATCAATTCTCCATAATAATTTGAATACTAAGATACTAATTCTCCATAATAATTTGGTCATTACTCAGAGGAATTATCAATTCAAGAAAAATCAACACAAATCCTTGTCATCTTCCAATTTCATCTCTATATATTGTCAATCCAGTATATATTGTCAATCCATCAATAAACAAGTGCCATAATCATATTTCAATGAGGATAGTCTTGCCCCCGAGTTCAACGGGGACATTTTGAAAGAGCCCTCCCGGAGAGGATGGTCGTCCGTCATAATCTCTTAGAGTAATAGCGGATGGTATGAGCTTAGGGGAGCCAAATTTATGCCATACAGTTTTGGACATAATGCATGTGGATGCACCCTCATCAATGATGCAGCGGTGAAATGTGATGTTCCGGATTTTAACCGGTATTTGGAAAGGAACCAGAGTGGGGAGACGAGGTTCCCCACTATCAAGATCAAAGGTGATGAGTCGAGTATCAGCAGGGTTGACGGCCCCCAGGGCATAAAGTAATGACTTTCGTTGAGTAGGATAGGTTTGAAGGACTTCTAAAACTAACATGGCCGCAGGAGATTGTGCCAAGTCATCGAGCAGATTGTAATTGTGTGACGCCCTAGCCTGAGGGTTGTTGACATTCCATCGTAATGGGATGCAAGGAATATGAAGGGGTGGTTCAATATTAGGGTGAGGAATCAACAAAGGTGGTCCAGTTGTGACTGGGGCTGCTTCTGAGGTAGTGGGAGCGAAGTCAGGGGGTGCACTGTATTGACGGTTGTGCATTTGTAGAAGAACTTTTTCCTCACTAGTGAGGAGGATAGTGTGATCTGTAGGAGTGTATGAGTTTGGATATTGTCCCATCTGTGGTGGGGCTGGATGCATATCCTTTTGGGTGTTCATCACCCCTTGGTGTGGAATGGATTTTTCCAATACGACAGGGGGTGGTTTCTGTACATATTGTTGTGGGGCCTGTGGGGGGGCAGGCAGTGTTGGGGGACGTGGTCCATTTCTGAATTCTTTCATCTATTTAAAGTCAGCAGTTTCAGGGAAATGGTGAGTATAATGGCCATACTCACTGCAGAGGGCACAAGGGAAGTTTGTCTAAAGGTTGTTGTTATTCTTTCCTTGGCGTTTGTGATTATTTCCCCCTTGGGGGTTCTGGTTCCCCTGATTTCTGGTTGCCCACGGAAGGTTGGTTCTGTTGGGGGTGATTCCCTCCTAGTCCTGAATTATTGTTGTTTTAGTTTTTTTTCTTTCTTTTTGGCATTATTCGACTGATGGGTCGGATTTGCCGTATTCAGTTGTTCGAAATTGTGGACTTGTTGAATGGGAGAGGGCTGAACAAAGTTAACCCCAACATGTGGTTGTCCTTGTGGAGAAGCAATTGGCTGGGGAGGACCAGGAAATGGGAAGTACGGATTATGTTGTGGCAATGATCCGTAAGGTACATAGGGAGGTGTGGTGATTTCATTAGTGCTTAGGGTGTAAGCATAGGTAGATGTGTTTCCAGAACTCGGTTGAAGAAATGGGCGTGTCATGGATGTCGACGGGGGTCCACTTATGGGTGGAGGGAGGGAAACAAGGTATGGTTGTTGATAAGGGGGAGGAGGATAATAAGGGGGTCCTCCATATACCGATGGATATTGAGGTGTTCCATACATAGGTGGTTGTTGGAGGTGTAGATTGTGGTGTGTAGTGGTAGCAATCAATCCATCCGCGAAGTGAGACATCCCAGGTTTGCCCTAGCCGAATGGCACGGGTCTCGGGGTGTCAGGTAGTACCATATATAAGTATCTTGACTGTGAATAAATGAGTTTGAACTGTTGAGCCTTGCCAATGGCTTCTTCTTCTGACTAGGGGAAGGTGGCATCCACAACCTTGGCAAGGAGGGAAACAAGTGATTTGAGAAACCAATTGAGGCATTGTTGCTTGGTGGCTTCAGCTTTGCATAGACTACGTCGCCGACGCCATTCGTGAATGTGGTCAGCGATGTGTGTAGTGAAGGTTTGTTTAAACTCTGAGAGTAGTTCGAGACCATTGTCATGACAGATTGGTAGTTGAAAGAAGGTAAAAAATGCTTTGGCGAAAGATTCAAAGGTCACATGGGACCCAGATTTTTCTTCTACATACCACTTGGCTGATGGGCCAGTGAGTGTGCGTTGAAATAACCTCAAGCGGATGGAGTCATCCATGATGCTGTTTGAAGAGCACCATAAGTGGAAGGTCATGATATGGTTGGCTGGGTCGTCTCCCGCTTTTCCTTCAAACTTGGGGATGTCTGAAGGGAGTTTGGTAGGCATTGTAGGCCATTTGGGGTTGTGCAATATATGATCATTGGTGAGTTTAGTCAGATCTGGTATGTTGAGGGAAGCCAAGTATGGCATATGGGGTGGTGGGGGAGGATTAATTCCTGTCATGGTAGGAATGTTTTGTGTACCTGGCCCCTGAGGAGGGTTAGTTCCATCCATGGTGTGAGTGATTTGTGTACCTGACCCGTGAGGGGGGTTAGGTGGGGTTGTACTTCCCCCTTGGGAAGAAGTTTCCCCCCCGCTTCCGTGTAGAGGAGAGCGAGTGGATGGTTGACCTTGGTAAGTGGACCCAAGTAAAGTGGAACCAAGCAAAGTGGATCCCAAGATGGTAGCACTCACAGGAGTGTGAGAAGGTGGAACTGATGAGTTGGCAAGACTAGGAACTCCCCCTATAATGGGAGGGATATTTAGCAAGCGTCTGAAACGACGGGGATTCTGTGGGTCCCCTATGATGTCCAACTAGCAAAGTGGTGTGTGCAAATGGTGATGAGAGAAATAAATGAACAAGAGTCTTTGTTATGATTTTTGGACCTTCACAATATATCTCACAATCGCATGTAATCACAAGAGCATCATACATAAATCAATTGATAAAGAAGCATACATGTGGGTAGGTATATTTTTTCGCGTGGGAGAACAAAGAAAACAAATGCTCATGTCCTAAAAATACGTAACGTCCTTCCTCTCAAATAGCACTAGACCTTCCAATAACACTCGACAGTGGGGTCTGAAGCCACCGGAAGAGAAACTAGTGAAGGATGAAGTGATTAGTTATAATGAGGGGTAGAGGGTGCATATCCCAAAAGAGCTGGCGATATTTCCCAATAGGCACACAAAATCCAATCAAGGTGAAATTGCAGCCCACAATTTTCACCTGGGTAGATGTCCTAAAATTTGGTCACCAGGTACCTCGGTCAAAGTGCGACATTTATATTTTCGTTCTAAGAAATGGGTCACGGGCTGGATCTCATCCAAGAGGTGGGTGCCTCAAGGGGGGGATGCACAGAACAACCGGACCTTGGCCTTCAACCCTTCACGGATATCTCCCTGCCTTATGGTGTTAGTAACACTTGACTGGAGGATTTAAAATTTCCCTATTTGTCATCTTCTAATGTTTGAAGATGTGAGAACCAGATAACGAGGAGTTATTTGGATGCCTATCCCCGACATCCTACCTAGATTAAAAAATTTCTTTTGGCACCTCCTGTGGAGGAAAACTTAGTGAGTTTTTAGAAAAAATTTAGATGTGGTTGTTTGAGAGATTGGGGGTGTGAACCAATCTCATTGAAATTAAGTGGGAGTGGATAGTCTTGTCAAGAAAAGGGGTGGGGCATTTCAGAATCCCTTTGGAGGAAACTTCAACCTCCACAATTTTCTAGATGAATCTATGTGAGTGAGTAGTGAATTTGTGTGTGAACAAGTGAAAGTGTGCCAAATGTTTAATAAGTTAGGTGTCACCTTGCTACATGTGGACTTCGTGTGGTCCTTTACAAGTCTTGATTACCTAATTTACTAAATGCCATTGGTACAACCTTGCAGAATTTTAAAGTCCCTAGAGAACTAGCATATGGACATGTGGGTCCTTACCAATCCTTTAACTCCCTAGTGTGATTTAATCTAAGAAAGATTCAACCACTATCCTAGATTGTGGACATGTGGGCATGTGTGGGCCCATTACAAAACCTTTAAATTTCCTTAGTGATTTAATCTAAGAAAGTAAATTCAAAACTATCCTATCTTTGTAGCATGTGGGCATGTATGGGCCCTTACAAATTTAAGATGTGTTTGAAAAAAGAAACTAAGAGGAGTCTCGAGGGGGCTGTTCTCCTCTCCTAAAGATTTTGTCTTTAAAGGGAGATGAAATTTCCCCTCAATTGTTTTTTTGATTCTCAAGATCGCTCTATGGTGTGAGAGAAGAGCATACTCAAAGATTGACATTCAATTTTTGGTCCCAATGCAAGTGGTTATATTTGTGATATAGAATGATTCCAACTTATCTTTAATCAAAGAAAGCCATCCATGTGGCAAAATGAAAGCAAAAAGAGGATAAATATGGATTTTAACCTCCCTAAGTGCCTATGTTTTGACTAATCCTTCATGTGGAGAGGGAATCTAAGTGTGGTTCATATTACAATTTGCATAGAATCAAACTCAAGAAGACTATGTACCTTCAACAGATCACAAAAACCCTTACAATGTATGATTTTCTAGACAGATGCGCGGGACACAGAGTAGATAGAGGCGCATTGGGTGCCAATGCGCAAATCAAAAATGAATTTTTGACGCAGGTGCGTAGAATGCACTGAGAAACACAGTGAGTTTGGCACATGTTCTCGGAAGACACGCCTGTGGGTTAAAAAACCTGCACACTTTCTATTACACACTCGGGAAGAAAATTTCAGATGAAATTCTCTCAGCGCAACTTCGAATTTGGCTTTTTGTAGGCAGACATGGGTCGGTTTTGGTTCCTATAAGTTAAATAAGCAAAAAGGAAGTGTTGCCAATCCCTAGTGGAGTTGCCAATCTGTTGCGTCCCTTTCGTCACCTAAATGAGAAAAATGAGGACGCTTACAAGTCCAGTTGGGTTAGCTGGACAAGACAACAGTGAATTCAAGAGTTAGAAACATCAAGCATAAGAAATAAACAAAGAACTAAACTAATAACAATAAAATAAACTAAACTAGAGTGCATAAGGGAAATATAACAAAAATAAACAACATTCATGCCACCAAGGGATAAGTTGTATTAGTGGGAAAACACCAAAGAGAAAGGGAGACTTATGGGTCCCCTCTTCCTCCAAGGGAGGAATCTTGAACCCCCAATGATTGAGCTCTTCTTACAAGTAGAAAACTAGAAGGAAATGGTGAAGAAATCCAAATCTCATTCACTCAAGAGGTGATGTGAATGGCCAAATGAAATGGTGCTTGTATGCTCTTGATGAGGAAAGAGGATCCTCCAAGAGAATATAGGCAACATAACAATACAAATGAATTCATTGAAAATATAGTGCACCCATGGCCTCTTTTTATAGAAAATATTTGAGGCATTATTCAACCAGTCTTTAGTGTGAGCAAGGGGCTCTTTAGGGCACCCTTAGGTCTTTGACCAGCCCTCCACTCGGATTCAACTCAGATTTGGGTGTCAAATCGACTTGGGAGATGAACCAGAAGTGGGTGGAAGGCCGACCAAAATCATAAATGCGCCGTTATGAGGTGTTCTCAGCTTTTTGCGTCCACAGTCACCCATCGAGCGCATGTGAGCTTTTTTGTATTTTTTCTATTGTCGCACGTGCACACGCTTCCTTTGTATCCTTAGCGCATGCTGATTTTATAACCAGTTGTATAGTTTTGTGCCCTTTGGAAATGCATTTTTTGGGCCATGGATGAACTAATGGGTGTTTGGGGATGCTGGATTCCTGTAACCATTTGCGGACGAAATTTCAGTGATAACAAGGACTCCAGGAGCTAAGTGTTATGATCCAATGCCTTAAAAATGATAAAAAGTCAATGAATTACAATCCACTTCGAGGGGGAAACCTCCGTTTACAATACATACAATTCAAAATACAATATTAGATGAGATAAGATGCTTCTAATACTAGGCCTCCTTGATATATATATGGGAGACAAAGGGGTACAATTATGATGAAAGGGTGCAATGAAGGGTTCTATCTGACCTACACATATAACACTAGAAATGTAATAATTCAATATCTAAGGATTAATAAGGGGTTTTATACATAACATGGGGATTTATATATGGCTTAACATGCCCCTCATGTTCAAACAAGAGTTTTCCTTAACGTTTGATTAACCAAGGATTCTTCTACATGAATAACTCATCTTCCCATGTCACCTCTTCCACTAGTAGGTTCTTCCATTTGACGAGGTACTCTGTAATTTCTCGATTTCTCAGCTGCTTGATTCTTGTTTCGAGGATTTTTTTTGGCTCTATTATGATTCTCCCTTCTTCATTGATCTCTAGTAAAACAGTTTGGATTGGGATCTTGCTTATGATTACCTTCTTTAAGCAAGAAATATGGAAGACTTGATCTACACATGAATATGGATGAAACTCTAATTTGTAAGCCATACCTCCAATCCTTTAAAAACAATAATAGGGGCCATAATATTTGGGTGTAATTTATTTTCCTTCTTTTGTTTCTTAAGGGACACCTATTTGTATGGTTGTAGCCTTATAAATAGTCAATCCCCCTCTTCAAATTTCCTTTCATTCCGATGCTGATTTGCTTGTTGTTTCATCCTATTTTGTGCCATAACCAAGTTTTCCTTCAATAGTTTGAGGACCTCTTGTTGGTTCCCTATGTGTTCCTCCACTACTTGAACCTTTGTATTCTCCTTCAAGGGTGATGTATTGGATGGAGGATTATATCCATAAAGTGCCAAAAATGGGGAAATTCTTGATGAAGTATGGAAGTATGTGTTATACCAGCATTCTACCAAGGGAAGCCACTTGACCCATTGTGTCTATTTATCAGATGCAAAGAAATTAATGTATCCTTCTAGATATTTATTCACAATCTCAGTTTTTCCATTGAATTGAGGGTGGTAAGATGAGCTATGAGCCAATTTAGTACCCAAAAAAGAAAATAATTCAATCCAAAAATTTCCTGTGAAAATTGGATCTCTGTCACTTACAATAATCTTGGGGACTCCATGTATCTTTTGAAATATTTCCATGAATGTTGTGGCTACTGTACTTGCTTTAAAAGGATGAGAAAGAGAGAAAAAATGGGCATACTTTGTCAGTCGATCCACTACTATTGTGATGACCGTATGTCCTTAAGATTTGGGTAAACTTATAATAAAATCCATGGAAACTTATTCCCAATGTTGACTTGGTACACATAATGGTTGTAGGAGACCTGTAGTATTGATTGTCTCTCCCTTATTCTATTGGCAGACCAAACATTCAAACACAAAATTTTGAACATCAGTTTTAAGACCTTCCAAGAAAAATTCCTTGTTGATCCTGTGGTATGTTTTCAAGAATCCTGAATGTCCTCCTATAAGAGAAGTGTGGAATTCTAGCTTGACCTTTTGTTTGAGTCTGGAATTCTTACATCAATATAAGAAATAATGATACCATAGAAAATCATTATTTCATACAAAATTGTCTATTAAACTGGGGTCCTCATGTAGTTGTTGAATGATCTTGCATACCTCTTTATCTTTCTTCCATTCTATCCTTTCTTCTTCCACCCAATCATATTGTGGAATAGAAATAGCACATAGTGAACCTTCTATTTCTTCTTCTTTCTAGGAAAGGGCATCTACCACAACATTATGTTTTCCTTTTTTGTAGATAATTTCAAATTCATAACCCAACATATTTGCAACCCATTTTTGTTGCTCTTCTGAATATAATAGTTTCTACAATAAGTATTTCAAACTATTATGATATGTTTTTACTTTTAAGTGTCTTCCTATTGGGTAAGGGTGCCATTTCTGAACTGCATGTAGTATGGCCAACATTTCTTTTTCATAAATGGGTTTGAATAAATTTTTTCATTTAAGTTGGATGCTTTCAAAGGAAATAGGTCTTCCTTATTGCATTAAAACTGCACCAATTCCATGGCCCGAGCCATCACACTCCACAATAAGTTTTTTTGTAAATTTAGGTGTGGCCAGGACGAGAGTTGTACACATGGCCTCCTTAAGTTTTTCAAAATATTTGGTTGCTTCTTCGGTCCAAGAAAATGCTTTATTATTTAATAAATCTCTTACATGTGATGCTATTTAACCATATTTCTTGACAAACTTGCAGTAATATCCTGTCAATCCTAAGAATCCTCTAAGTTTCTTCAAGGTCTTTGGAATTGGCCATTCCCTCATAGATTTAATTTTGTTAGGGTCCACTTTTACACCTTCATGAGATACAATATGACCCAAATATTCCACTTATTGAACCCCAAAAGAACACTTGGAAGGATTTCATAAATTGTCTACTCTTCCAATAGTTGTAACATTCTATCAACATGTTGTATATGCTCTTCCCAAGATTTTTTGTAGATTAGTATGTCATCAAAAAATACTAACACAAATTTTCTAAGAAAGGGATTGAAAAACAAATTCATCAAGTTTTGAAATGTTGAAGGTGCATTAGTAAGTCCAAATGGCATAACAATAAACTCATAATGACCTTCATGTGTTCTAAAATATGTTTTAGGAATGTCTTCCTTCCTCATTTTGATTTGATGATATCCCGAACAAAGACTCAGTTCAGAAAATATTTTTTATCCATGCAATTCATCTAATAATTAATCAATGACAATGATATGAAACTTATCTTTCATGGTCATTTTGTTGAGTTGTCTATAATCTAGATACATATGCCACGAACCATCCTTTTTTGTAACCAACACCACTAGTGAAGCGAAAGAACTTTGGCTTGGTTGAATGATGTCATCCTCTAACAGTTCCTGGATCATGCACTCAATCTCACTCTTCTATGCATATGGATACCTGTAAGGCCTAATGTTAGGTGGTACACTCCCTGGTTGCAAATGAATAGCATGGTCACGATCTCGAGTAGGCGGAATACCCTTAGGAGTTTCACCAAATACCTTGGAATTATTGTTGATAACTATTTGGAGGTCTGATGGAGCAGAAGATATGGATGTTTGAACATCAAGTTGTTGTAGGATAATTACACATTGCAGAAGTTACCTCCCTTAGGCTCTCCCTAGACCTAATACATAATACAAATACAAACGGTGGACCTTCCTAGATCTAAATCATACATGGAAAGACCTATAAGTGAATGGAATAAAAGGGCTTACCCAATCACCCGACGATTGTCCCTGCACACTCCTTTGTTGTTTGCTTTTTAGAATATGTCATTCGCTCTTTGTCAATGTGGATCTACACACATGCAGACATAAACAAACTCCTTTCACAAGATCAAACATATCATGTATATATTTATAATAGATCTAATTATATAAAATGAAAATCTTATTTCTCTCCAAATATTATGATAATCATATACAATCAAATAAGGGGGAAAGTCACGTGCATATTCTATTGATCAAATGAAACAATTTACAACTTACAATATGATAGCTTGATGAAGCCTCTCCCAATTTCCTTGCTCAAGCTCTGTAATTAATCCGACAATATAAACTTACTTTCTCTTTTCCTCCCCTTTTTCCCCATGAGAGACCCTCAATATATAGGATAATGGAGACAAGATGAGGGATATGCCTAAGGCACTCAAGATAGAAGTATTCTCAAGCTAGAATCACTAAAAATACGAGGTTTAATATCATCTCATGGAAACTAATCCTAAATAGGGAGTAACAAACCTGGTCACACCCTATATTCTTGCAGGGAGCCAACATTCTCCCTTTGAAAGAGGAAAAAAAGTGACCAGGAATATTGGTCACAGGCTATAAAGGGACAACCAACGAATAGACAAAAAGGTACTTCAAACTCGGGGTAAAAGTGGTATAATTCATTGTTTCAAACTACTAACCTCTAGATGATGCTCATCAAGTGATGAGGTGGAAAATAATTGTATAACACAAGTGACAATAATTGTGCAACTACACCCTGGAGTCCCTTTTTGAGTAATTTTGTCATGCTATTAGAGATTATCACTTTATAGAGTTTCCCTTGGATACCTCTAAGCTCAATTTCCTTTCCATTTGAGGAAAATATCATGAAAATATCTTGAAAATTAAGGGTCATTGTTCCCAATGATTGCAACCATTGGACCCCTAATCCAATATTATTACCCCCCATTTGGATGGAAATCATGAGGCTATCCAAAAAATAATCCCCCATATTGAGCTTAATATTATGGCATTTCCCTGAACAATTATGGTACCTTCACCTGCAATCATTACTTGAAACTCTAGTGTGAGATATACAAAGCAATTGATATATTTTGCTAATTTGTAATTGATGAAATTATGGGTACTACTGGAATCAATAAATATTTGGATATCCTTGTATCTTGAGGGTTTGTGGAGTATTGAATTCGACCAATGCATTGCAAAATATTGTTGGAGTAATCTCTTCTAGATCTAGATCTTGAGGCGGTTCCAATTCCTGATATTCATCATCTTCACATTCTACGTAGAGTAATTTATTCTCACCACATTTACGCCCCTTACTGTACTTACTGTCACAATTGAAACATAGTCCTTTTTCTCTTCTTTCATCAATACGTTGAGGTGTCAACCTTGTTGGTTGAGGTACGCTATTTTCTTCCTCTTCACATTCTTTGTAGAATAATTTCTTCTCACCACATTTATGCCCCTTACTGTACTTGCTGTCATAATTGAAACATAGTCCTTTTTCTATTCTTTCATCCATTTGTTGAGGTGTAAACCTTGTTGGTTGAGGTACACTTGTCTTATGACCCCAAAAATGATCTCTACTTTTTGTGTATGTTCCAATGGTATACTTGTGTGTAGCCTTATTTTTGGCTTGAATATGACTAGCATTTTTCACAACTTCCATAATATTTGTAGGATGTCTTAAGAAAATCTCATGTTTGATGTCTTTTTTTAATCCACCCATGTAAGCTTCCAACAATTGTTGATCACTTATGTCATCCACCCCTGTAGTCAATACCTGAAATTCTAAATTCTAATATTCAATATCACCTAAGTGTCTAATTCTTGTCAATTGACTAAAGTAGTCCCGTTCCCACACTTTCCCATATTGTGCTTCTAAGTCTCTTGTAAATAAACCCCAAGTATAATGATAAAGAGGGGGATTCCTTTTCACTATTTATTAATACCATTGATATGGTTTTATCTCAAAGTTCAAATTTGCTATGTGGATCCTTTTCTTATCATTCATAATATTATGTAGTTCAAAATATTGCTCCATTTGGTTTAACCAGGTAAATACCTCCGTTCCATCAAACTTCTTTAATTCAATCTCGGGAAAGTATCTCATCAACAGGTTGTTCAACTTGAATAATACCTTTATTTTTATGGGTTCCTAGAATTTTAATAACTCCTTTAGGGAGTCTCTCATCTAGAGCTTGAAAGATTATAGAACTCCTAGATTTTTGTATTTCTTCTTTATTTTCATCCATCTTACTTTTCATATCATTCATCTTCTTCTCCATATTTTCTCGATTTTAGTTCATCTTCTCTTCCATCTTCTTTTCCATTTCCTTTTTTAGGGCTTCTTGAGAATGCGTTAAATCCTCTTGTTTCAACATACTACCATTCATTTCATCCACTACGTTCTTTAATTGGGATAGTCTGTTTTAAAAGTCTTCATTTTCTTCAGAAGTGATTCTTGTGTTTTTATGAGGAGTACCACTCTTTTTTGGAGGATCCTTTGGATCCATGTGATAAAATAATGATTCTCCTCTATTTTATCCTTATCACAAATTTTGAATCACAAAAAATAGATTTTGTAATCAAAATTTATACCAATTGTAAGTTATATACCTTTTAATCCCTTAATTTGGAGTCTATCCTCTTGATTGACCTTCCTTCTCATGTATTTCTAAAATTTCTGCCCTTTCTAGTCTAAACTTTTGGACACTATTAATCTGAAATGTATTCTCTGCAATGCCATAGGTCTGACCAAAATTGGATGCACCAAGAGAAAGTTAGGGTAACTTTCACAAACCTTGCTGATTTTTTTCCTTTTTGGGATAGTGAACTTGTACAAAATGCCACGTGTCCAATATTTACTACAAGATTCTGAAAATTGTTCCAAAACAAATAAGAATTGTCCTCCTTCCAATGCAATATGTCTCACTAAATTTCGATTCTCACTGAAGAATATATGACGATGTTACCCAGAACACCTTTTTGAGACTAGTACCAGAACTAGTAAAAAACCTTATCTTCCACAGGGTGTAACTTCGAAAGTATAATGACCCAGAATCTGAAAATTTTACCAAATATACCTTGAAATGTATAATAATTAACCTCCAATTTTCATTATCTGAATCATCCCAGAAAACAATTTATTGCGAAAATTATAAGATGACTTGCTTGGAGAAGAAAAAACCTAGGATCAATGCTCTGATGCCAGATGTTATGATCCATCGCCTTAAAAATGATAAAAAGTCAATGAATTACAGTCCACTTTGAGGGTGAAACCTCCTTTTACAATACAACCAATTCAAAATACAATATCAGATGATATAAGATGCTCCTAAGACTAGGTCTCCTTGATATATATATATATATATATGAGACAAAGGGATACAATTATGATGCAAGGGTGCAATGAAGGGTTCTAGACGAACTACACATATAACACTAGAAATGTAATAATTCAATATCTAGGGATTAATAAGGGGTTTTATACATAACATGGGGTGTTATCTACGACTTAACACTAAGAGAATATGTCCAAGAAAACAACAATATCAAGATAAATAACTATGTCTGTGTGTCTTGAAAACTCATATACACATGTCATGAATGCAAGGTCATACATGGAAGATTATAAATTACTTATATGAAGAGAAGAAAGCTCAAATATTACCTCAATGTGTTCTACACAAGGAAGGTGGGTTCTGGATGGCCACAAATCTTCTTCGTTGTTGAAATTCCTTTGCCTTTCCCAGGTGGGGAATCTCTTGGCTCAAGACTTTTATAGACTTCTTTGCTGGTGGTTTTCTGCTAGTATTACCAATAAAATATTCACTACAACACCAAATATCCTCTCAAATGGTGTGTCGAGCCGACAGACTGTTGTTGCACAGTGGCTAGTAATATATTTGAGTAAGAATACAATGTATGCAGCCAATTAATGTCATTTCACATGTCACATGGATTCTCCAAAAAAGAAAAAAAAAATGTTTTATCGAAGAAAACACTAACCATTGATGTACACATATCATGTCGTTGAATCCATCATATCGATCCACATCATATATGTGAGTGTTGTATATATACACATGAATGATGAGACATTGGGATCCTATTTTTAAATTAGTGTTTTTCTTCACCTAAATGCAAGTTCATTCCTTAAATCGAATTATCCACCCTAATGATGAACCCTCTCACCACAAATGTGCACTATGGAAGATTCCTTGGTCCTCTAAATCTCCAAGTTTTCTTCTTTTCCTCTCACAGATCTTGAGTAAATCAATGATGAAGGGGAAAGATAATATGTATGGATGAATTTAGAAGATTTTATGGTGGTACATGTTGAATTTGGATAGAATCCAGAGTCACATATTAATCTCGAGTGGTTATGCATATGTATATACCATTTCATATTATTTTGCTTTCCTTTCTACAAAAGTGTTCTAAACCCACAAAGCCTGTAAATGTCCTTTGCCTTTGGTGGCGCCTCATCGTTTGATCCCAAAACTCACATCCATGAAGGGATCTATGTTTTCTAGACCCACAGGGTGCCGGAGATGGATCATACTTTGTATAGATACTTTATAAAGGACTAGAGCCTATTTTCTTGTAGTTCGTCTGGTTTCCATAGAAACAGACCAACTATGTTATCTCATGTAAATCTATGTATTACAATTTAATACAAATCCTTGTTACCTTAAAAAAACGTAATTCAATAATAAATATTTTCAATTATCAATATGAAAATAAAGGCATCTTCAAATACCTTGGAATTTCACCAAATACCTTGGAATTATTGTTGATAACTATTTGGAGGTCTGATGGAGAAGAAGATATAGATGTTTGAACATCAAGTTGTTGTAGGATAATTACACATTGCAGAAGTTACCTCCCTTAGGCTCTCCCTAGACCTAATACATAATACAAATGCAAACGGTGGACCTTCCTAGATCTAAATCATACATGGAATGACCTATAAGTGAATGGAATAAAAAGGCTTACCCAATCACCCGACGATTTTCCCTGCACGCTCCTTTGTTGTTTTCTTTTTAGAATATGTCCTTCGCTCTTTGTCAATGTGGATCTACACACATGCAGACATAAACAAACTCCTTTCACAAGATCAAACATATCATGTATATATTTATAATAGATCTAATTATATAAAATGAAAATCCTATTTCTCTCCAAATATTATGATAATCATATACAATCAAATAAGGGGGAAAGTCACGTGCATCTTCTATTTATAAAATGAAACAATTTACAACTTACAATATGATAGCCTAATGAAGCCTCTCCCAATTTCCTTGCCCAAGCTCCGTAATTAATCCGACAATATAAAATTTCTTTCTCTTTTCCTCCCCCTTTTTCCCATGAGAGACCCTCAATATATAGGATAATGGAGACAAGATGAGGGACATTTCTAAGGCACTCAATATAGAAGGCTTCTCGAGGTAGAATCACTAAAAATACGAGGTTTAATATCATCTCATGGAAACTAATCCTAAATAGGGAGTAACAAACCTGGTCGCACCCTATATTCTTGCAGGGAGCCACCATTCTCCCTTTGAAAGATGAAAAAAAGTGACCAGGAATATTGGTCACAGACTGTAAAGGGACAACCAACGACTAGACAAAAAGGTACTGCATACTCAGGGAAAATGTGGTATAATTCATTGTTTTAGACTGCTAACCTCTAGATGATTCTCATCATGTGATCAGGTGGAAAATAATTGTATAACACAAGTGACAATAATTGTGCAACTACACCCTGGTGTCCCTTTTTGAGTAATTTTGTCATGCTATTAGAGATTATCGCTTTATAGAGTTTCCCTTGGATACCTCTAAGCTCAATTTCCTTTCCATTTGAGGAAAATATCATGAAAATATCTTGAAAATTAAGGGTCATTGTTCCCAATGATTGCAACCATTGGGCCCCTAATACAATATTATTACACCCCATTTGGATGGAAATCATGAGGCTATCCAAAAAATAATCCTCCATGTTGAGCTTAATACTATGACATTTCCCTGAATAATTTATGGTACCTGCATATGCAATTATTACTTGAAACTTTGGTGTGAGATATACAAAGCAATTGAGGTCTTTTGCTAATTTGTAATTGATGAAATTATGGGTACTACCATAATCAATAAATATTGTTACCTTTTTATTTTGGATGTATACTTGTATCTTGAGGGTTTGTGGAGTACTGACTTCGACCAATGCAATGCAAGATATTGTTGGAGTAATCTCTTGTAGATCTAGATCTTGAGGCGGTTCCAATTCCTGATATTCATCCTCTTCACATTCTACGTAGAATAAATTATTCTCACAAAATTTATGCCCCTTATTGTACTTACTATAACAATTGAAACATAGTCCTTTTTCTCTTCTTTCATCAATATTTTGAGGTGTCAACATTGTTGTTTGAGGTACACTATTTTCTTCCTCTTCACATTCTATGTATAATAATTTCTTCTCACCACATTTATGCCCCTTACTGTACTTGTTGTCATAATTGAAACATAGTCCTTTTTCTATTCTTTCATCCATTTGTTGAGGTGTCAACCTTGTTGGTTGAGGTACACTTGTTTGATGACCCAAAAAATGATATCTGCTTGTTGTGTATGCTCCAATGGTAGACTTGCGTGTAGCCTTATTCTTGGCTTGAATATGACTAGCATTTTGCACAACTTCCATAATATTTGTAGGATGTCTTAAGAAAATATCATGTTTGATGTCTTGTTTTAATCCACCCATGTAAGCTTCCAACAATTGTTGATCACTTATGTCATCCACCCCTGTAGCCAATACCTGAAATTCTAAATTATAATCTTCAATATCACCTAAGTGTATAATTCTTGTCAATTTACTAAAGTAGTCCCATTCTCACACTTTCCCATATTGTGCTTCTAAGTCTCTTGTAAATAAACCCCAAGTATGATTATAAAGAGGGGGATTCCTTTTCACTATCCATTAATACCATTGATATGGTTTTATCTCAAAGTTCAAAGTTGCTATGTGGATCTTTTTCTTATCATCCATAATATTATGTAGTTCAAAATATTGCTCCATTTGGTTTAACCAGGTAAATACCTCTGGTCCATCAAACTTCTTTAATTCAATATTGGGAAAGTATCTCATCAACAAGTTGTTCAACTTGAATAATACCTTTATTTTCACGGGTTCCTGGAATTTTAATAACTCCTTTTGGGAGTCTCTCATCTAGAGCTTGAAAGATTATAGAACTCCTAGTTTTTGTATTTCTTCTTTATTTTCATCCATCTTACTTTTCATATCATTCATCTTCTTCTCCATATGTTACCGATTTTAGTTCATCTTCTCTTACATCTTGGTTTCCATTTCCTTTTTAGGGCTTCTTGAGAATGTGTTAAGTCCTCTTGTTTCAACATACTACCATTCATTTCATCCACTAGGTTCTTTAATTGGGATAGTCTGTTTTCAAAGTCTTCATTTTCTTCAGAAGTGATGCTTGTGTTTTTATTAGGAGTACCACTCTTTTTTGGAGGATCCTTTGGATCCATGTGATAAAATAATGATTCTCCTCTATTTTATCCTTATCAAAAATTTTGAATCACAAACAATAGATTTTGTAATCAAAATTTATGCCAATTGTAAGTTATATACCTTTTAGTCCCTTAATTTGGAGTCTATCCTCTTGAATGACCTTCCTTCTCATGTATTTCTAAAATTTTTGCCCTTTCTAGTCTAAAATTTTGGACACTATTATTCTGAGATGTATTCTCTGCAATGACATAGGTCTGACCAAAATTGGATGCACCAAGAGAAATTTAGGGTAACTTTCACAAACCTTGCTGATGTTTTACATTTTTGAGATAGTGAACTTGTACAAAATGCCACGTGTCCAATATTTACTACTAGATTCTGAAAATTGTTCCAAAACAAATAATAATTGTCATCCTTCCAATGAAATAGGTCTCACTAAATTTCGATTCTCACTGAAGAATATATGATGATGTTACCCAGAACACCTTTTTGAGACTAGTACCAGAACTAGTAAAAAACCCTATCTTCCACAGGGTGTAACTCCAAAAGTATAATGACCCAGAATCTAAAAATTTTACCAAAGATACCTTAAAATGTATAATAATTAACCTCAAATTTTCATTATCTGAATCATCCCAGAAAACAATTTATTGCGAAAATTATAAGATGACTTGCTTGGAGAAGAAAAAACCTAGGATCAATGCTCTGATACCAAATGTTATGATCCATCGCCTTAAAAATGAAAAAAAGTCAATGAATTACAGTCCACTTTGAGGGTGAAACCTCCTTTTACAATACAACCAATTCAAAATACAATATCAGATGATATAAGATGCTCCTAGGACTAGATCTCCTTGATATATATATATATATATATGAGACAAAGGGGTACAATTATGATGCAAGGGTGCAATGAAGGGTTCTAGCCAAACTACACATATAACACTAGAAATATAATAATTCAATATCTAGGGATTAATAAGGGGTTTTATACATAACATGGGGTGTTATCTACGACTTAACACTAAGAGAATATGTCCAAGAAAACAACAATATCAAGATAAATAACTATGTCTATGTGTCTTGAAAACTCATATACACATGTCATGAATGCAAGGTCATACATGGAAGATTATAAATTACTTATATGAAGGGAAGAAGGCTCAAATATTACCTCAATGTGTTCTACACAAAGAAGGTGGGTTCTGGATGGCCACAAATCTTCTTCATTGTTGAAATTCCTTTGCCTTTCCCAGGTGGGGAATCTCTTGGCTCAAGACTTTTATAGACTTCTTTGCTGGTGGTTTTCTGCTAGTATTACCAATAGAATATTCACTACAACACCAAATAGAATATTCACTACAACACCAAATATCCTCTCAAATGGTGTGTCGAGCCAGTAGACTGTTGTTGCACAGTGGATAGTAATATATTTGAGTAAGAATACAATGCATGCAACTCTTTAATGTCATTTCACATGGATTCTCAAA
>ML791299.1:138317-176931 GCA_009831015.1 Picea engelmannii
AATGGTTAAGTATGAGAAGAGAAGTGAAAGGAATATGAGACTAAGTATGAGAGAAATGACTAAGGGAACATGAGAGTAATGAGAAAAATGGTTAAGTATAGAGAGTAGAGTAAGAAGAGTAGTGAGGAAGGAGATTAGATTGGAAGAGGGAAACATGATTAAGTATGGAATGAGTGGAAGAGAGTAAAAATGGTTAAGTATGGAATGAGAGTATGAGAGTAGAGTGGAGGAGAGTAGAGTGAAAGAGGGAAAAATGGTTAAGTATGGAAATGAGAGTAAGAAATCAAAGGTAGAAAAATGACTAAGTATGAGAAGTGAAGGGGATATGAGGGTAATGAGAAAATGGAAAAATGACTATGGGATGAAAGTATGAAGAAAGGTGAAGGGATAAGAGAAGAAAATGGTTAAGTGTGGAGATGGAAGGTGAGAGAAATGACTAAGTGAGCAGAGTACTTAGTCAAAAATTCGAAAATGAAGAGAAAAGGTGCACCATACTTAGACAATTTTTTCTTACCACTTTTCAAAGTTCATTTTGCAATCTCTTTGTTGGACTTCTGAACTAAATTGTGAATACCTTAGGCATAATGGAGTCAAATTTTGAATCTGCGAAATGTGTGATGAGGTTGAGATTGAAGGATACATAATGAACTTATAACAGTTCAAAAAAATTCTTTTTATGATATCAATTTTTTTTATTATACTAGGAGCGAGAAAATACAGGTGACTGCATTTTTTTTATCAACAACATGAAGACCAAACAAAACTACAACATTCTTGAGAAATGAACCAAGTCTAAAATATGTCATAGAGAGTCTCAACCTTACCATGATCTAGACACATAAACTCTATGAAGCCCAACCTTGATAGAGGCTCCCTTGAGGGTAGTCTTTGGAAAATAAGAAACCATGGAAAGATACACAACTTAGAAGAAAGTCTTGCAATTCACATCGTGCATAGATGATCCAATGATTTGGCTTCCTCATCTGAAAGGATCTATCTCTTGTTCAACGTCTCTTGGAGAGGGATGTGATTACTCAAGGCTGATAAATCCATATAGATTTATAGATCAATATCAATTTTATCTTACCTATGTAGCCAATCTCTCCAAAAACATATTTACCCACTTGAGGAGGATCCTCTAGAGCTCTTATTAGTCTCTTCCTAAAGACAACATGGACTGTTGTAAATGGTATGCCATTTTCCCAATAGTCTTGCACACAAATCAATGACTTTTTCATTTTGTTAACCCAAGGTTTTCGTAAACCAATACAATTTTTGAAAAAAAGAATTTCATATTTTAACATAAGTTTTGAGATGCTTATACTTTGAGGTCTTATTTGGCCTCATATCAAGGTTGGTTGTTACATGTCCATAGGCAGTTTCTGGTAGTGGTAATTGGCATGTTGTCCACATGCCATAGTTTTGCATCGTGCCTTGTGAGAGAAGAGAATATTGTGTAATATTGTTTGTTGTTGGGTACATAGAGTGGCATGCCAACCTCTAGGGCCAAGAATACCAATCTACAATCTCATAGACTAAATGACCTTGATCAATTTTTTGGGAATATGGTGGTATCATTAGTGATGGACTCAATCAAGGCTTTATAGTGAGACCACTGGGAATATTACAAAGAAAAGGAATCATAATGATGGAGAATTGAGAGATAATCATGCTACTTCCTTGTAGGAGTTACAATACAGTGCTACGCCTTTGTCACCTAGTCTCATGTGGTAGTATAATATCAATAGTGCTAGTGTAATATTCATTTAAAATTTCTAACCAAGATTGATTAATTTGGCGACTTTTGATTATACGAAGCATATAATCAATATGTATCATAGGAATTGAGTGCAACAATATATCATTTTATCATTAGAACTTTTTTTCTCATTAACTTTTCTTGACATTTATCTATATACGGTTTGCAAAATTCACATGTTTTCTTGAAATATTTACCTTTATGTATGGATTTCAAGATTCACATTAAAAACAATATCAATTAATATACCTCAAGACCAACAACCAACTTTGGGAGTATTCCGATGAAAGTTCTATTTAGTAGTAGGTTTTGTTCAACTATGAGGTCGCTTTGATGATCAGACTTGCGCTACAAAAGGGTTGCAATTAATGGACTGTCCAACCAAAAATATATCATGTCATGATATGTTCATAGCTTATTGATCTGCATTGCATTCATGAGTAAATGACAAGGTGAGATGACGAGAATCCTCTCAGTTAAAAAAATCATAACAGAAAATCGTATGACATATAATTCCATTTCATCTTGCTAAGGAATTTGACATAAATGGATAAACATGAGATAAATATGAGAAGACGATGATTTTCTTTTAGCCTCACAAGTTTTAGTATTGAAAAATTCCTTTTTTTTAGTAGGTAGTTTTTGCATTCATTTACCTCACAAACTATACATGATTCCCAACTGGTTTAAATTTAAAGTTATATTTGTATCTAAAATATGATGCATTCATTCTCGATTTTCTTTGTCCATGCTGTTCATTAACACACAAATTTTTTTTTTATCGTAGTCTTATTTTACACTATCTTCCTTGCTTTAATCTATTGTGTTGTGTTTCCTTATTATGGACTTCCCTTTCTCTTTTTCTCCATAGCATTGAATTTTTATTACATTTGAAGTTAACCCATCTTATAATAACTTTTTAGAAAGACATGGAAAAGTCACTCATCATCCTCAACCTGAATACTAAGATATCGATTTTCCATAATAATTTAAATACTAAAATACCAATTCTCTATAATAATTTGGTCATTATTAGGAGGAATAGTCAATTCAATAAAAATCAACACAAAATCCTTGTCATCTTCCAATTTCTTCTCTATATTGTCAATCCATCAATAAACAAGTGCCATCATCACATTTCAAGTAATTTTCATAATTTTTGTTGGTTTGTGCATGTCTAAAAAACAATATCAATGGAATGAAATACAATACATTAATAAGGAAACTTATGTGAAATTTTATTATCCCCACATGTTCATAAACAATATCAATGGAATGAAATACAATACATTAATAAGGAAACTTATGTGAAATTTTATTATCCCCACATGTTCATTGATTGGATTGATAGTGAGAACTTTGGCATACACACTTCTCTAGTATTAAGCCATTTCCATTTGATTTGGATAGATCAAACTTGTAATGGTAACTTTGAAGAATGTAAATATAAAAGGAAAATAATGCATTCACATTACATAATTTCTTCATCTTTCCTCTTAATTAATGATTCCTTCCAACTATATCATTAAATCTTTAATTATGGTTTTCCATCAAGAAGCCTTTTTCCTCTCTCATAATATGACATTGGCTGGGAATCTATGTAACATGTACATAGAGGTATATATCCATTTTAATTTTTATCTTTCAACTTAGATTTAAAGATAGAAAAGAAAAAAAAATCTAGATTTTAATAGATAAAGAATGAAAAACCCTTAATTTTTTCTATTTAAAATTGAGATAAATCCATATCATTTCTTTTTAGGTGAAGATGAATCTGTGTTATTTTTTCAGACATATATAGATGTCTCCTACCCTATCTTAGCTCATATTTAAAGTGCAAACATCATTTTAAATAATTAACATTGCCAAAATAATGACAAATTCTAATGAGTTCTATAGTGAAATAGGGCGTTGGACAATTCTTAAAACGCTCGGGTCAAAGGAATTTGTCATGTTTGTGACACTAATATTGTTGAATATGAAAAGCATGTTCTCTTATATTGTCCTACATACACCCACATTAGATCTCAATTTCGAAATATTTGTTACAATATCGACCTTCCTAACCTTTTTACTCATCAAAACTATGGTGATTTAAGAATGCTTCTCTAAAATATTTTCGAGCATTAAAATAGAATTTTAAAGAAACCCAAGTATTTTCCTTACCTTTCTTAAGGTCCGATAGACCAAATTTGGTCTTAGTATACATTAACCATCATCTCTCTCTCTCTCTCTCTCTCTATATATATATATATGTGTGTGTGTGTGTGTGTGTGTGTGTTCATTTTTTTCCATTTTTTAAAATAAAACTTTAGGGATTCTCAAAATTTAAAATAAAAGAGGGTGTCGGTGTGTCATTTAAAAAAAATGGGTTTGACTTTTGTTTGTTTGTTTTTTCTTTTAAAAATTTAGAATGTATTTAAAAAACAATTTTTATTGTTCTAAATACATGTGTTTCCCTAGTTGCACAAAAATCGCTCCCAACCTCTAAAAAACTTGTTCCATGCGTTCTAGGCAGTGTGGGAGTGGGAAGGAAAAATTCCAAATCATGGTGGAGTAGTTTTGGGAGCTTGGAAAGGACTTGAGAGTGGCTAGCTTGAGAAATCAATAGCTCGGGGAAGAGTGTTAGTATAGGCTTGTATTTGTTAGCCTCATAATCCTAAATTTCTATAGTCTAAGTATTTTCTAGATTAAATGTTTTTAAGAAATTAGTTTATTCTAGTTTGTAAGGATAAGGACACCTAGATTCTATGTAAATGACACCTATCATACTCATGTGATTATGTGATTGGTTGTTCTCCTAGTTTTTAGTTTAGAGTTGAGCTATATAAGCTAGTTCCTTCTTCAAGTGAGGTTAAGGAGTAGATTATGAGTTCTCACTTCAGATTGTAACCGATTTTTCATTAAAAATAAGATTACGTGTCTGAGGACACTTTGTCAACAATATTAATACATAAATTTGGGTTGAAAATTTCCTTTGTGAAGTCTGATACAAGGTCCAAACGATTTTGACGACATAAAAACCCATGACAAGGGAGTTATTAGCAAGAAACATGTGTAAATTGTGTGACTTTTTGAAAATTGATGCGACCATGGAAAAAAATAGATATCCTCCCTTGGATGGCCATGATCATGCTATTATGTTTATTCATTGTTAATGTTATTGATGAACTAGGTATTTTCGACCTTTTAAAACAACTAAAGACAATTTTACAACAACTTTTAAGTGTTTTTTATATAGATATACCTAGAAAGGTTCGATGATCACCTAAATTTTACATGATGAAGTAGAATGTGAATAACACTGATCAATGATAATCAAATTCCTAATGTTATCAACAATTATTTTGTCAAATATTATATTTCTTGCATATCCAGAATCACCTTGCATGTTTCGGAAAGCATGGGTGCCCTTATAATAATCTTAGGTAATTGAGATTAATATCAATTTCAAATTGTAATGTGTTACCATCTAAGAATGAAAATTTCAAGAGTAATATTTAGGATGAATACAAGTAATTAAAGGAGATACACACATATTAAACCAATCTACCCAGACTTGATTCTGGTTATGTTGGATGTTTCGATAAAAGTGATGTTTTAGACTACGATGTAGTCAATTTTTTCTTTTTCTCCATTCTTTCCCATGCTTCCAATTTTGTGACAAAGAAGTACACTTGAGATTTCATCCTTATGGTATTGTTTGATTGTGTTTAGGTCCAAAATACTCATCTCACTTGATTCCATGGCTTGGGCCACAATTGATTTTTTTGACATCGATATTAGATGAGCTAGACGAAACGGAAATGCAGTCATCCCCTGTTTTACATTATTTATAATTTGATAATTATCATAGCCATAGCCATTTAAATTTTAAATGGTCATTGAAACTTGTTTTCTAACTGCTCATTGTGCATTGTGTAGCACCTCTCAAAGTGGGATGCTATGAAATACTATTTGCTAACTTATACACACATGCATTAAAAGATTTGATGTAACACTTTTTTACTCTTTAAATGGAATAACAAAATCATAATAGATACATACGAAGAAAATACCTCTCCCTTGGTCTGTTGAAGCTGACCATTTGAAATGTAGTCCTTCCATTAGTAGGAATATTCTCCAAGCATTCTTTTCCCACTTTCCCAGAGTGAAACATCAAAATTATCCTCCCAACCAACTAGGAGCCTAGTTGACATCTTAGCTCCAAGAAAATTTTCAGTCTCTTGGCTCTCAATGCCCATGACTCCAAGAAAAAACAATGCACATATTCTCTAACCAATATTTTCACAAGAAATAATTCTTACAAGAATAATCCAAACTCTCCACAAGCTCCAACCTCTCCCTTCAACACCACCTCCTCTTCCTATTTATCAAGTTTCCATACCCCCTTCTCCAAGTCCCCTCAACCACCCTCATTATTAGCCATCAACCTCCCTCATCTGGATTTTTTTGGAAAAAATTGAAATAAAACTAAAATATAAACGACTTACACAAAATACAATAAATAAAATGCAAACTCTTTCTTCTCATGCTAGCTTATAAATGCAACTTGACAATTTTCTCCAAAATTTATGACAACCAACCTTACTCATTTAATTCATCATATCAACCATCAATCAAAGTCAAAGAAGGTATCTAATGCTACTAGATATTTATTTATGCAAAATTTACATAATAATTAAACCATTTAGTGAAATAGTTAATAACCTAGTTTAATAATTAATACATTAATTAATTGTACTAGTGTACATGTGCATGGTATGTATGCATAGCTAGTGGAAACATAACCTGAACATGTAGTAATGATAAAAAATCACTACCTTTAGTGCATAGTTCTTGTATGATCACCCCAAGGCATGCAAGAAAAAAATCAAGTAAATGGATCATTCAGTGATCTTAATGAACAAAATTGCAATAATTCATCAATAATTGACCGTCACACTTAAAATATCAAAAGGGAATCAAAATGAGGGTTTAAAATACGATATGAACCAAGTGAGAATACGAGAGTGGCACATCTAATCACCAAGTAGTATTCTCAACTAACATCAAATCATCCTTCCTTCCTACCCTACTTCCATCTTCCAAATGCTATCCTTTCCTCTGCTGGACTAAGTTGGACTCTGGAGCATCAAATATATTGAATTAACTCCAGATAGAACTCCTAAGTGTAATTGTCACTATCTTGAACAAGCTTCCCCAACAGAAAACTAATAGTCGCCATCACATGTCTAGCAGAGTGTGGCTTAACACAACCTTTCCACAACTCCAGGTTTTGGAGGATAAAAGATAGACAATACCTCCACCCCTCCTAATACAACTAGGGTCAATAAGATACTTAGTGGACAATACATCCACCCTTCCTAATAAAACTAGGGTTAACACCCCATATCGATCCATACTTTGCAATTACCGTTCTTAGAGTCATGTCATCGAACAACCACTCTAGGCAAGTTATGTGTCCTATCAAAACCACACTTACCATAGATCATAGCAATATTTGAAAGAATAAATTAGATCATAAGTAAAACTTATAACATACAATATATTCCCGATGTCTATGACATCCAAGTTACTTCAAAACTATAGTCATGGACCGTGGACTTGTAGGTTAGCTCACCAATACTCATATCCATGTAGATACATCACAAATGTCATATGAAAATCCATATTTGTATTCACATTCAATTAGGAAATGTATGCTTATTCATGAAATGTCTCACATATGTTATACATTCACAACATAATTTTGAACTAGTATCCATGTACTGGAATTCCACATTTAAATTTGCATGTTTAACTAAATCACATAATGACCATCATCATGAACATATAACACTGAAAATAATATTATGCAACACATAAATAGGTGCAGAAATACACCTCTCACATGTATATATCACTCTTACTGAGTCCAAATAGTTACTAAGCAATGAATTACTAAGATGAGAAAAATAAAAGTTCTAATTGCCTAAGCCCAAAATATGGGGCGTTACACATTGAGTGTTCACTGTTCATATTCTTTCATTGAAAACATATTCTTTCATTAAGTAATTGTATTTTATTTTTCATATTTTTTAATATATTTTTAATACATATTATTGCCACTCACAACTTGTTGTTTCTTGCAAATTTGGGAGAATTTTTTAGTTGTATTGGATACTCATACCTACGTTCCCAACATTTCCCCATTCCAGAAACTTGTGCAACATAGTTTTTCCCCATGATTTCAAAAGGTAATCCTGAACAAAAAAAAAATAGAAATTAAATTTTGTTAACACCACTTTTCGATTAGAGGGTTGATTTTAAGTTTTTTGTTGGCAACATTATGAGGTTTTTAAGGCCATGGTTACAAAAGGTGGTAATTTTAACGCCTAAAAAACCAGGTGCTACCGATAGTACCATTTTTTGAAACTAAGGTAAAAACAACAACTAAATGCACCCTCTAAAAAAATGACAACTTTGGAGCATTCTTGTCAAGTTGGTAACTACATTGCCAAAAAGATTATTTTTATGATCAAAATTGGAAAAAAAAGAGAAAAATAATAACAATTTTTTACATACTTTTATAAATTTCATGTATAAAAACAACAATAGTTAATGTTATTTTCTATAAAGTAATGATTCACATAAAACAAAAGACAAAAATTAAGCCACACAATATGGTAAGAATATATTAAAATTATTCATCCTAGAATAACAATATATAGATATTGATTATTTATTTAAAATCTCAAAGCACAAAACATTTCAAATATAACTTATCAATAATATGTTGAATTTAACATTTTCTTCAAAAATAAGTTAAAACTAATCAATAATATCAAACATATCAAATTCATCATTTTCAAACACTAGACTTTCTTCTTGAATATCATTCAATTTTTCTCCATTAAATCTTCTATCAATGTGATTCTTTCAAAACAACTCTTTTAAGAGTGATCAAAGTTTACTTGTCATTTTTTTCCATATGATATACTAAAGTCTCATTTCTTCAAACCAACATTTTTCATTTTAAAGAAATCTTATAAAAAATTGAGATTAATGTTTAAAAATAAAAAAAATTTATTTAAAAACATCAAAATTAAAAAATGAAAAAAAAGGCATCATTTAAAAAAAAATTATATTTAAAAAAAACAAAAAAAACAAAAAAAACAAAACAATAATATTTTTTTTTAATAAAACAATATTTTTTTGGGAATCTTGGAATGACACCACTGCTTTCCTCCCTCCTGTCCCTCGATGGCCCTTCCCTTCCTTGTTTGTGTGTTGTTGCCACTTGAAGTGACAAGTCATTGAGTGATGGGTTAGTAACCCATCTACAACCATTTGAAGTAATGGATTAGTAAGGGACATGCGCCATCGTTTCAAGTAGTGGGTTACTAACCTTGTTGCTTGAAGTGATGGATTACGAACTCACTACTCAATCAACAACGTGTATGTAGGGGAGGGAAGGGACAAAAGGGAGAACAAGGGGGAGGGGAAGGGGAAGGGAGGGGGTGATTATGGGAATTGCACCCCACGACTTTGTTTGTCTTTTTTTTTGCTACTATATATTTTTAAACTTCTTTTAAAATTAAAAAAAAAATATTTTTAATTTATTTTCTTTTTAAAGGGAGTGGGTAGGGGTGGTTCTCAAAATGCCCCCTTGAATCCTTAAATTTTTTTAATAATGTTTTTTAATAAATTTATTTATTTTTTAAATCTTAAACATGGTTACCCTTATTTTGTTTTAGGTTTTTCCTTTATTTTTGTTTGTTTTATTTTTATTTTTAAGTGCCTTGTGTTATTAACCTTTTAAGTGTTAGAAGCTTTTTATTGATTGTCTCCTCACTGATTTTGAAGCTCTTATGTGAACTTCTTGCATATTGGGAAGTCATGGAATAATTTTTAAGGGACTCAATACAAGATATTAAGGAGGGTTGTATGATTGTAGTTTTAGTGATGAAAGATCCACGTAGTTATTAATTTTAGATTGTAAAAGTTTAAAGTTCAATAAATAAAATGAAGAGATTATCACAATTAAAGTACATTGATATGCAACAAATATGTACCCATTTAATGGTGTGTATGAACCAAAGATGATGGTTTAGAAACATATCAACATAAAGAGAAAAAGAAAGGTTCAAAATATAATTTGTCACCACATTGACATCTTAAAATTATAGGATTTTGACATAATTGTTTATAATTTCCATTTAACAAAGAGAGGAACTCTTTTCTCTTGGACTACAAATTTGATCAAGAGATTGTTGACACAAGAAATAGTGGCAAGATGGAAGTCCGGTGAACCTAGTTATAGATCTAGAAGACTTCTGATATTTGAAATGTTGAGCGTACATGTAAACTTAGATGGCAGACCAATTGATAATAGAGAAGAATATGGACCATCTAAATCTTCATCCAATTATTCATTTGAAGATAATGTAGATTTTGATTGTGCATTAGAATTCATGAATGTGTTTCAGTAATTGTATCAAACATTTTGTATTTTTTTTTTATTAATATGATGTTTGTATGGTAACTTTAAAGGAGTGTTTCAATTTACATATGATCTTCCATGAAGTTATAGATCATTCTATGTTTTTTTTATCTTAGATGATTTGATTATGAATAATATAACAAGATTTCTTAGCTTGTCTAATTTGAATATGGATCAAATGACAATATTTTTATGAAATAATTTGTGTTTAATTCAATGCAATTTGTATTGCTTTTTATTAATAAGTAAATAAAGTATTTGAAAGCAATGTTGAAGTTTTAAATTATAAGGTGATATTATCATGCCCTTATTTAATTCTTGGTGTTTGGAGTGATAAATTAATCTTAAAGAAGTGAACATTTAAAAGTTGATTTTACAGTTTTGTACGCAACAATATCATTTTTTTACGTCATGATTTAAAAAATGTTGCAATTTTAAGCCATAAAAGGTGTTATTATTATCAACACTTTTTTTATTTTAGGGTTGATTTTAAGATTTTTGTTGCAACGGTACTAGTTGTTAAGGCTATGGTTTCAAACAAGTTGTAATTTTAACCTTAAAAAGAAAGGTGCTACTAGTAGCACCATTTTTTGATTTGAGGGTGGTAGCATCACTTTGTTTAGGTAATAGTTTCAAAATGTTGAAATTTTAAGCCCCCAAAAGGGTGCTTAGTAGCACCACTTTTTGATTTGGTGGTTGATTTGAAGATTTGGTTGCAATGGTACTAGTTGTTAAGGTTATGTTTTAGAGCAAGTTGTAATTTTGACCTTGAAAAATAAGGTGCTATTGATAGCACACAAGGAAAAACGTGTAAGGAGTGGGAAAACTTACAAGAAGCCAATCCCTTTGGGTTCTCCCAGTCCCTATCCACAATCCTATCTCTACTGACATTCTAGATGTCTTTCTAACTAAAATAAAATCCGATAACATATGCCATAGAATTTATGAAGCACACATGAAGAGAGAGAAACAAATAGGTGGCATCAAATGGAACCTTCTAAATTGAGCATTAAAATAGGCGAGTAGGTAGTGCCATTGAGAATAGTTGCATATTCCACCTGAAAGTAACAACCCCCAGGTGATCACAATAATAATTTTTTGATTTCATCAATTTTATCTTATCTTATGGGCATCTATGTGTTATTGTTGTTTAACTTCCATATACCTAAACCTTACAATTTACATCACATCTTTCCAATGGCTTTGCCCCCAAAGTAAGAAACATAATCAAGATTTCACCAATTGAACATGTGAAGAAATTTGTTGATTGATTAGATTAAGGTGCCTTTTTAATGAACTATAGAGTTGTGAGATTCCACATTCTCACATCTATGGAGTCTAGCCTACCATGATTTTTAAGGCGTTTCAAGCATTTTCTTAATGTAGAATAAGCCTGCTATGAGTAGCCAACATTTTGGGCCCTTTGTGGAACACATCTAACTCCTGATTTCCACTTTATAGATTGTTGGAATGGTAAAATCAAAATGTTCAAAAAACCATATGTGGCATTGGGTATGAAACATATTGCCATGATTTCAACATGTTTGAGGAATTTACCAATGGAGTGGTTCCACATTGATTCAGTTCTCTATTGCTAACATGTTATTACTTGATCTAGATTATTTTTAGAATGAAATGAAAGCATAGATATTACAATGAAATACACATAAAAATTGCCATAAATAGAGAAATACAACAATACATGATTTCTATTAATGAATGAAATGTACATAGACTGTAAAAATACAGAGTGTAAGACTCGCTAGAATGGTGGTAGCTTTATCTATGAGAAGAGATGTGATGACTACACTCATTCACAAGAATATGATTACATTGAGGCTCTAAAGGCCCTTTTATGATAAACATGAATGCCAAAACCATAAACATCCAAAAACCTAACCCTAGGAGATGAAGCGCCAAAAGTCATGTCGGCCCCATTGGGGTAAGTTAGTACATTAACTTTCTGGGGTCATAAATTTTTCATACGATATTCGTTTTAGGCGCATGATAGCCCATTGGAAAGGTCTTTTCGAAAAATGCGCATTATGATGTAAAACTATGACTTTGTCTGTAGTTTGACTATGTCAAGCCAAGAAAACATTCTTTAGAGCCCCAAAACGGCCCTGGAAGTACATAAAGATGTATTGACATGAAAACTTCCAAAATAAGCCAATTGGAATAGGTGGGAGGCCAAAAATATCATCTGGATTCTATGTAGGGATTCAGGACAACCCTGTAAGTGTAGAATCCACAATTACAAAGAAATGTCCCCATTACAGAGAAATGTGCTGAACTGAAAACTATCAAGATGAGCCAGTTGGAATTGGGAATAGGTTGTTGGCCACCAATATCCACGTGGATCAATCCTCCCCCCTTAGGAAGCAATGGTATCCCTTGCGTTGAGTTCCCAAGGAAGAGGGAAAATTGTTTTCTAAATCTGAATATTGGTGAGCTACGTGGCTTGTTGGAGAAGTTGCGTTGCTTGGTCTGTGGAAGGCTGTCACGAACCTGTTGCTGGTAGGGTTGAATCTGTTCCACCAACCTGTTGTCTCTGGGCTTAGCGGGGCATTGTGTATGCACCATTGTAGGTGAAGAAACAATATCTTATTTCTCTTCTGTAGTCTGCTTCTGTTGGATAGAAGGTGCTTAGGCTACAGTGGTTGTAATGGACTTCTATGCATCCTTTGAATAGACTATGAAGAGGATGAATTTTGCAGTATTAGAGATTACCTTGTGGCACTGTTTTGGTGGAACAATAGTTGGAACTACCTCTGGTATCCTGTAGAGTTGACCACCAAAGTAATAATGCCACTACGGGGTCGAGACTCTTAAACCACATGATGTTTCCACATAAATGGTTGACCCAAAACAACATCACACACTACCTCATTCTTGAAGGGATGGATGCCATAGGGCAGGCAAAACTGCTGGCTGACACAGAGATCTCATCCCTGGTGAAGCCACTTGATGTTGTATGGTTGCGGGTGTGGTGTTGTCAACAACCCCAACTTTTTGACAACCTCAGCTTATATGAGGTTCTTCTGGCTCCCTCTATTAACAATGAAATGAAACGGGGTCCCCTTCACCCACATATGTGAATGGAAGAGGCACTCCCCCTCTTCAGGATCTAGTGGTTCTTCTGGTTGAATTGTTGCGGTCATGACAATAGTAGTAGGTTTGTATCGATGATCTGTGTATTTTCAATATTTTCTAGATCAGATTTCGAATAAGGGTTCGGCTCCTTGTCTTTGACCTTAGACACCAATGACTGTTTCAAGCGATATTCATCGGTGTTGTGCGAGGGGATTTTGTGGAAGTCGCACCACTTCCCAGTTTCATTCTTCGTCTTTCCTTTACCCTTCTTTTCCTGCATTTTGGACTGGTTTTCAGAAGGCTATTGGTTAGGGTCGTCTTTACCATGATTTTGTTGTTGCATATTTGCAGATCCGAACTCCCATTTGTTCCCGTGGCTAAATTTATGCTCGATTTTGACAACATATCGATAAGAAACTCTGAATGATGAGATGTTTAGGAAATCCATTTCGGTTTGGATGTACCTATGCTGAGCCCCATGGTATTTCATAACCATATGTCGCTCAGAGTCTTTGAAACCCATCTTGGTGCGCAAGGTATATAAAGTATTTGTGAAATACGACAATGTTTGGCTCTTCTCTTGCCGCGATGTGGTCCATCTCATGTATTGGTCTTCATAGTTATCAACATGGTAGTATTGTTCCTTGACCACATCCACAAAAAAAGCCAAAGTGGGATCGTCCCCATATATTCCAGATTCGTCTATGGAAATTTTCTCTTAGTAAGTTTCCCACCAATGTTTGACATGGGGGAGATACTTGAGGAGTGCGAAAGTGATATTTCCCCTGTTGGAAAAATTGTGAACAAAGAAATAACCTTCTAGTAGATTCAACCATTTTTATAAGGCATCCACATCTATCTAACCTTCAAATACAAGAATATAAAAATTAACTTGTACCTTAAAGAGAGAGGTTCCTCCAAAGTGGCCTCTTGATGAAGATGCACCTGTTTCTATCGACATGCATTGAAGGATGTGGGAAAGATTCTCCATCATATTGTCCCTCTGTCGTGCAAGAGCTTGCTCAAGCAACATGTTAATAAAAACTTCTTCTCTGCCATTTTTCTTTTTTTACACCATAGAGGGTTTCTTGGGTGTGCAAGAGCAATTTTCCTCAAGAGAAACAAGATCAAGACCCAACTTTCTATACGCAGATCTCATTGAGGACATGCACTGAAAAATGATCAAGAGTAGCCTGCTCTGATACCACTGATCCAAATTATTTTTGGAACGAAATGAAAGCATAGATATTACAATGAAATAAACATAAAAAATGCCAGAAACAGAGAAATACAACATACATGATTTCTATTAATGAAATAAATGTACAGAGACTGTAAAAATACATAGTGCAAGACTCGCTATAATGGTGGCATCTTTATCTATGAGAAGAGATGTGACGACTACGCTCATTCGCAAGAAGATGATTACAATGAGGATCAGAAGGCGTTTTTAAGATAAACATGAATGCCAAAACCATAAATATCCAAAAACCTAACCCTAGGAGATGAAGCGCCAAAAGTCATGTGGGTCCCGTTGGGGTAAGTTAGTACATTAACTTTCCGTGGTCATAACTTTTGCATACGATCTCCATTTTAGGCGCGTGATAGCCCGTTGGAAAGGTCTTTTCGATAACCACACATTATTTCATCAAACTTTGACTTTGTCTATAGTTTGACTGTGGAAAGCAAAGAAAACACTATTTAGAGCCCCAAAATGGCCCTTGAAGTACAAAAAGATGTATTAACATGAAAACTTCCAAAATAAGCCAGTTGGAATAGGTGGGCGACCACCAATATCCACCTGGATGTTGTGTAGGGATTCAGGACAGCCCCATAAGTGCAAAACCCACAATTACAAAGAAATGTCCCCATTACAGAGAAACATGCTGAACTGAAAACTGTCAAGATGAGCCAGTTGGAATTTGGAACAGGTGGGTGGCCACCAATATCCACCTGGATCATTACTAGATTCACTACCAGGGAAAACTTTAAAGATCCATACTTATCTAAAAGTGTAGAAACCTTGGTGAATCTTACTAATTCTTAATCGTAACATGTTTGGTGATATTTTTGTAAAAATATTCATATTTGTAATGATTTTATATAATTTCAAAAAAAATTGGCAATTTTTAGAGTAAAATAATTTATCCTATATAATTTGGGTGAATTAGTTAGAAAAAAATGAAAATTGATGAATCGTTTTTTGGAAAATATTATACAAAATTAAACCATGGGCGGATTTTAACCACTTCTATGTGTATATTTTTTTAGTTGAGCCTCCTCTAGGCTATGTGATGTGCATTTAGAATTATGTATTGGATGCATATTTTTTCAATTGATCCTCCTCTATGTGATGTGATGTGCATTTAGAATTATGTATTGGATGTATATTTTTTCAATTGAGCCTCCTCTAGGCTATGTGATGTGGATCCATGATTGTGTATTGGATATATAATTTTTCAATTGAGCCTCCTATAGGCTATGTGATGTGGATCCATAAGTGTGTATTGGATGTATATTTTTTCAATTAAACCTCATCTAGGCTATGTGAGGTGGATCCACTATTGTGTGTGAGAGAATAAAATAATCATATACCCATTAAATATGGGAAGGATAAATATTTGACATTACATTTTAATTCAACCTCCTCTTAAACTAAGAGTGCCTTTAACTCTAAATTGCATAAATAATTCTTTTAGTCATTGCTCTTTAAAGAGACTATACTTAAATCATTGTGATTAAACATTGCCTCACCACAATTTTCAAACAACATACAAAGTGACCAATCATATAGAGTGCCAAACCCCTCTAAAATGGAAAATATACATTGATTCAATATTAGGGTATTTTTTAGAGGTGAAATTTCACAAATGGGCTATTTGTTTTTGCCATTTTCTAAAAACAATTCTCCAATTTGGTTAAAAATTCACCTATTGTTTTACAAAAATATGATTAAATTGATAATATTCGCCAAAAATTTATAAGTTTTAATAGTAAATTAAATGTTTTTAATTTAATATTCACCTATATATCTATATGCATGATTTTTCAAATCGAAATAATTTCCTATAATACTATACATAGGTATAATATTTGAATCCCTAAAAATTACCCTACTCAATATCACCTAAAAGAGACACTTCTAAAGGATTTTGTTGAAGAGCATATGTCTCCATTAGGACAAAACAAAACTCCAACATTCTTGAGCAACGATCCAAGTCTAATATATGTCACAAAGAGTCTCAACCTTACCATGATGTGGACAGACATACTCTATGAAGCTCAACCATAATCAAGGCTCCTTAGAGGGTATGCTTTGGAAAACTAGAAGCCATGGAAAGATACACAACTTAAAAGAAATTTTGATAGTCCACACTATGAATATGTGATTCAATGTCTAGGCTCCCTCATTTGAAAGACTTCATCTTTTGTTCATCATTTCTTGGAGAGGGACATGATTATTCAAGATTGATAATTCCATTTAGGTTTATATATCCATATAGGTTTTGTCTTACCTCCATAGTCAACCTCTCCAAAAACATAGTTACCTACTTGACGAGAACCCTCCATAGTTCTTATCTTTTAGAGGTTTTCATTTAGTGGTTGCTTTTATCCTCGTTTCAAAAAATGGTGCTACCAATAGCACCACTTTTTTGGAGGTGTTTTTTGACATTTTGAATTTTCTTAGTTATAATATCAACATTTGTTTTTCAAAATGTTGTTTTTCACTTTTTTTTTTTTTCATTTTATAAAAATGTCTATTTTTTTTTCAATATTTCATTTTTCATTTAATTATATATTCTTAGTCAATTTAGGATGCCATACATTTTAAATATTGTTTTTAACAATTTTTTATCTTTACTTCAATGCATAAATATTTAGCAACAAAATACACATTTTAAATCTAGTATAACGAAAAACATATACTTTTTTAGAAGTTCTTTTTGTTAAAAATGCCACGTGAAATAAAATATTTTTATGGTCAAAATTGGAAAAACAAAGAGAAAAATGATAACAATTTTTACAGATTTCATGTATAAAAATGACATTATTTAATGTTTTTTTTGAAGTAATGATTCAAATAAAATGAAAGCCAAAAAACAAACCAAATAATATAGTAAACAAGTGCTGCGTGGCAACTTACTCCTTGCCAAGTAGATTTGGGAATGGAGATGATAGTTGCAGCTTATAATTATTCATGATGATGATTTTTGGAAAATGGGGAGAGTCAAGGAATATTGTTAAAAAAACAGAAATTAACAGTATGGTAAGTAAAGGGTAATTAGACTAGATGTTTTAAAAATATTAAAAAGTTATGTTCAATTGTTTTTTAGAAATGAAATGATAAGAAAATTGTAAATATTAAAAGGTATATTGAAATTACATTGAATAGTAATTTAAGATATAACTTATATCTTACTGTACAATTATTGAAAGAGAATCTACCCAGGAATAGATGGCAGGAAGAAAGTAATTAGTATGAAATGGAATATTCCCATAAAGTAATATGAAACATAACATATGAAGAAGATATATGATAATATAATATGACGTAAATCGTGGTTTAATGCGTTTTAATGGGAGATGTTCTCGGGGTATTCACTTATTAATCAGTAATCAAAGCATAATTAATATACATTGCCAATCCTTTCGAACTTGTGTGGTGAGTTGTCACTAAGAAAAGCACAATTAATGTGCATTGGGAAGGGTGCAAAGGTGGCAGAGATGGAAGGGAGCAATAAATTCTTTGAAACTTTTTGTGAACCCGAGTAGAGTGAAGCTTGCGAGTTTGAGTGCGTGGTGGAATTGTAGAGCACAAAAGTTTTGGGTGCAAGATGTATATCACGGAACACGAGGAATGAGACTTCAGTAGTGCCAAGTCGGGAACCCGAGGCTATAAAATTGGTTAAGTATGGAAAGGAAGGGCGGTCGGTCGGGCTCCCGCAAATTGCAGTTTAATGCGTATTAATGGGAGATGTCCTTGAGGTTTTTGCTTATTAGTGCCAATTTGTTTTGAACATGTGTGTTGAGTTGTCACTAGTAAAAGAATAATCAATGTGCATTGGGAAGGGTGAGAAGGTAGCGGGGATGGAAGGGAGCGATAAATGCTTTGAAACATTTGTGAACTTGGGTAGAGTGAAGCTTGCGAGCTGGAGGAATTGTATCATGGAATTGTAGATGACGAAAGTTTTGGGTGCAAGATTTATAATAGCGCCAACTTGGGGACCGATGGCCATAAAGTTGGTTAAGTATGGAATTGTAGACCACCGAAGTTTCGGGTGCAAGATGTATATCACAGAACAAGGGGAAGGAGAGTTTGGTTATGCCAACCCGGGAACCGACGACCATAGAATTGGCTAGGTATGAAAAGCAACGACGGTTGGTCGAACTCCCGTAAATCGCGGTTGAATGTTTTTTTTGCTTATTAGTGCTAATAAGTGAACCCGTGTGCTGAGTTGTCACTAGTAAAAGCATAATGAATGTGCATTGGGAAGGATGAGAATGTGACAAGGATTTAAGAGAGAGATAAATGGTTTGAAACTTTTGTGAACCCGGGTATAGTGAAAGTTGCGACCATAAAGTTGGCTAAGTATGGAATTATAGATCACTGAAGTTTTGGGTGCAAGATGTATATCACGAAACATGGGGAATGAGAGTTTGGTTGCGCCAACCCAAGAATCGACGACCATAGAATTGGATAAGTATGAAAAGCAATGGAGGTCGGTCGGACTCCCGTAAATCGCGGTTGAATGCATTTTTTTCTTATTAATGCCAATAAGCGAACCTGTGTGCTGAGTTGTTGCTAGTAAAAGAATATTGAATGTGCATTGGGAAGGGCAGGAATGTGGTGGGGATTTAAGAGAGCGATAAATGTTTTGAAACTTTTGTGAACCCGGGTATAGTGAAGCTTGCGAGTTCAAGGATTCTGGGGTCGAATTGTAAATCACGAAAGTGTTGGGTGCAAAATGTATATCACGGAAGTGTTGTGTACAATATGTATATCACAAAACAAGGGGCATAAGAATTCGATAGCGCTAAGTCAGGACCTCACGGTGAGATAATTAGCTAAGTGTTGAAAGGGACGACGGTCGGTCAGGCTCATGATGTGATGATAAAGCGGCTAACCTGGGAACTCGCGACCAATCCAGGAGCTCGATAAAGTCAGGTTCAAGTTTAAAGAGATTTTGTTTATATTTATTTACAATGTATTCATATTAATGTATCTTAATATATTATTTGTGGTCCAAATGTAAACCATGTTCCAATTTTTGGAGGAATTGTAGACCACATAAGTTTTCGGTGAAAGATGTATATTGCAGAATTGTAGATGATAGAAGTTTTGGGTGCAAGATTTATAATATTTCCAACCCAGGGGTCGGTCAGACTCTTGTAAATCGTGGTTGAATGTGTTTTTTTTCTTATTAATGCCAATAACAGAACCTATGTGTTGAGTTGTCACTAGTAAAAGCATAATGAATGTGCATTGAGAAGGGCATGAATGTGGTGGGGATTGAAGAGAGCGATAAATGTTTTGAAAATTTTGTGAACCCGAGTATAATGAAGCTTGGGAGTTCAAGGAGTCAGGGGTCGAATTGTAAATCACTGAAGTGTTGGGTGCAAAATGTATATCACGAAAGTGTTGGGGTACAAAATGTATATCACAGAAGTGTTCGGTGCAAAATGTATATAACGAAAGTGTTGGGGTGCAAAATGTATATCACAGAAGTGTTGGGTGAAAAATGTATATCACGGAACACGAGGCATAAGAATTCAATAGCGCTAAGTTGGTACCCTGCGCTGCAATAATTGGCTAAGTGTTGAAAGGGACGACGATCGATCAGGCTCATGATGTGAAGATATAGATCGAGATGAGGATATGGCAGTCCGCTAACCGGGGAACCCGCGACCAATCCAGGAGCTCAAGAAAGTCAGGTTCAAGTTTAAAGAGATTTTGTTTATATTTATTTAAAATGTATTCATATTAATGTATCTTAATAGATTATTTGTGGTCCAAATGTAAACCATGTTCGAATTTGAAGGGTGTTTTGGGCTCGCAATGTTTTCTCAAACCCATAAGCAATAGAGAAAAGATATATGACTTAACATTTTGTATATGGAAGCATATTCTGAAATATAGGAAGCTGCAATATATGCACAATATTAAACAGGAACATGACCACAACATGTACAGGGAAATGGGTTAATTTTAAAAAGAAATAAAAAATTCAAATAACAACACCAAACATTGAATATATCCATAGAACAACCTCAAATATTTATATTCATATAAAATGGGTTACATAATACATTTGAGAATATTTCCCAAAATAACTGTCTTGGAATTTGTAAAAAAATATATAGTTCAGTACATATTCTGTGAAATATAAATGCATTTTCCATAATGACTGGGATTGGGGCTCCCACGGACTACAAAGAAAAGATGTACAAGAATGAAGTTTGTAGAAAAAAGAAAGTCAGCGATGGAAAACAACAAGACCTCGAAAGAAGAAAGAGAAAATTGTCAGTCCTGGGTTAAAGCTTTGTTAGAGTAACTAGATGAAGACATCGACAAAGACAAAAGAATGTGATCATTATCAACTTACTATGATGGTGTCCCATGCCTTGTCATTTGCTCTCTGATGTCCTTTTATGGATTTCCTCGGCGGTTATGGGAACCGTGTGAAGCGTCCTTTGCCCTTCATTGGTAATCTGGTCAACAACATTTTTGAACTAGCATCTCCAGTTGCTCGGTTTACCTGGGATATATGGGAAGGGCGCATATTGCGTAGGTTGATCTCTGAACAATATTTCCCTTTCTTATTCTTTACATCTCTCTTTTCAATAACCGGTTTTTTGGATTCGTTGTAAAAATCAATTCTCTAAAATGAAAAAGACTCTTCTTCGTCCAATGTATTGGTGCCAATTATTTCCATCTCAGGATTATGCGAAGCAATGCTCTCTAGCTAGTTGTCGTCTGGGAACATTTTTTCGATGTCAATTTCTAGTTCCATATCTTCGAGGGAGAGATCGTGGATATTAATTTATCCCCTCTGTCCCTCCTATTCTTGGACTATTGTTTTATGTTTTTTGCTCGCGGGAAGTTTGTGAGAACTTTCAATTTTTCCAGAGGGAGGGTTCTTATCTCCTCATGTGCTTGAAGAACTATGTGTGAATTTCTTGCTTGGGTAGGCCGTTGGAGTACTTCTCCGAGATGCTATGGTCTTGGGTGTGGCGGTCGGGGATTGGGCACTTTTCTCACCCGGGCCTTTTCATTTTTTCTTGTATGAATCATTGGTATTGAGTATTGTCTCGAGGTTTCCGGTGTCACAATAAGGACTTCCTGAGACGTTATATTCATCTTCATTCAGGATAGTGTCATTGAAGGAACTGTTGAAACCAACAACCAATGGGTGTTCTACAAAAATACCACCAGGGTCGAACGCTTTTACTTTTTCATCACATTTCAAATTGAAGGTGTGGAATTGGCCCGCGAAGTCATCAATCTTGTTCATATTCCTGACCATTAAATCCCCTACTTTCCAACGTCGAGAGATGAATTGAGTTTTTCTTTTTTCATGGAAAAAATGCAACCATTAGGTGTACTGCCTTGCTATTTCAACAAAAAACATTGTACCAGATATGTGACATGGAAGGAAGCAAGGATTTTTTTTGGACCCAAAAATGCTTATAACATTATAGTTCTCCATTTATTCTAGTGTTCCCTTCCTATCCAGGAACTTGGTCACGTGGTCAGACAACCGGGGAAAATACTTTCCAAATATCAATGCTTTAAAAACTGAAACAAAATCATTGAAGACTTCATAAAAATGTTGGGAAGCATTGTGTCTCCATAATATATGGTACGAGAAGGTTACTGGGTCAAATTCACAGTTTACCTTCTTACACATAGATAGTCCAGGGAATGGACAACAATTCGCCAACACGGAAATTAAATAAGATGACATAAATAATTTCTTCTGCCTTGTGTATTGCAATAATTGGGAAGAGATTTCAATGGAAATCAACTTGCCCCAATGGAAGATGGCTTGTTCCTTGAACGTAAAATATAAAATATACAGAATCATCCGAGAAATTTTGGCTGTACTTTATTGTCCCGCTATCTTCTCGAAAATCCATGCAATTTTTCAGAAAGGGTTTTTAAATGCAATAACCTGTAATTTGGTCATGTCCCCGGGAGCGACCGTTGAGTTCTCTAAGAACTTCAACAATAAGTCTAATTCATTATCATGCTTCTTTAATAACTCTCTGCAATTCTCTCCCTTGAAATTAGGTGTTGGGTCAGGAAGTCTTAACATCTTTCAAAATACTTGAGGCGATAGGGAGACTCGGGAATGGTTCCACAACTGGATAATCCCCTTGTTCAGAATATAGTTTTCGGCGCAGCAGGTGACCAACTCCTTACAGTCAAACATTCGGGGACAAAACCTACTCCTGCAATTCCATATGTCTAAATAACTTTCTTCTGGGCAGAAGGGGACGAGTAGTAGTCATAAGCTCTGGACGACTGAAAAATCTGGTCCTCGCGCCTGAAAATATCCAGGGTATCTCCACATAAATGTTGTTGAGCTACAACCATAAGGTGATGAGAACATTCCTTTGCTCCTGATAGTATTTAAAATGAACGTTGGAGCATAATAATATAATCTCTCGTAAATCTTGGTTCAATGCATTTTAATGGGAGATTACATCAACCTTTTCGCCTATTAATGACAATCTTTTTGATGTGTCTAGTGAGTTTTCAGTAATAAAGGAATAATTAATGTGCATTGGGAAGCATGTGAAGGTGATGGGGATGGACGAGAGAAACAACTGCTTCAAAAATTTTGTGAACCTGGGAGCCCAGGAAACCACGAATCTATGAAAATAGGAGGTGAATAATCAACTAAGTATGGAAAGGCGAGGTACAATTCCTTCAAAAAGATAAAGTAAATAACAATTTTTCCGAGCTCAAGATCCACAAAATAAATAAAAATCAGATGCCATAATATTGACCTCTGCCAATTCGATAATAGTTAGGTTTAGTTGATGGATCCAAATATCGCTCACTTCTGGAAACTGTGGTGCATGTGGGGTGCCGGTGAGAAAAGCTAATATTTTGAAGAAGATATGTTTATATTGCTACATGTGGAAGTAATTGTGTGATAGTATTTAGAATGAACACTGGAGGATGGTAATATAATCTCTCGTAAATATTTGTTTAATGCATTTTAATGGGAGTTGTCCTCCATATTTTCGCTCATTAATTCCAATATTTTCTAACCTTTGTGGTGAATTGTCACTAATAAAAGCATAATCAATTTGCATTGGGAAAGTGTGCAAAGGTGGCAAGGAAATCGAATAAGTATGAAAAGGTGGTGCGGTTAGATGGACGCAGACAGACTCATCATAGGTAGAGTGAAGGTTGTGAGTTTGAGGAGTCTGGGGTCGAATTGTAGATAACAAAATTTTTGGGTGCAAGATGTATATCACAAAATATGGGGCATGAGGGTTCGATAGCACGAATCCGGGAATTGGCGGCTAGAAACATTAACTATGGGAAAAACATTGTCAGCTATGCAATATACCTAGACCTCGACAAAATCAGGTTTAGGTTAGAAGATAATTTGTTTATATTTACTTAAACACTGTTCATATTATTTTATTTATAGTATTTTTTGTGGGCCAAATGCAAACCATGTTCAAATTTGAAGGGTGGATCAACATTTTCATATACAAGCATACTCTCAAATATGCGAAGCTGTAATATATGAACAATACTAAATAGGGGCATCATGTCAACACCTTTATAGATGACATTGGGCTAGCACAATATTTCATTCTTTCTATGATGATGCCTTAAAAAAACTAAAATAACCAACATTTTTTTGCCAATTCAAGATTGACATAAAGAAACTAATCAGATTCCATGATATTCCCCCATTAATACATTTTAATGGGAGATGTCCTCGAGCTTTCCGCTTATTAATTCCAATCTTTTCGAACATCTATGGTGCACTGTCACTAGCAAAAGCATAATTAATGTGAATTGGGAAGAGGTGAAGGTGGCGGGAATGGAGGGGAGCGAAAAATGCTTTGATACTTTTGTGAACCTGGGAGTCTGTGAAGCCACGGAACTTTGAAGAAATGACTAAGTATGGAAAGGTGGGGAGGTCAGACGGAGTCATCGTAAGTAGAGTGAGAATTGCGAATTCGATTAGTCCATGGTTGAATTGTAGATCACCCAAGTTTTGGGTGCAAGATGTATACTCCGAACACGGGGCATGAGAGCCTGATAACGCCTACCCAGGAACCCGCGGCCATAAAATTTTCTAAGTAAGGAAATGAATGGTGGCCAGTTAGACTCGTGATGTCAAGATATAGATGGATATAGAATTTGTTAGTCCGCCACTCGGGAACTTGCGAGCATAGAAATGAGACTAAGTATAGAAGAGGAAAAATAAAGGGAGAAAATAACTTTATGGCTCACACAAGAACACTTTGTTTGAAAATTATCAAGTGATAGAAACACATCAACTATGGGAAAAACATTCTCAGCCATGAAATATAACTGGAGCTCAACAGACCCTGGTTGAATTCCAAAGAGATGTTGTTTATATCTATTTCAACAAGCTTGTAGGTAGAGTGAGGCTTGCGAATTCAAGGAGCTCAGGGTCGAATTGTAGATCACCTAAGTTTTGGTTGCAAGATATATACTCCAAACATGGGGCATGAGAGTTCGATAGGGCCTAGCCGGGAACCCGTAGATATAAAATTGGCTAAGTATAGGAACAAACATCAGTCGGTCGGACTCGTGATGTGAAGATATAGATGGATATAGAATTTTTGAGTCCGCAACCCTGGGAACCTGCGAGCATAGACATGCGACTAGGTATAGAAGCAAAAACAAATAATAGAGGGGAAGAAGAAAAGGGAAAAATAATAAGTATAGAAGAGGAAAAAGAAAGGGAGCAAAGAACTTTATGCGTCACACAACAACACTTGGTCTTAAGTATGGAAAGGCGGGGCAGTCAGATGGAGTTATCGTAGGAAGAGTGAGGCTTGTGAGTTTGAGGAGTCTGGGGTCGAATTGTAGATCACCAAAGTTTTGGGTGCAAGATGTATACCCAAACATAGGGCATGAGAGTTCGATAGCGCCTACGTGGGAACCCACAGCCATAAAATTGGCTAAGTATGGAAATGAACGACGGTCGGTTGGACGCATGATGTGAAGATATAGATGGATATATAATTTCTCACTTCGCCACCCCGAGAACCTAGGAGCATAAATATGCGACTAAGTATAGAACCAGAAACGGATAATAGAGGGAAAGAAGAAAAGGGAATAACGGGTAAGTATAGAAGAGGAAAAATAAAGGGAGAAAAGAACTGTATGCCTCACATAACAACACTTAGTCTGATAATTATCAAGTGATAGAAACACATCAACTATGGGAAAAACATTTTCAACCATGGAATATAGCTGGAGCTCAACAGACCCTGGTTCAAGATAAAAGAGATATTGTTTATATCTAATTCAACAAGCAATAGATAAAATATATGACTTGACACACTTATATGCAATCATTCGGATGGAGTCATCGTAGGTAGAGTGAGGCTTGGGAGTTCGAGGAGTCTGGGATCGAATTGTAGATCACCGAAGTTTTGGGTACAAGATGTATGCCCCGAACATGGGGCATGGGATTTCAATGGTGCCTACGTAGGAACCCGTGGCAATAAAATGGCTAAGTATGAAAACGAATGGCGTTCGGTCGGACTCGTGATGTGAAGATATAGATGGACATAGAATTTCTCACTCTGCCACCCCGTGAACCTGCAAGCATAGATATGCGACTAAGTATAGAACCAAAAATGGATAATAGAGGGGAAGAAAAAAAGGGAACACGGGTAAGTATAGAAGAAGAAAAAGAAAGGGAACAAAGAATTGTATGCCTGACACAAAAACACTTAGTCTAATAATTATTAAGTGATAGAAACATATGAACTATGGGAAAAACATTCTCAGCCATGGAATATAGCTGGAGCTCAACATACCCTGGTTCAAGTTAAAAGAGATGTTGTTTATATCTATTTCAACAAGAAATAAACAAAATATATGACTTGGAATTCTTACATGCAAGTATATTCTAAAATATAACAAGCTCCAATATATGCACAAATTGGACAACGTATGCAGATCAAAGTTTTTTTAACCATACCTCTTAGTCTCTGGACCTTGTACTATGATGGAGGTTTTACTTCTACTTGTCGATAGTTCTTGTGAGCTAAAAAAACATGTGGTGTAAACAACATAAACATTTTTACCATGGCATAGCAGAATAAATAACTGTGGATATTTGTTTCATAAACATAGAAATAGCGTAATCTATGAATCCTTACCTTCGACATTGTCACTGTGCTGATGTTTGCGACAGTTCACTTCCCATGTCGATGTCACTTATGAAAAAATGGCTATGAACATGTTTATATTGTTCATACTCGATATGGATGTGCATTAGGCATGTGCATTGTATTTTCTGTGACACAACTGTACCCATACCTTTTGGAATATTGTAATCCAACATTCTCAGCTGTGGCACATAAGGCTCCATCCTCGTGTTCAATTAGTCTGCTCTTTTTTCTGGACCTTGTACTATGATGGAGGTTTCACTTCTACTTGTCGATAGTTCTTGTGAACTAAAAAACATGTGGTGTAAATGACATAAACATTTTTACCATGGCATAGAAGAATAAATAACTGTGGATATTTGTTTCATAAACATAGTAAGAGCGTAATCCATGAATCCTTACCTTCGTCATTGTTTCTTTGCTGATGTTTGCGATGGTTCACTGTCCATGTCCATTTCACTTATGAAATAGTGGCTATGAACATGTGTATATTGTTCATACTCGATATGGATGTGCATAGGCATACACATTGTATTTTCTGTGGCACAACTGTAGCCATACCTTTTGGAAGATTGTACTCCATCTTTCTCAGTTGCCGCACACAAAGCTCCATCCTTGTGTTCAATTAGTCTGTTCTTTTTTCAATGTAGCAATACAAAGAATACAATGGACATGAAGGCACGCTGCTACGTAGGAACACATGAAAAAAATATGGAGTACAAATTTATTTATTTCAAGATAGCAGCACATCAAATATAATTGACATGAAGATAAGTTAATATAGAGGAATATATGCAGTATCCAAGGAAAAAAAACCAGAAGAGATGCAAACCAGTGGAACAAGTATAGACATGGTAAATGAAAAAAAAATGGATATGGAATACGAGTAGAAGTATGCACCTTTGCATGTATTCTTCTACATTTCTGGTTAAGGGTTCTTTGCCTTATCTAGTTTTCCTATTTGTTTCAATGAAAGAAAGTACAAAACAAAATGAACATGAACGCAAGTTGACATGTAAGGAAGAAACAAGGAATATGTACATACAATAAATAAAATAGAATAAAAGGAACAGAGTAACAGATAGTGTTAGAAGAATGTACCGTTTTTTTTTTTGTGTTCATCCATGTATGTGTATATATAAAAAATTGTGTAAATTTTTTTTGTGTCCAAAATCAATTACAAACCAGGGAAAAATAAGAAGTTGGATAACTTGGTTTTCTGCAACAAGCTAGACAGATATGCTTTGAAACATAGAAATATGATTTTGCAATATGTTTGATGTATATTTCATAATTCAAGTGCAATACCAATTGTATCTTGATCAGACCAGTATGTGTCTAAGATAAAGACGTTGTATTGAGAAATGGGCACATTCGACCATACATGGTCAATAAGTGTGTTTTGTACATGGTTTATCTTGTCCAAAAGAAATTGGAGACTGTATTTGCACATGTAGTTTTCCAATTCTTTTGTTTTGGCCTTATTTTGTAGCATGTCAATATTGAACTCTCCTACAATGAAAATGGTTTCGTTCAGATGAAAATGCTCTAATGCATTGGAAAGAACATTTAGTATGTTGGAGAATTTTGCATGCAGAGCAACATAGAGATTCAATATTGCAATTTCTGATGTATGGAGAAATACTTTTGCGAGCACCATCTCAACATTGTTTTCTTCTAAATGCATATGCTCCAAAATTGTTACATGTTTTTTACTAATATCATCACTCCATGTGTAATGTAACTTGATATGCAATTGTGATTTGGAAATTGCTTGTTTTGCATGCATAATGTCATGTATGTTTCCTGCAAGCACGTAATATCGGATTGCATTGTGTCATAGTCATTGAGTATATCATCCATGTGTGCATGTAGGTTGTGTGTGTTAAGTGAGAGAATTGATACATATGAGTTTGTTTGTATTGATTGGTAATCATACTGTAGATGCCACTTTGTGATAGTCCTAAGGCGTTGCATCTCAATATCAAATTTGTGTTTGAATTTGAAGTTATCTTTTGTAAGAGGAATTAGTAAATACAAGGAGTCTATACTTCTGACGCAGGACAATGATGTGTATACAAGTCCATGTATTCGAAATCTAGCAGGGTTAAATGAAACACTATCAAGTGTTAGTCCTTGTGATCTGTGGACTGTACGTGCACATGCAAGTTTAATTGGAAATTGTTTTCGAATCTTCAGTCGACTTGTCTTTTCCGATGTCAATACTGGTTTTGATATTTGTAAGATAAGTGTCCAATCACGTGCAATTTTTGAATTATATAGATAATCCAACTTGTTTGCTTGTCGATGGCCTATATGCGGATCATGGAAATTAATCCAGAGGACATCAAGTTTTTATGTTTTGGTATATCCTTTGAGTATTCCATCTGCACCATTCAACAAGCCATCTTGTGAATGATAGTTGCATGCATATATTTCAACCAACATGTTTAATTTCAGGACAAGTTGCAAAGGAAAAGTGGATGTATGTTCATGACATGGCACATTTCCATGGTTGTCTTCTTCAAGGTCAATTGAATTGATGATGATATCATCGCTAGGCATGAGCGATAACATGTACCTGTTATGCATTGAAACATCCCTATTTGTGTAGAAAAGGTAAGGGAAGGTTGGGTCTATTGGTGCAGGTCGCATGCATCTTGAATTGATATATGTTAAGTCACCATGTGTTTGGCTGTCTGTCTGCAGTCAATTCAAAATTGCAATAAATGTTTAATCTGTCTGGCACCTTGTAGTATGTAATTCAAAGCATTTTATATTTTCTTTCCAGAAGTCATGCATTACTGTTTGCATATTGACCGTAGGTTGTTCAAATATCAAAGAATCTTGGATGGGTTGCACTTGGTAAAGATCCCCACAAAATATCATGTCAATGTTTCCAAAGTATTTGGTGTGCACATGTTTTATGTTTCTTAGTCGGTTGTCAATGGAATACAAGAAGAAACTTCCAATCAAAGATGCCTCATCTATGAAGACAAGTTGCAGTTCGTCATAAAGCTTAGACAAGGTATCTAACATTTCCTTGTTGTGTGGAAGAAACTGTGACTTGTTAAAAGGCATAAAAAATGTAGAGTGGACTATTGTTCCACCTGCATTATATGCAACTTTTCCTGTGTATGGAACTATTAGCCCCTTTGGTTTCATAGGATCAGAGGAATTGTTTGAATCATAGATTCGTATAAGCATTTGGAATAGTTCTTTTGTTGTGGATGTCTTTCCTGTTCCTGCCCCGCCTGTAAGGAACAAGTGCACAAGAGTGTGAATGTTCAAGCATTTTTTAATCACGATGTCCTTTAGTATTGTTTTATGTTTTCGATTCAACAAATGTCTGACTCTGTGGTATTCGTTATTTTCAATAAGGAAATGATGTTTTGTGACTTGAAAACCAAGATTGATATGTTTTTCAATGCCGCCTGCTTGAGGACGAGGAAAATCTGCTTGCAAGTCATATGACTCGTAGAGAGTTCTAGTTGTCTTACGGTTTGTGAATGTCTCATCAAGATTGTCAGGGTTTTCTAGTTCATTAACTGCACTTTCTAGATCACCCCATGTTTGATCCGGATTATTTTTGGCACGAAATGAGATCGGAGATATAATAAAGAAATGCACAAAGATATCACATATAGTCAATAATATAACATAAATGTATCAGATATGCAACCATAAACACAGATATACAATAATACACGATTTCTATTAATGAAAGAAATGTACAGAGACTGTAAAAATACAGAGTGAAAGACTCGCTAGAATGGTGGTGGCTTATCTCTGAGAAGAGATGTGATGGCTACTCACATTCGCAAGAAGATGATTACAATGAGGCTCTGAAGGCCTTTTTACAATAAGTAGGAATGCCAAAAACCCTAGACATCCAAAAACCTAACCCTAGGAGATGAAGCGCCAAAAGTCACGTGGGCCCCATTTGGGTAAGTGAGTACATCAACTTCCCGGGGTCGTAACTTTTGCATACGATCTCCATTTTAGGCGTGTGATAGCTCATTGGAAAGGTATCGTTGAGGAGATTCATTTTGGGGGCTCAATCATGCCTTCGAATATCATTGAGAACCTCGATCTTGAAAATCCTTCATTTGGGCCCTCAAAATGGCCCCGGAAGTTAAAAACTGCTAAAAATAGTAAATTGCCAAAATTGCCAGAAAACTGTTTTGAGCCAGCCGGAAAAGGTGGGTGGCCATCGATATCCACCTAGATCAATGTTGGATTAACATTGTATGTAAATATAGATTCATTGGTTTGTACTATAGTCTTAGAGGCAATATATGCATCTTCCCATGTAGGGAAGTTATGTTTTAATGTGTTTTCATTTTGATCAAACAAAATGTATAACAATAGTTTTTCTCTAAAATAGTTTTCATAGTCAGTATGTTTGTTGTATTTGACAAAGCATATTACAAAGGGATTTTTTCTTTTTGATATGGGTGCACCATTTTTTTTGTAATGCGATACGAACTTTGCTAAGAATATATGAGTAATAAGAGATGGACGCTGGAGGTAATAATCAATAATAGAGCGACATAGCACGCCCTCTGAATTGTGAGGCTCTTGTTCTAGAAAAGATGGTGGTTTAAGCACAAATGTGCAGTTCTCAAGTGGAGATGTGTTTATGAAGACACATTTCCTTGAACTACAATTGAGGGGCAGGGAAAGTGCAATGTGGACTGCTTGTTGAGAAGACATTTGTTGAAGATTAAGTAATGTATTTCCAAGTGTACATATCATTTGCATAGCATCAATATGACTTCTTTCATGTTCTTTGCGTATTCTTCTGAATCCACTTGTCATATATTTGTCAACCTTTGTCATATATGAGGTACAGTACGATGCTGCAACATATGCATTAAGGACATATTGCGCATCTGTATTTGCATTCCACATAACTGGCATGTCCTTGGAGAAACTGTTGTTCCAAATATGGGAAATTTTTTGTTTAAGGAAAACTGTTGGTTGTTTAAGTGTACATTGTATGGCTTGGATGTACTCATCTTCTGTTAGATTTAGCTCTGTCAAGAAGTCGTCGAAGCTCATTAACTCATCAAAGTATCGTTGTTCTAGAAATGCGAACAAGGATTTATATTTCTCAATGAAAACATTGTCCTCTAAACTAAGTGGCTCTATGATTCTTGTTGTTCTCTTTGGAGGCACATGGAAGTTGTATTTGTAATGTGATTTTTTTCGTTTTTTACAGCTTTTTGTATGATAATGTCTATGAAATTTGGAAATTTCTGGATCCAAATGATCTGTTTTTCATGTTATGTATTTGTCCACAAACTACTTGATATGCGAGTTGTTGTAATTTCCATATACCGGTGCACCCTCTATCCACAACAGTGCATGGTCATGCTCACTCTCCCTATTCTGGAACTCAGTCACAAAAAAGTAGTCCGATATTTTTTCGAAGAATGTTTCATCATGGCATATCAATTGTCTCAAATCATTTATTCTATGTCTATAGTAACGAGTACATGTCACTGGGTCTTTTGTTATGAGGTAGTCAATGTCATCATTTTCCATTGTATCAATTTGTTTTTTCCTTTTCATGTTCCTATACAATGTAGACACCGTAGCCACCAACGGATCCCAGTGATGCTCTGCACTTGTAAATGTGATGAAAAAAGTCGGCGGTCCCAATTTTTGGATCATTGCAAAAATAGTTTTCTTGTTTTGTTGCAAATAGTCAGGAGAGATGTGAATGTTTTTGAAATCTACGTATCCAATATCATATTTCAAGATTTTTTCTAGGTTTGCTTTGTACTTGACATATTTGGCCAATAACTTTCTTCCTTGCAGCTGACATTTTCTTATTCACACCCACATGCAAGACAACAGTTGCTCAATTATTATGCGCATTGTTTTAAAAAACAAATTTGTTATGTGACAAGAGAAATGTAGCAGCTCCCATCAAACTATTTTATGGTATCTGAATCATTCCGTAATGTCACTGGGACGTGGATCTCCATAGAACAATGTTGGTAAGTTCATTTCCTTAGCAAATTTGTCCTTGAATATTCCAAGTGGACGTTTCCCCTCAGTAGGTGCAATTTCGACAATCTTGTCTTCCAAGTCACGAATGCACTGTGAGTTATTTAATCCATGTATCAATGTTTCAGTAGGTCTTTCATTCTCTGATTCATCGCTTGTATCAAATTCACTAGTAGTGTCGAGAGTCTGTGCAGAGATTTCATCCCCTTCTCCAAGAACACTGTTCCAGTTCTCATTTATACAAATGTTATGTGCCTTGTACAGGGCCCTGGAACATAATTCTTTTAATGCTTTCATGACATCATGTGCACACACTTTACCTGTTTGGTATGCATTCTTGTATTGCAAGTGTATTTTGAGAGCTACACCAATTGTCATTGTATCGCTAATGAATTGTGGAAAGGATTTTTGCACAACATCTAGTTGGACATGCACATTAATAATTGATCCCGTTAAGCCCATTTGGGGTCGTTTATAGCCCCAGGGTATGATTTGTGCAAATACAATTCATAGAGACACAAGTCTCTCTTCAATTTCTGTAAGTGCACTTACATCTGGTAGTGGTGTATTACATCTTATTTGGTCAGGCGTTGAAAAGTGTGGAAATTTTCCATTTTCAAGTGATTGTTTGCATGGAAGACGAATATTGCCACCGTAAAATGTTTTATCATTTAGTGTCAAGCCGAGGTATTCTGCTTCCAAATCTGGCGTGAAAGACTTAGTGTTTTTTGCGAAATTCAATTGATCTCAAATTGCACATGCAATGGAAGGAGTGTCTTTAATTTGTTTCATATAGATCTATTTTTCATCTTTCTTCCGTAGGGAAGTATGCGTAGAAAGTGTTTACTGGTTTTCATTGGTAACAGTCCATGGTGTTGGCTCTAGCCCACGAATTGTGATTTTTTCCTCTCGGTCAGTACCATGACCATTGTGGGATATGTGGCCATACCTGTTTCTCTCACATATCTGGTTTTTCAAGATGTGGTAGGTTAACTTATACTTTCCACGGAAACTAGTTTCACTTGTTCACAAGCCATGTTGGAGGTGGAATTGACATTTGTTATGAGCATTGCATCCTCACCGTCTCGATGATGCAAACTGTTATGTTATTTTTCATTCGATATGTGATGTTTGTGCTCAGCATAAAATGCGAAAAATGCGATTGTGTTGTGCACAAACAATTTTTTTAGGTTGTGATATGTCAGTTTCTATCTAGAAGGAAGCGTAGCAATGTATTTTTTTCTCTCACGTATGACCTTTTTCAAGTTGTGATAAGTTAGTCTACGTTTTTTGTTCAAGGTCTGGATGACCTCATGACAACTGGGATGAGTTTCATTCTGATTAAATAACATGCGACGCTTATGCAGATTCGATGTGGTTTGGGTGGCATTGAGACTGGATCCTAAAATGACAGTATTTCTTATACTACCAATGTATTTGTTTCTCTCACGTATGACCTTTTTCAAGTTGTGATAAGTTAGTCTATGATTTTTGTTCAAGGTCTGGATGACCTCATGACAACTGGGATAAGTTTCATTCTAATTAAATAGCATACGACTCTTATGAATATTCGATGCTGTTTGGGTGGCATTGACATTGGACCCTGAACTGGTAGTATTTCCTATACCACCAATGTATTTTTTTCTCTCACGTATGACCATTTTTGTTTAAGATATGTATGGCCTCATCACAACAGGGACCAATTTCATTCTCATTAAATAACATGCGATGCGTATGCAAATTCAATGCAGTTTGGGTGGCATGGACAGTGGACCCTGAACTAGTAGTATTTATCATCAAAGGTTGATAATGGATATGTGGTGTATCTGTTTTCAATGAGATTATGTCAAATTTTCAATCGTAGTTTGAATCAATACAACATGAATGGACAGTACCATCCGACAAGGCCGACTAGACTTGGATATTTACTCTGAATATGATATATAGCCATTGCAAACATAATCCGCCACCCTCTACATTTCCTTTCTCATATGGTAGTACCATGTTTACAAGGTATTGTTGCCAACTTATAATTGTCGGCATATTTTCTAGGAGATATGGTGAAAGGTGTTGATGTAAGCAGCTAAAATCCTATTGGCAGCCGCTTATAATTGCATTGTGAAAGGATTGTACAGTGTAAAGATGAAACGACTGCAAATCAAACCTTGTTGCTACCAAACATCAAATTGCATTGAACATACTATCTCCACAACTAGATGCAACAATTGTCGCTATCTGTAAGGCATGGGAGTGTATACGATGCATAATTTGTTTCCAATGCGATTCAAGATCTTTGCAAATGAGGGGCAAGTAAATATGAGGTCCTCCAAGATTGCATATGGATAATTTTCTATAGAGTAGTGGTTCATAATGACCACTGACAGGATTGGCATCATGGAACAAGATGCAATATGGATCGCTAGATGCATTTTTGTTGAATAGTAGATATCTTGTTTTTCTTGTCAATGACCATATTCTAATTGATATATTCAACCACTTGGACAACCACTGTATACAAAATGTATCTCCCCAAAGTACCCTCTCATGTGTAGGTAGAATTGCAGATGCAGACAACCACATCTTTGAAAAATATGTAGTGACATCATGTATTCCATGCAACTGGAAAAGAAAATCATATGCCAATTCGTATTGATACGACTCCAATGCCTCAATGTCGCCATTTTTTTAAACATGCCAAGAAATAATTTATCAATCCATTGCACAGGTCGGTCGAGGAATAACATAAATGCAATAGAACTTGAAATGCATCGAAGAGGCAATCTCCTACAGTATACAAGAATGCATCCAATCTAAAAATCCCATTGTGATGAAATACCTGGTCAATGCTCTCATGTACAATGGAGTCTGTATCTATTTCATAGGACTCAACATCTATTACTTGATTCATCTCTTAAGATATGATTTTCAATATGTTTCTTAGCTATGTTCAGTTTATATGCAAATAGAGGAAAAAAAGAAAAAAAGAAAACTATAAGTGTTGAACTACATACCAATTCCGCTATGTATCCTTCAACCTTATTCCTGTCAAATTCAATCCCCCTAGTCACTACAACATATGACAAAAAAACAAACGTACAGTGAACAGTGAACCAAACAGAAGAGACAACGCAAATGAAATAACACTATAAATTTGCTCAGCCCAAAGACCGAGTATTTAAGGCATATCATTTTTGAACCTAGTCCACGCGTGCATCCTATAAGTGTTTCAATGGCAGAAGATGCTTTGCAAGACATAAAGGACATCAAAAAACAAACATGTTGACAAATTTTTTTATTCAGAGAATAAAAGCATGCCCTGTCACAAGGCATTGGCATATGCTTGCCCCTTGTGATAACTTTGAATTCGTTTTCTAAACCCCTTTGCATTGATATTTTTGAAATAGATATGGCATGATATCCAAGACGTGGAAGTTGGCATATGTGATTGGAAGGGAACAACCTGGAAAAAATGCACCAAACACATAGTTTCCAGGAACAAAAAATACGAGGAGAACATTCGATTTTCTTTTTTATATTTCGCTGTGGATGCAACAGATGTGGGTTGTGTGTCCAACATCGAAATTCACAGGGGAACAAGACATTTTGGAAGGGAACAAAGTGGGAAAAATGCACCAAACGTATGGTTTCCAGGAACAAAAAATATGAGGAGAACATTGGGAAAAATGCACCAAACGTATGGTTTTCAGGACCAGGAAAAATGAGGAGTTTTCTTTGATATATGTCACTATGGATGGGATAGAGGTGGGTTATATATAGAACATTGACGTTCAAGAACAAGGCCAAGAGGATTTTGAGCCAGAGATTCCTAGTATTGAAAATTATTTCTTGCAAGCTGCAAATAGAAAACAACAAACGAGGAATAACAACGAAACCATGGCACCGAAACTTACTCATGGATGAGGAACGATAGAAGCACAACTCCAAACCCTGTAAACTGCAACAACATGCCCAACTGCGGATGCAGGACCCCAACCTTGCAAAGTTGAAGCAAACAAGAGAAAGCAATAAACAACAAACCAATGAACAAGCACCAAGAAGTCCAACTGCAGCTGCAGGACCTCAACTTTTCAAAGTTGAATCAAACAACAACAAGCAACATCAAACGAACCAACGAAAAAGAATCAACCAATGAACCAGTAATGCTGGTGAAGAACAATATTGCCAAAATTCACTGTAGACAACAATGTATCCAAAAATAAGAGAAAACTGTATTGTAACACGCCTCTTGAGTAAACATTTAAGGCTGTGAGGCATGTTATGTAAACACTTAAGGTTGTCAAAACTGTCAAAGGGCGTTGCGCTGTGAAATTTTTTAAGAAAGAATGTAGTGTGGCAGGCCTGTTTACATACACAATAATGAAAATGACTCTCTAAGTACGCAACAATAAAGAAAAATCAATAATAATAATAATAATAATAATAATAATAATAATAATAACAATAATTCGAACAATGGAGACTATGCAAAAAAAATGTACTCAGAGGACAAAGTAATATGAAGTCAACTAATAAAAAACTGACTATCCATGCTCAAAACTTTGGATATCTAAACATTTCAATATGAATAGTACAAATTCAAAAAGACCATAGATGATAAAAACTTTGGATATTCCAACATACAAAACATTGGGAATAGCAAAGCTGACAATAAGACCTCAAATCTGTTATCCAATGAGATCATGACATATAAGGGTTTTTTTGATTATTTTAAAAATAATGTTTTTAGTTATGTAGTTCGAGCAATAGAGATTATGCAAAAATTTAGTCAAACGAAAAACTAATATAAACTCAACGAATTATCGATCGCTATAAACTTTGGATATCTAAACATTTTAGTATGAATAGTACAAATTCAAAAAGACCGTAGATGATAAAAACTTTGGATATGCCAACATATAAATCATTGGGAATAGTGAAGTTGGCAATAAGACCTCAAATCTATTATCCAATGAGATCATGACATATAAGGGTTTTTTTATTATATAAAAAATAATGTTTTTAGTTCTGTAGTTCGAGCAATAGAGATTATGCAAAAATTTGTAGTCAAACGACAAACTAATATAAAGTCAACGAATTATCGATCTCTATAAACTTGGGATATCTAAACATTTTAGTATGAATAGTACAAATTCAAAAAGACTGTAGATGATAAAAACTTTGGATATGAAAACATATAAATCATTGGGAATAACGAAGCTAGCAATAAGACCTCAAATCTATTATCCAATGAGATCGTGACATATAAAGGTTTTTTTTATTATATAAAAAATAATGTTTTTATTTCTGTAGTTCGAACAATAGAAATTATGCAAAAAATTGTAGTCAAATGACAAACTAATATAAAGTCAACGAATTATCGATTGCTATAGTCCCTCTACGCCTTCGGCAGGGACTAATAACATATTAAAAAAATTCATTATAAAACAACGATACATAGATATTGATTATTAATTTAAAATTCCAAGTCCAAAGCTATACACATATAACTTATTAGTAGTATGTTGAATTGAATGTTTTCTTCAAGGACACATTAAAACTAATCAATTAAAATGAATATACCAAATTCATCATTTTCAACATGTACATCTTTATTTTCAAGCACTTGACTTTCTTCTTCAATATCATTCTATTGTATTCTTCCATTGATCCTTTTATGTTTGTAAGTTGTCCAAAGTGATCATTTCCAAACAACTTTTAAAATAGTGGTTGACGTTACATTTCATTTTTGCAACATGTAATACACTAAAATGTCGTTTTCATAGCATGTGATATACACTAAAAACTCCTTTATTTCAACCAACTTTTTGTATTTAAAATAATCTTCTAAAAAT
>ML791299.1:178075-199703 GCA_009831015.1 Picea engelmannii
GGAGAAGGTGGGTAGGGAAATTTACCACAATGACATTTTTATTTGGGATTTTTTTTTGTTATTTAATGTTTTTTTTTTATAATTATTTTATTCATTTATCTATTTTTTAAATATTAAATGTGGTTTTTTTCTTAGTTTTGGGTGTTTTTTTTTTCTTAGTTTTGGGTATTTTTTTCTTTATTTTTATTTTTTCGTGTTTTCATTTTATCCCAATTTTTTTTTTCTATCCCCTCCAAAGTACTTAAATATTTTCAAATTTGGTTTAAAAAGGATTTAAAAAAATGAAAAAAATTTAATTTGTTCAAAAAAAATCTTTATAGCTAGGTGCTTCACATGCACCAAGAAAACCCTAAAAACTGAGGCAGTTATTGGGGGGGGGGGGGAACCCCAATACTTAAATCTTTTAGGTTTTGGTTTGAAAAAGATTTAAAAATATGAAAAATAATTAATTTGTTCAAAAAAAAATATGAAAAACTCATATGGTTTAGGGTTTATTTCGATTTTGTTTTTCATAAATGTTGACGATTGAAAAAATTTACTACTTGTTTAAGTGTTATAGGTTCCCTATTGAATGTCTCCTTAGACATTATGAAGCTCTCATGTGAACTTGCATAGTGTGAAGGCATGGGAGACCTTTATAGGGACTCAATACAAGATGTTAAGGAGTGTTGCATGATTGCGGTTTTAGCAACTAAATATCTATGTGGTTATTCGTTCTTGATTGGAAAATTTATAGAGTTCAATAATAAAATGAAGAAGTTATATCGATTGAAGTACATTGGTATGCAACAAGTACACACCCATTTAATGGTGTGCACAAGCCAAAGATGGTAGTCTAGAAACATATCAACAGAAAGAGAAAAATAATGGGTTAAGATATAAATCATCACGACATTGATATCTTAAAATCAGAGGATGTTGACATAGTTGTTTATGAATTCCATTTGAAAAAGATAGGCACTCTTCGCTCTAGGACTACATAGTTTACCAAGAGCTTGCTGATATAAGAAAAAAATTCAAGATGGGGATTGGTTCAAACCTAGTCATAGATCTAGAAGAATTTTTACATTTGAAATGTTGGGTATATTATCACAAAATATAACACTTGTGCAAAGCCTTCACTTGTTATAAACTAGTGTAACATATGAAATTAATTTCCACTGTCACCTTAGTAAGTACTTCCCTCATTTTAGTGATGGAAAAAAATCCAATGCAAGGGAGGCTTCCCTAGCAACCTCAAGGGATCCTGTAGAAAGATAAAGGCAAGTCTGCTATCCCCTATCTTGGTTGCTTGATTATATAGGTCCAAGTCAAGATCAAGGTTAATATGAGTTAGGGAAATCAATTTGATTGTATATGTGTGAAGAGTGATGTTAAGACAATTAATGCTAAAAAGGTAAATTAAATGCCCGAAAACAATAGCTAAAAGAAAAGGAAAAAAGGTTGTTCCACTAGCTATCAAAGATAAAACAAATATTGTAATAAAACTTGAGACAAGAGATCATATTATTCAAGAATAACAAGTTTACAACAACAATAATAAATTGTCCTTGAACTAGCTAAGAATGCAAAAAAATATTCTCTAAATGCTAAGTTACAGACCATTAAATAATAGGATAGTAATCACTTGGAGGAAAGAGCACTAAACTATGTTAATTAGATGCAATACATTAAACCCTAATGCCTGAAAATACAATTCATGCATAAAATGATGAAATTAGATGACAATATAAGGTAAGATGCAAGACGTTAGGCTAGAAAGTGATGAAAAATGAAAATGCAATGCAAAGACTAAGCTAACACCAAGTTGTCTGGGAGAGGGAAGCTAAACTAAGGCTTGTAATCACTTGTAGAAAGAGAAAGATTAGTTCCTTCTTTAAGTCCTTGGGTATATGGAGTCATTGCAACAACTTGAAAGGATGCTAAAACCAAAGGAATACTTGAATATTAAACCTTAGGATTATCCAATCATAATCCCAGGTCAAATCTTCTATGAACATAAACCCTAGAGTTTATCCACTCATAAACCCTAGGTGCCATCCTACTTATTCTAGAGCATCTAGCACAAGATCAAGTGGAACTATGTCAAAACCCAGAGTTTATCCCCTCACAAACCCTATATTTCAACCTCAAAGACAAGGTTAGGGGCATGTACACTAACAATCCCTAATCTTAACCTTGTATGCTTCAACCAAATTAAGATGGATAAAACAAGGGTTTCTAGCAAAATCTATCCAAGGAAACGCGATAACATGCAAATTATCTCCACATTGATAGAACATTCACTTAAATACCATGAAAAAAACATAAATACTTGGAAAAGACCACTTACTAGAGCAAGTCTCTATGCAAGAGGAAACCCTAGTTTCATGAAACATCCACCAAAACAAGAAAAAGCATCCACTAGATCATTCTTCCAAAGGTGTGCATCAATACTCCATGACGAAGAGAGAGAAAATAAGACAAGTAATTATGATTCTCCATAAGTGTGTGTTGTGATTTTGCTAAGGAGGAAATTACTATCATTTTATATGAGGAAAACCTAGCACGTTTCCACTCACAAAGCTCCCAAAATGTAAATTGTCCATGATACAAGGTGGATAGGTCTAGGATGATCCCCAAAATAGCCTCAAACATAAAGGTCAAATGATAATGCATCAAAATTTCCCCTCAAAAGGTGACACATGTGGTGTAGAAGCCTCCAAAGGCCATGACATCATATTCTAAAGGTGAAAAGGTGTCTCCAAAGGCCACATCTCTCCATGACAAGGTGCAAGCATAATCAATCTCATGTCTCTCACCCCAAGGGTCATGTCTCATCACCATGAAACACCAAATCATCATCAAGAAGGATGCTCCCATACTAGGTCAACTCATCAAGCATCAAGTATGATGTCATCATCATAAATGCAACATCTAAGGGTTAGGTTGTGACATCATAGGTGAAGAGGGCTCCATGACCTCTTCGAAGATGTGTGCACCATCTCCAAGTGAAACATCATCCAATCAAACCCTAATATGCCTAGGGGTGCTATGTCCATCTTGTTGGGATTCCTACCCTTTCAATGGCTCTTCTAGATATATCTACAATATATGTGCTCATATTTCCAATGCCCAAGGTCTAAGAGGTGTGGGGAGGTTCCCTTAGGTTCCCTAACATATGTGCAATCATCAAAAGGTGAAACACTTTGTATAAAGTCTGCAACGTCTTCTAAATAATGCTCAATGTCTTGGGTATCATCATGAAAGTATCCTCCAAGAACCATGTCAAGAGTGCATCAAGATCAACGAAGGTCAACAAAGTCAAGTGAGACCAACCATCACAATATATCATAGTAATTAGGATCATACAAAGTAATCCATTACCAGATGGATATCAGTGGCCACCCACCTATTCCATTGGCTCATAACAAATTTTTCCACCATGGAAGTTTTTCGTCAGTTTTCTGGGTCCCAAATTTCTGAGGCCGTTTGAGGCCCTAAATGGCATTTTTTGGTGATTTGGGGCCCAGGCGAATGCCTGCTTGGTCCAGTCAAAAATATTTCTTCTTGTTTAGACCTTTCCAACAGTGTATCAAGCGCCCCAAACATATATTGTATCCAAAAGTTATGCCTCTGGGAAGTTGACGTATCAACTACCCCCTTCGGGGCCTGCAAACCTTTTGGATTTTCATCTTCCAGGGTTAGGGTTTTGGATTTTCCTTATGTTAAAAAGGAATTTGGAGCCTCATTGTAACAATCATTTTCTTGCGAATGTGAGTAGCCATCACATCTCTTCTCAGAGATAAGCTGCCACCATTATATCGAGTCTTTCACTCTGTATTTATACAGTTTTGTACATTTCGCTCATTAATAGAAATTTTGTATTACTGTATATTTGTGTTCATGGTTATATATATGGTATATCTCTGTTATATTATTGGCTCTTTTGAAATATCTCTGTATATTTATGTGTTATATCTCTGCTCTCATTTTGTGCCGAAAATAATCTGGATGAGTGGTATTAGAGCAAGCTTCTCTTGATCGTTTTTCAGTGCATGTCCCCAATGAGGTCCGAGTATAAAAAGTTGGGTCTCGAGCTTGTATCTCTTGAGGAAAATCTCTTTCGCATGCCTAAGAAACTCTCCATGGTAGAAGAAAATAAAAATGACGGAGTAGAAGATTCTATCAATCTGTTGCTTGAGCAAGCTCTCATGTGACAGAGTGATGAAATGATGGAGAATTTTTCCCTCATCCTTTAACACCTTCCGATAACAACAGACACATCTTCATCAAGCGACCACTTTGGAAGCACCTCTCCTTTCAAGGTGCAAGTTAATTTTGATATTCCCATATTTGAAGGTCAGATAGATGCAGATGCCCTAGACAAATGGTTAAATTTGCTAGAAGATTATTTCTCTGTTCACAATTTTTTTGACAGGGAAAAGATCACCTTCTCACTCCTTAAGGTTATCTCCCATGTCAAAAATTGGTGGGAAACTTACTGGGAGAAAATTTCCATGGAGGTGTCTGGAATATATGGGGCCAAGCCCACTTGGGATTTTTTTGTGGATGCGGTCAAGGAACAATATTACCCTGTTGGTAACTATGATGACTAGTACATGCGATGGAACACATTGTGGCAAGAGAGGGGCCAAACAATGTCAGAGTTCACAAATACTTTCCATACCTTGCGCACCAAGATGGGTATCAAAGACTCTGCGTGACATCTAGTTTTGAAATACTATGGGGCTCTGCATAGGTACATCCAAACTGAAATGGATTTTCGGGACATCTCATCACTGGGAGCTGCCTATCGATATGATGTCAAAATTGATATGAAATTTAGGCGCCATAAAAAAAGGGAGTTAGGGTCCACAAATCTAAAACTACCAAAGTATGATAAAGATGGCCTTAACTAACAACCTCTCGAAAACCCATCCAAGCCACAAGAAAATAAGGGTAGCGGAAAGACAAAGAAGGACACTGGAAAGTGGTGCGATTTCCATAAAATCCCCTAGCACAACACTGCTGAATGTTGCGCATAAAAATCATTGGTGGCCGAGATAAAAAAAAGGAGCCGAACGCTAATTAAAAATATGATTAAGAAAATAATGGAAGAAGACAAATCATCGACGCAAACCCCACTTCTATTGTCACGTGCACAACAATTCAACCAGAAGAACCAACAGATCCTAAAGAGGGGGAGTGGATTTTTCATTCACAGATGTGGGTGAATGGGACCCCTTTGAAATTTATTGTTGATAATGGAAGCCAGAATAACCTCATATCAGTAGAGATCGCCAAGCAGTTGGGATTGTTGACAACACCACACCGACAACCATACAACATCAGGTGGATTCTCCAGGGACAAGATCTCCGTGTCAGGCAACAGTGTTGATTGTCATACATCATCCAACCCTTAAAGGATGAGGTATTATGTGATGTTTCCTCATTGGATGTTTGTGATGTCCTTTTGGGATAGCCATATATGTGGAAGCACCATGCTATTTATGAGTCTCAACCCCTTAGTGTCATTGTTACTCTGGGGGTTCATATCTACAAGATACCAGAGGTAGTTCCAACTACTATCCCACCTAAACAATGTTGCAAGGTAGTATCTCATACTAAAAAAATTAGCGTCTTCACAATCTGTTCAAAAGGTGCACAAAAGGACACTGCAACCTCGGTACAAGCACCTTCTATCCAATAGAAGAAGATTGTCAAGATTGCAACAAAGTGAAATGATTCTTTCTTCACACAATCATCCCATGTAGCCAGACTAGTTAAAAAGGTCCAACCCTTCAAACATTAGGTTCTCGACAACCTTCCACAAGCCAAGCATCTCACCAAGGTTCAAGTTCAACAAACGCTTCCCCCTCTCCCACATAAACTCAATGCAATGGAGACCATTGCTTCCCAAGGAGGCGGGATTGATCTAGATGGATATCAGTGGCCACCCACCTATTCCATTGGCTTAGAACAAATTTTTCCACCTTGGCAGTTTTTTTGGCAATTTTTCGGGTCCCAAACTTCTGGGGCCGTTTTGAGGCCCCAAACGATGTTTTTTGGGGATTTGGGGCCCACGAAGTTGGCAAAGAAACTAGCCTAGGCCAGTAAAAAAATGTTCTTCTTGATTATACCTTTCCAATGGTGTATTGAGCGCCCTAAACTGAGATCGTATGCAAAATTTACGCCCCCGGGAAGTTGACATATCAACTACCGCCATCAGGGCCCGCAAACCTTTTGTCTTTTCATCTTCCGGGGTTAGGGTTTTGGATTTCCATTATGTTACAAATGCCTTTGGAGCCTCATTGTAACAATCATATTCTTTCGAAGGAAAGTATCCATCACATCTCTTCTCAGAGATAAGCTGCCACCATTCTAGCGAGTCTTTCACTCTGTATTTCTATAGTTTTGTACATTTCACTCATTAATAGAAATTGCGTATTACTGTATCTATGTGTTTATGGTTATATATATGATATATTATTGTATCTTTTGCAATATCTCTGTATATTTATGTGTTATATCTCCGCTCTCATTTCGTGCCGAAAATAATCCGGATCTATTACTTAATACATAAGCCATGTAATCAACTCACCCGAGTATCTTCTTCAAAGTTAACACTAGCTTAAGACCTTATTCAATTTTCCAATTTTAGGTATGGGAGGACCATCATAAGACCCTATTAAATGTGTTAGTACCCAAGTATAGGAGTAGTTTCCAATAAACCTTTCAAAGAGTAAGTATAAGTGAATGAGGTAGAAGGAGTTTACTTTGTGGTCACAGTGTCATTCGTATGCAAGTAAACATGGGGTTTCATCTCCATGAGCGCCTTTGTATATGGAGGGCTTGCTACTTGTGATACGTAAATGGTAGGTTTATTGCTCAACCACCTCCTCAACATGAATCCAAATATAACTATTCTTATTCTCTGTATCTATTCTAGTCACGACATGTCTTACTCATGATAAAACGCGTGTGAAAGTTGAGGGAATTAAAGAATAAATTCCCAATGTTATTAGATGACACACAAAATTGGTGTAGATCATTACAAGTGAATAATGGAGTAAAATAAATGTGTTATCAACAAGGAGGTTCTAGTAGCGACTGGGTAATAGGTTAATATCATGTGAATGTTCACTTTGTTGCACATGGAAATGAGGTATACTCAAAGAACAATGCTAGTCAAAATATACTCATGAAGATATCTTTCACGCTCCGAATCATTGTCAAACAAGAAGAACAAACTAGTGCTAGTCTCCCCTAAAATAGGGTTTTCAATTAGCGTTATAACAACAAGTATAGTCATGTGGGTCTCTCCTCAGAAGGTTCTCTTGGAAAACAAAGAGACAACATGGCACACTTCTCAAAAGTTAGGTTTCACACTGGAAATGGAAAAAGTGAGAGAAAATTAGGGTTCACAAAAAATTAGGGTTCACACTGGGAAAGATTAATGTGATAAAAAAATGAGGGTTCATGCTACACAAAGGGGAGCGCAAGAGTAAATTAGGGATGGTGTTGGAAAAAGAGGAATATGAGAGAAAATTAAAGATGGTGCTCCAGTGGTTAGGCATGCTCAGAGAACTAAGTGTACAACTGGCTTCTCCTCACCCACAACAATTACAAAAATGCATAAAAATAATTAATAATGGGTTTCCATCAATTTTAATAAGCTACACAACTGAATTTGAACTAGTCGTCTACTGAACACATAGAAGAAACATAAAAACTAACTCATAAGACAAGATTTTACCCTGGAAAACCGACATTCAGTTGGCTTCGACCAATATTTTATTATTCGGTAATGGTATGGTTGCAAGATCTCTGGTTGAACTTGGTGCTTCTTAGTGAAGTCTCAAAAACATCTTCATTCCTCTATTCACCAAAGGACCCTTTCTCCATCTCCAAGAACTATCATATAGGAGGCAGAGGGGATAGGTGGAAGGTCAGGTGTCCCCGACTCTATGAGTCTTTATCTATTTATTACATTTTATTTTTTACAATCATCTCCTATTGCTTGCCTTATGTTTCTATGGAATGCATATGTAGATGCCGATAATGATGGTATGGGGCCCTTCATGACAACATAACGATCCCTTCTTCATCCAAAGCCTCAAACATTTCCCATGTTGATTCTTGTAAAAACATGTTCCCTAGCCAATTGTTTCTTTCTTAGATCCAATTCAGATCACACCTCCCCATTGAGAGGCTTTTGGTCCCCAAAATATATTGAGGAAATATGAGGGAACTTGCTTGCAACCTGGTTCCTCTCATACCATTTTTCCTTCCTTGGAGTATGTCCTTTGAGACCAATCTACCACATCTTTTACCATCCTCTACAGGTGATCTGTTCCTTGCATTGCAGGACTGCATATTCTTTTAATTCTTCCGAAGGGTGTGGTGAAAAACCTTCCAAAGTCAGAAGAACCTGTTGTTCCTCCTCCTCTTGATCCAACATGGAGGGTTCAATAGATTTCAAATACTCTACATTTACCAACAAGTTGATTTTCATATAGGGAGGAATATTTAACCTAAAAACGTTCTCATTCACATGTTCAATAATATCAAAAGGTTTGTATCTGAGAGTCTTGAGCTTGTTTGTCATCCCCTGTAATTGTTCCTTCCATAGATATAGCCAAACCTTGTCTCCAACACATAATTGATGATCCCCCCTGTGATGGTCATGTCTATATTTATACCATTGTTGGCTCTTAAGAAGATGCTCTTGAACCATTTGATGTATCTATCTGATTTTTTCCACGAATGTGTTCTCCTTCTATTCACCCCCTTGTATATTTGTTCTGTCTTGTTGTTTCCCATACACAATGTTGAATGGCGAGGGAGGTAAATATCTAAGACATGTCTCAAAAGGAGACCTATTGGTAGAAGTATAGAGTTCTCTACTATACGAATGTTGGAAGTATACCAACTTCTTATCCCAATTCTTCATATGTTTTATATTGTAGCCTCTCAACAACTTTACTAACTTATGATTAACAACCTTGGTTTGTCCATCAGTCAAAGGATGGAATGTTTTGGAATACTTTAATTTTGTATCGATCATTTCCCAAAGTGTTTTCTAGAACTTGCCTAAAAAACCTGATGTCTCAATCAGATATGATGGAGGTTGGCAATGCGATGTGTACCCAGAAATGACTAAAAAATAGATCGTCTGCCCTCATCTCGATATTTTATTCTTACATGGGATGAGAACACACATTTTACTGAATCAATCCACCAAAAAAAACAAGTAGTCATGGCCCTTACGAGTCATAGGAAAACCTCCAACAAATTCGACATAGATTCTCACCCAAGGCCTGGTTGGTATTGGTACGGGCATGTGCAGGCCAAGTTTTTGGTTACTTGGATTGCTAGTGCTACAAATAACACAACCTCTAACAAATGTTACCACATGCTCTTGCATATTTGGCCTATACACATATCGTTGTAGGTTTTCCACAGTCCTTGTCACACCAAAATTCCCAACAACTGTATATGTGTGTACTTATCTCATCAATTGAGCTCTTCTCCCCTAAGGCATGCATAGTTTTTTGATCTTGTACAACAATCCATACTGGAGGTGGTATTAATTCCCTTCCTTGGAAATAACCAACTTTTCCTTTAATTGGTCATATACTCCTATGTTTTCTTCATCTTCCTCGTCGTATTCACTAAGAAGTGTATGAGTGAATGTTCAAGTTGCATTATCACTCCAAACGATGTGATCTTATTTAGTGGTGGTCAAGAGATCATGTATTATATATTATTCATAAATCCTTTATTGTACTTGATCAATAGGTGAAATTCTTGTAAGAAACCTAGCCACTTGTAATGCCTCACCTGTTGCATCTTGTTCTGGCTCTGTAGATATTGAAGGGGTTGATGATCCATGTGTATAATGGCATATTTTTCTAGTGGGTAATGCTTCCACTTCTTCACTTCCAACACAATTTCAAATATTTCTTTATCATATGTGGGGCAGTCAAGAATTTCTCCATGAAATAGCTCCGAAAGGTGGCATACAAGCCTCCCTCCTTGAATTAGCACCGCTCCTAATGCATATCCACTGGCATCATTTTATATATGAAAATGTTACCACAAATTTGGCATATCTAGGACCAACGCATTGATAATTTTCTTCTTCAAATCTTCAAATGATCTTTTTTGTTTTTTTCCCCAATGAAAACTCTTCCCATTGGCAGTCAATGCATGTAATGGTGTTGTTGTTTTGGAAACTTTTATGATGAATTTCCTCAAATGTTGGGTTGCTCCAATGAAACTCTTGACCTATGTCATGCTAGTGGGAATATGCCACTATGTGATGGCTGCAATATTCTCCGGATCCACTCTCAACTCTCCTCCTTCGATCATGTGTCCAAGATAAATCAAGGACATCTTCCCAAACTCACATTTTTTCAAGTTGGAAATCAATTGATTCTTATTTAAGGTCTCCAATACTTGCGTCACATGTGAGAAGTTCTCTTTCCATGTGTTTCTAAATATTATTATGTCATATAGATATACTATTAGAAAAGAGTCAATGAGTCTCATAAAATTTGCAAGTGCATTGCATAAACCGAACGACATTACTGACCACTCGTAGAAACCTTGTCTTTTTTTAAAAGTTGTCTTCCACACATCCTCTGATTTAATCCTTACTTGATGATAGTTGGATTTTAGGTCCAATTTAGTGAATAATTTGGCTTGTTGCAACTAATCCAACGAGTCATCAATCCTTGGAAAATGATATTGATTCTTGATGGTGATCTTATTCATGGAACGATAGTTAATGCACATTCTCTAGCTTTCGTCTTTCTTTGGCACCATGATTATGGGTGAGCCACAAGGAAATGTACTGGGTCTAATAAATCCTTGCTCCAATAACTACTTCAGATTATTCTTCACTTCATCTACTTCGATTATGGACTACCTATATATCCCTATGTTCAGTATTGGTGACTCTGGCAACAATTGAATCTTGTGTTCAACCTTGCGCTTGGGTGGTAGTCCCAAAGGCTCTCGAAACACTTCCATGTAGACTTATATCAATTGTTTTAGTTGATGATATTTATTTCCACTACATCCTTCCAAGGGTGTCTTCATATCCAACTGACTACCTTCTCCATGTTGTTTTCATTCTCTTAAAACTAGTAAGACAAATTTATTCATATTTCCCATGATTCTTCTAGCCTGATGAGCATTGATTAGAGAGATTCTGGATTTGTTTTTGTGTGCGTTTATGAAATATTATCTTACCTCTTTGAAAATTCTATATTGGTTATATTTTCTCTTGAACATGGCATCCATCACATACAAATATGGGCTTCCCAAGATGACTTTGCATGTGTCCAAAGGAACCACATCTACAACCACTTCATCAACATTATTATGGTTGATGTAGAATTTGAATTTGCATTGATTGCTTACCTCTTACCTTCAATTCCATATACTTCATTACCCATCCAAAAGGGTATGGTTTCTAATGGTTCTATGTCTCTAGCCCAATCTTCTCAACTAGTTGCATAGATATTAAGTAGGATTGTGAACCAAGATCAAATAAAAAATCCACAATGTTATGTTTCATGTGGATTTTAATGGAGAACAATTCAGTCATCATCTTATCCTCCATGTGGTTGCAATTGACTAACACCACATCCTTTTGTAGATTGAGGCAACTAATCTTCCCTTCTAGGTCTGAGGTGATGTCCACCCTATCCTTAGAATCCACACTTAGCATTGATTTCGTCTTCTTTTGGAAATGCTTAGGGTACTTATGAGGGTGAAATTTCCAACATTCTTCCTCAAGATGTCCATTTCAGAGGCAACCTTTTCATTTCTTGGAATAAGGGGTTATTTCCTGTGTCACTTCCATTATACATTCCACTTCTTTTTATTATTTCCCTTCTTATTCTACTCTTGCAATTATGTTTTCTTGAATGTGCCTCACTGTTGCTTCTGCTTATCTTCTTCAAGGTACAGTGAAATAAAAATATCATCATCAATTGTCTTTGTTATAAAAAAATCAATTGACATAGAATCTGCAATAGCAATGTCCCCACATACTTGATCAACATTTTAGGACTTTTGAGAGAGACTCCCATTTGAATTGTTCTCTTCCTGAACTCAATGGTGAATTCTTGCACTGACTGTTCTTGCCTCTACCTGAAATAATTCTAGACTATCTGTTGGTGTTCCTCATATCTGATTGGGTAGAATTGTGCTTTGATCATGTACTTAAAAACCTTACGTTATGTGACCAATGGCTCATTTCCCAATGCTCTACCTACTATATCACTCTCCCACCATGCCAAGGCATGGCCTTAAAGATTCAATCGAGTGAATGTAGTATTCTAATTTCCTGTTACCTCATGCCAACTGAAGTATACATCCATCCAATAACCATTGGTTGAGCTTGTTGGCGTAAAATTCTTCGACACATGGCTTGATTTCCACCTTGGCCTCCACACAGAAAGGTACACGTTTCTTATCATAGTTTCATTCTCCTATCTCTGGATTAACTTTTCATTCTTCTTCTGGTTTCTTTTCTTCTCTCTTGGGTTCATTTTATTTGCATTGTGATGCCAACAATTTTGACACCATTGATGTCAATGTCTCCATGCTCTTCTCAAGTCGATTCAATTTGACTCTGGGATATTCATCCTCATTTCCAACTTAATATTTCCCATCCATTTGTTGTGCTCTACTACGCTCTAATCCTGCCAACAACTCTTTTCCACTTCTCCTATAGTCACTGTGGGTACTTACCATACATGTCACATTAGTTATTCAAATTCAAAGCTCTGATATCATATGATCCATAAATGGCAGGCTTGTTTCCCAACCACCTCCTCAACATAGATCCAAATACAATTATTCTTATTCTTTGTATCTATCCTAGTCACTACTTGTATTACTCATGCTAAAACATTCGTGAAAGATGAGGGCATTAAAGAATAAATTCCTAGCATTATTCAAGGATGCAAAAAATTGGTGTAGACTATTACAAGTGAATAATCGAGAAAAGGAAACATATTTTCGGAAAGGAGGTTCCAATAGAGACTGGGTAATAGGTTAATAACATGTGAACATTCATTTTTCTTCACACGACGATGAGGTATACTAAAAAAACATCGTTAGTTTGAAGATACTCATAAATATATCTTTCACGCTCAGAAACATGGTCAAACAAGAAGAAAAAACCAACACTGGTCTCCCCTCGACTAGGGTTTACAATGAGCATAGAACAACACATATACTCGTGTGGGTCTCTCCTCAGAAGGTTCACTTTGGAAAAAGAGAGAATGCATGGTAAAATTCTTAGAATCTAGGGTTTGAGTTGGAAAGATAAAACGTGAGAGAACATTAGGGTTCACAAAAAAATAGATTTCACAATGGGAAAGAGAAACGTGAGATAAAATTGGTGTTCAATCTACACAAAGGGGAACATGAGAGAAAATTAGGGATGGAACTGGGCAAAGAGGAACGTGAGAGAAAATTAAATGTAGCGCTCTAGTGGTTAGGCACGCCCAAAGAGCCAAGTGTACAACCTACTGTTCCTCACCCACAACAATAAAAAAAATTCATAACAACAATTAATAATGGATTTCCAACAATTTTAATAAACTACACAAGTGAATTTGAACTAGTCAGTTACTCAACACATAAATGAAACATAAAAACTAACTCATAAGACACAATTTTACCATGGAAACCCAAATGGGAAAACCAACAATCAATTGGCTTCATCTAGGATTTTATTATTCAGTAATGACATGAATACAGGCTCTTTTGTTGAACTTGGCATTTCTCAGTGAAGTCTCGGTAACATCCTCCTTCCTCTATTTGGTAAATAACCCTTTCTCCATATCCAAGAACTAACATATAGGAGGCAGAGGGGATAGGTGGAAGATCAGGTGTCCTCGACTCTTTAACCTCCCCAAGTTAAGTTCTCCTCCTCTCATTTATTTTACTTTTTTATTTTATGAGTATAGAGAGGATTTATGAATATTTATCTCCTTAATATGTTTTTTTTCTTTAACAATAATCTCCTATTTATTTCCTTATGTTTTGATGGAGTGCATATGTGGATGTCAATCATGATGGTATGGGGCCCTTCATGCCAACAAACCCGTCCCTTCTTCATCCAAATCCTCGAACCTTTCCCATGTTGATTGTTGTAAAATCATGTTCCGTAGCCAATTGTTTCTTTCTTAGATCCAATTCATATCAGCTTGAGATACCCTTTCCTTGGTAGTGTGTGTATTCCAAACCCCTTATTTCATTTTGATATTCTTTTATTTCTTTGCAGGTCTGCTTTTTATGTTTCAAGCATTCATTATTTTTCTTGCTGGGATAAATTCCTTTTAATTGATATGCATTTGATGCATTAGGACTAGGGGCGATCACCTCATAGCGAGGTGGTAGAGCTCAATATTACCTATGGATTTTTAATTGGTCATTTATATCCCATTATTATTTATTTTTAACATGCTTTATTTTTTATTCTTTAGCAACTGCATCAACATCGACATTCTATCCCTTATTCTCATGGGAGGATGAAGGCGCATGCCTTTTTGGTGTACATGTAACAACCATTCCAGAAGATAAGTACACTATGGAAGGACCTAGGATGAAAAGTGTTAAGTATGGGAGGGAGTGGTATGTTACCCCTATCAAATTCCCCCAGTAGTACCCCTTTCCCCAAGAGTGGACACATTGGACTAGGGCACATAAGATGGCCACCGAGGTAAAGCAAGGTAAAACGAATAACTTTCAAGAAAGAATGATCCATTATCTGACTTCAACCCTTGATCCTCACATAAATTCCTAGTGCATTAAATATGAAACTTTATATGAATCAATGACTAAGAGTACCTCATGTGTGTTGGGTCACCATCCTTGGATGAACCATGATGATTAAGTAAAATGGACTAAGCTATTAAATAATGGGGTAAGGCATTTGTATGGCTGCTATCAGTGGAGAATATTGATCATCATCATGATCGATATTAATATCTCCATTATGGGCCATGAGACATGATCTCCTCTAGTTACCCCTAGGTGATAGAGGGAGTAACATTTGTCTCCAACATGGGGACATGTTCTCACCATAGGTTGCATGAGAAACTCAACATCTTTAGGAATCCAAGGCATGAAACCTCCATCACTCTAAATTTCCTGCTAAATCCTAACATAAGACCATTAGCGACAAGGGATAGTGGGATGTTATCCACCCTGTTTTTATGAAATATACCAAACCAATGAGAGAAAGAAAAAAATTCCATTTTCATCAATATATCCTTTTCGTTTAATAACATGACTAAACTAACATGGATGCATCAGTAAATCAATGAGAAATATCAGTAAAGTAAGTACAATCAAAGGCTGTTACGGTCCTAACCCGCACATAGGTAGATTAATATATTCAGATGTAATAAAGGTCAATATTAATAAGGCCTTTCAATAAAATAAAATAAGGCGGATGTAAGAAGACCTAATAGAAGCTTCCACTTCTAGAAGGATCTTCCTCTAGATGCTTCTCTTGATAGACATATTTAGTATAAATAAGGGTCGAGGGTATGAAAACCCTAGCTTGGAGATTATTGTAACAGAGCGCTGCTCGATTGGAGGTTGCCCCCTCAAAGAGGCCTGTGAACATTTCTTTCTGAATCAAAGTGTTATTTCTGTTGTTGTTCTTATATAATTTCTGTGTTATTGTGGAGATTATGCTGAATATATTACTGTTATTCTTCCATTTCTAGCATTTTATTTCTGTTTTGCATATTTATTATATCTGGTATCTTGCAAGTGGTATCAGAGCACTTTCCTTGGCATAAATTGTGGGATTTTTTTTTCCAGGGTAGAGACGTATTCCGACGTCTTTAAACCACAAATATCTGTTGTTACGCGCATAAACCCACGGTTGAGGGATTCATACATGCAGGAAATACGAGTGGTTCTTAAACGCACATTTGTTGGCCACCCTTGTAACCCCTGTTGGTACCCCTTCGAGTGGTAGCGCATCAGAAAACACCTGTGTACGAATCGGCCTAGATTTCCAGAAGCCCTCTTTAGATAAACCTATCGGCCACCGGACTGCTATAGTGTCACCGAGAACAACACTCGGGAAGATACTCTCTAGTACCTGGGTAGTCGGGTAGTACGGCTAAGGGTACAGTCTATCCTCCTTAGTTAGTGCCCTGAGATATTGGGACGAGTAATACTATTGGACCCCGCACGTATATTAGAGAGCTATAACACAGGGCAAACCCTTGTCTGTAGAACCCTTGAATACCTAACCCTTTGGGGACAGAAACATAAACAAATTAAAAACAATCCAGATCTATTGCCGCGCAACTGTGTTTGGGTTGCCAAGTAAATACACATCTCTTTCTAGTTAAGCATTTGGGGATTTCATCACTGGAGTATTCTTCAGATCGGAGTATAACTCTACAGGTGTAATAAAAAAAAAAAAAAACAAGTCTGGAATTTTTTTCACCATTATTTGAGACCTATTCCATTAGATTCATCTCTCTTCCCTCATCATATTCATCCATATAATTTTTTGACAAAATTTTTGGCCCCGCCCGCCCCTTTTCAGTTCACCCATCCTCATGGCCCATACCCATAGCCAAGACCTGGAAGCTTGCTTCAACACCATGCAATCTAGTTTCCTAGAAACCCAAAAAGAAGTGAAACAACTCAGTGCTACTGTTGCCTCCATCGATTCGTCCATCAATGCTACCATAAATACAACCATTCAGTCCTCAATGGAGGAAGTCAAACAAGAACTGACCACCCAGTTTGAATCTGTCTTTGCATCACTCTGCACCAAAATAAGGATCCCTACAGATGGCCATTTCTCTGAAGCACCTCCAAAGCATGAAGGCGAAACTTCCTATCATTCTCATACCTTTCAGTCCCATCACTTTCAACATGACATACGCCTTCCGCGAGTGGACGTGACCAAATTTGATGGCTCGGACCCCACTGGTTGGGTAACCCAAATGGAATATTATTTCTCTTTATATGGCATTACAGATGACTTGGCCAAACTCCGATATGGTGTTCTCCATCTAGATCAAGAACATTGGAATGGTGGCAATGGAGAAAAACTTCCCGTCAAGGGTATATTGCTTGGACCCAATTTGTGACTGAGCTTTATGAACGCTTTGACATAGACTCCAACCATTTGGGCCGTTTGACAAAGTTGAAACAATCCGGAACAGTAGAAGACTTCATAGCTGCCTTTGAATGATTGGATTTTCGAACAGAGGGCATGACTAATGCTTTCTTTCGAGAGTGTTTTATTAGTGGCCTCAAGGAGGAGATTCAGGCCCGTGTCCTCATGGCTTGACCCTTGACTTGGGTGGAGGCTACTAAAAGAGATAAAGAAGCACAACAGGTTGTATCATCTCAAAACCGAAAACCCTCCTTTATCCCTCGCCCTAAACCCGTCACTCCCACTACTCCCTCTGCCCCATTAAAAATCCAAAAATTGACCAAGGCTGAAATAGCTGAACGCCAACTCAAAGGCCTTTGTTATAATTGTGATGACAAATATTTCCCGGGCCACAAGTGTAAGGAACAAAATCTTTTTATGGCCATCTCTGAGGACATTTCAGAAGACGATGTTGAAACTCCCCTTGTGTCCGAGTCACCTGAAATCACTGACATAACCCCTCCCTCAGATCCTCCTGAAGTAGAACCCGTCATTTCCCTCAATGCTCTCACTGGATTTTCCGCTCCCCAAACCCTCAAGTTAATTGGTTACATCAAGCATCGGAAGGTCATCATTCTAGTTGATAGTGGAAGCACCCATAATTTTATTTATCGCCGCATTGCCCAAGAAACTCATTGCTACATCCATGCTGTCAACAATTTCCAAATCATGATTGCCAATGGTGGTTCCATGAAATGTGGAGGGCGCTGTGAAAATGTGTGTCTCCAAATCGGTGACTACCACCTAAAATCCCATATTTTTGCTATCGACATGAGTGGTTGTGACATTGTGTTGGGTGCAGACTGGCTAATAACTTTGAGTCCCATTCTCATGGATTTTAAGGCATTAACCATGCAATTCGACCAGGAAGGCCACCAATATAAATTCCAAGGCATCACTGCTGGTTCACCTGAGGTCATTAGTTCCCATCGCATGGAAAAGCTACTCAAAAAAGGTCATTCTGGTGTCATTGCCCAACTCCATGCCATTCAAGCAACAGAAACACCCTCGGTGCTGCATGACCTCCAAGCTCTCCTTTCTAAACATCAAATGATATTTTCCACTCCCCAAGGCCTCCCTCCTTCCCGCAGTGTTCACGGTCATTCTATTCCCCTTGTACTCGGAGGCCTTCCTCCCAATATCCGTCCATATAGCCACCCCTTCTCACAAAAAAATGAAATTGAGAAAATGGTCTAGGAACTCCTTAATGCAGGCGTTATCTTCCCTAGTATGAGCCCTTACTCTTCTCCTGTAGTCATGGTCGTGAAGAAAGAAGGTTCTTGGAGAATGTGTCCTAACTTCTGTTCCCTCAACAAACTGACCATTAAAGACAAATTTCCCATTCCTGTCATTGATGACCTCCTGGATGAATTGAGTGGTGCCCAATTCTTTACTAAACTTGATCTTCTCTTGGGATATCACCATATACGTATGAAAGAGGTTGACATTCCCAAGACGACCTTTCACACTCATGAGGGCCACTATGAGTTTTTGGTCATGCCCTTTTGCTTGTGTAATGCCCCCTCCACCTTCCAAAGCCTCATGAATCATGTCTTCCGTCCCTTTATCCGTCATTTTGTCTTAGTTTTCTTTGATGATATCCTCATCTATAGAAAAACTTGGATCGACCACCTTACTCATGTGGATCAAGTTCTCCATCTCCTCTCCTAGCACCAAATTTTCCTGAAATAGTCTAAATGTGATTTTGGTGCCTCAGAAGTAGAATACTTGGGTCATTTGGTTGGCAAGGATGGCGTCAGGGTGGATCCGAAAAAGATTGAAGCTATGCAAGATTTGCCACACCCAAAGAATCTCAAAAGATTGCGTGTATTTATGGGCTTAACAGGGTATTATCGCAAGTTTGTTAAGAACTACAGAAAGATTGTAGCACCTCTCACTGCTCTCCTAAAAAAGAACTCTTTCACTTGGACTCCAACCGCTGCTCAAGCTTTTCAAACCTTGAAGACATCCATGTGCACCACTCCAGTTCTGGCCCTTCCTGATTTCACAAAGACCTTTGTGTTGGAATGTGATGCCTCAGGGAAAGGAATTGACACTGTCCTTATGCAAGAGGGTCGACCTTTGGCCTTCACCATCAAGCAATTGTCTGAAAGGAATCTGGGAAAACCCATTTATGAAAAGGAAATGTTGGCTATTTTGCATGCTGTTGAGCTGTGGCGCCCTTATCTCTTGGGGCAACGCTTCCAAATCAAGACCGACCATCAAAGCCTCAAGTACTTTATGGAACAACGCATTTCCTCCCAGGAGCAACAAAAATGGGTGACTAAGCTCTTTGGTTATGATTATGAGATCATTTACAAGAAGGGCAAAGACAATGTAGTGGCGTATGCACTGTCCCAAAAATATGAAGAAGAAGGATCCCTTTTTTCGCTTTCCTTCATTGTACTAGATTAGCTCCAAGTTGTGCACCAGGAATGGCTTCAAGATCCCAAAAGTTTGCATCTGATCCAGCAATTGCAGAACAAGGCTCCGGCTCCCCCAGGGTACTCTTGGCTCCAGGATGAGCTTCGATACAAAGGCCGTTTGTATTTAAGTAAACAATCAAAGCTTAAATCCACGGTACTTTCTGAGCTTCATGCTACACCCACAACAGGGCACTCAGGGTTCACCAAAACATATGACAGAGTCAAACGTTCTTTTTTCTGGGATGGTATGAAACAAGACATCCGTAATTTTGTAGCTGAATGTGAGGTGTGTCAACACAATAAGGGAGAAATAGTCAAATATCCGGGCACACTACAACCACTTCCGATTCCACCTTCTATTTGGAAGGATATATCTATGGAATTTATTACCAGCTTACCCAAATTAGGGAATAAATCAGTCATAATGGTGGTTGTGGATCGCCTTTCCAAGTATTCTCATTTTTGCGCTCTTCAACACCCATTTACTGCATCCACGGTGGCTCAAATTTTCATGGACCAGGTCTTCAAGCTTCATGGCATGCCGCACTCTATTGTTTCTGATCGTGACCCAACTTTCATAAGAAATTTTTGGCAAGAAATGTTTAAGCTCCAAGGCACCCAATTTCATCTCAACACAACTTATCATCCCCAGACTAATGGTGAAACGAAAGTTGTCAACAAGTGTTTGGAAACCTATCTGAGGTGTTTTGCTTCTGAAAAACAACATCAGTGGGCTCAATGGCTACCCCTAGCCAAATGGTGGTACAACACTTCCTACCATACAACTACTCACATGACTTCTTTTGAAGTGGTATATGGACATAATCCACCTTCAGTTCTCTCATACTTACCGGGTACCTCGAAGGTCCAGGCGGTTGACCAAACACTTACAGTTCGAGAGGATATTCTTCATACCCTTAAAAAGAACTTGGTCATGGTACAAAATTGCATGAAGCAAAAAGCAGATCAAGGTCGCTCTGAACGTCAATTTGCAGAAGGGAATCAGGTGTTTCGGCGACTACAACCATACAAGCAAACTTCCCTCAAGGCCGAGCATTGTCAGAAGCTAGCACCCAAATTTTATGGTCCTTATATAGTTCTCAAGCGTGTGGGACAAGTCGCATATTAGTTAGCTCTACCTAGTCAGTCGAAGCTACATCCAGTTTTCCATGTTTCATGCTTAAAGAAGGTGATTGGAACCAGGTGACAAATTCAAACCAACCTTCCTAAGTTAGCTGAAGAAAGATCCATTTGGCTACAACCAGAAGCAGTTTTGGACCAGCGTGAGCGTCACCTACGTTAGAGAACCATCAAGGAAGTGCAAGTCCAGTGGAAAGATACAAATCCAGCAGATGCCACTTGGGAACCAGCTACCATTCTGCAACAGTTTCCTCATCTCAAGGTTGTTTTTTAAGGGGGCGGACATGTTAGGGTCCTAACCCGCACATAGGTAGATTAATATATTCGGATGTAATAAAGGTCAATATTAATAATGCCTTTCAATAAAATAGAATAAGGTGGATGTAAGAAGACCTAATAGAAGCTTCCACTTCTAGAAGGATCTTCCTCTAGGTGCTTCTCTTGATAGACATATTTAGTATAAATAAGGGTTGAGGGTATGAAAACCCTAGTTTGGAGATTATTGTAACAGAGCGCTGCTCGATTGGAGGTTGCCCCCTCAAAGAGGCCTGTGAACATTTCTTTCTGAATCAAAGTGCTATTTCTGTTTTTGTTCTTATATCATTTCTTTGTTATTGTGGAGATTATGCTGGATATATTACTATTATTCTTCCATTTCTAGCATTTTATTTCTGTTATGCATATTTATTATATCTGGTATCTTGCAAAGGCAAGCACAACATGAACTAATCTAACCTATTCTAGTCTAAACCTAAGAAGTCGAGTTCCTTCACTATAATAGGGTTTGAGAAGGGATCCATCAATGGGTAATGTAAATATCCTTCCCTCATGTGTAGATAAGTAAAAGATGTTGGAT
>ML791299.1:199843-213717 GCA_009831015.1 Picea engelmannii
CAACTTTTTTTTTTTTTTTTCAGCTGCAACTGGAAGGAGGCTCCAACCCCCTAGTTTCTTAGGCTACAACCTGAAGGAACATCCAACTCCCCAATTCTCTATCTACAACCAGAATGAGGCTCCAACCCCCTATGTTCTCCGGCTACAACCATCTGTCCTTGCCCCGTCCAACCACCCTGAAATATAAGTAGAATGATGGAACCACTGTCACACTATCACTATGATATATATTGTTGTAAACCTATACCAATCAACCTATAATCAAACTGTAACAACCTGTACCAATAACCTGTGCCAACACGTACCATACATCAACCTGTGCCTCAACCTATACCATAAACAAATGCATCAACCATGCACCAAACCTGTACAAATAACCTGCCACAATAACTTGTCCAAACAACCTATAATCAACCTGTACCATAAGCAACTGCATCAACCATGCACCAACCTGTACCTCAACCTATACCATCAATGAGTGCATCAACCATGCACCAAATATGTACCAATTATGCATCAAATACACATAAAATATAACTCATCAAGATGTACCAACATCATCAACTATACACCTCATGTATGTGCGAACTCATCAACTACTTGTTTCAACCATGTACCCAACATGTACCTCAACCATATACCAAATACATATACCAATATAACCATCAAAAGTTCTCTAGCATTACATCATGCTATCCATAACCAAATACGATAAACCCTTACATCAAACCATGTGCGATAAACTCACTTTTATGTAGCCTCAAGGATGTATCATTCATAATCCAATCATAGACCAATACCATTAACAAGTATCTCTCACAATGTACCACAACATATTCCAATAAATCAAACTAAGTGCACTCACTATATACTTCAATAGATCTGCCTCAAAACCATTCTACAACAAGCCCTAAACTTCCAAGAGGGCATCCAACAAATTTACAAGGAAAACCCTCAACTAGATTCATAAGTTCAAACTACACATATGTAAACCATACCTTTTTCTTCTTGTAGCATTCTGCATCCGCGATTTTTCTACTACAGTGTTTCTGCCGCACTTTTCTTGCTGCGATTTTCCTCCCGCACTTTATCTGCTGCAATTTTTTTGCCTCACTTTTCCTGCCGCGGTTTTCCTGCCATGATTTTTCTGTCGCACTTTTTCTGCTACACTTTTCCTTCTGCGATTTTCTTGTCGCACTTTTCCCATTGCACTTTTTCTGTTGCAATTTTCCTTCCACAATTTTTCTGCCGCACTTTTTTCTATCAATAATACCTACCCAAATAACCTTTCACAAAATAAATATTCAATGATATTTAATAGGTGATTAAATGAGAGACCTTTGCCTCTTATTTATACTTTCATGTAGCTTCCTTAAGGGGTTATGTTCTAACCATCTTAACCCACTTTCCTTATTTTAAGGCTAACCCACTTCTAACCACTTGTCCACTTAGTAATTTTTTCATTAACTTTATTATTTAAATAATTTCTTTTGTATCCACTTTGACTTATAGTACACTCAACACTTCACTTTATTATTTACCTTCTAACCATCTTAAACCACTTTCCTTATTTTAGGGATAACCCACTTCTAACCACTTGTCCACTTAGTAATTTATCCATTAACTTTATTATTTAAATTATTTTTTTGTATCCACTTTGACTACTTTGACCTTTTGGGGTTTCTAGATGACTCATGAGGGTTCTTCAACTTCACATGGCCATAACTCCCTAGTCGTGAGGAGTTATGTGGCGTTCCACATACCACCAAAAATGGCATGACATGTACTATCCATATAGAATAGTATTACCTTCAAATATATTACAACTCATACCATTATACATCAAACAAACTTGGGTCCATTACCCAAACCTTTGTGCTAGCAGAATTCACTACCAAAATTTCTTCAAGGGTTGACAACAATGACAACCAACCCAAATAATCAACAAAGGAGTCAGATTCATAATTCTTCTCAATCTTGTTAGGTTCATACCATATGAAATCACATTCTTTGCACACATTTGGATTTCCCTTTCTCTTGTCCCACATAAGTACTAATCTTCCTTGTTGAAAATATTTTGTCCTTACTTTAGGATCAACTATTCCTTTATCATCTTTAGTATTCTTTCCTTGGTTTAAAGTAGGAGGATGGGACTTAATCAAGGAAATTCTCTTGTGCTTATCTTAAAAAAAAATGTAAGGTTCATTTATTTCCTTGATTCAGAATTGTAAGAGAGCCTAGATATTTGTGTTTGTATCTCATACTTTGCTCTATGTAAGCCTTCCCTTTGGGAAATACCGTATTACTAGCATCATCAATGTTGTATTATGCACAAAAGGGAGGATGGATAATTATTGAGAATGAACTTGAATAAGATGCGAGTCTATTAATTTATTATGATGGGATTCTTTTATCAAGTTTGCTTCTATATTCTGAAAATTATGTAATCCTTCTCTTTGGGAAATATCGTATTACTAGCATCATCAATGTTATATTCTTGCACAAAAGGGAGGATGGATAATTCTTGAGAATGAACCCGACTAAGATGAGAGTCTATGAGTTTATTATGATGGGATTGTTTTATCGATTCTGCTTCTATCTTCTGAAAATCATACTGACTCTTGTTATCTTTGTCATTAGGGTATTTCACATGGTTTCTAGTCATAGTATGATTTTACAAGGTGGCAGAGGTCCCATCTCCAATTGGGATGGTTTCATATGATAGATCCATATGAAGAATACCCCCCAAAGTTGTGCCCCACTTCCTAGACAACAAAATTCCCCAAGCATTAGACACATCAATGACTATAATATCCATCAAATGGGAGACTTTAGGATAGGTGTTAAGGTGGACCTCAAGATCTTTGATTATACTATTAACACTCTGTAAATTTGTTCGACTGATTAAAAAAACGACAAAGGTAACCTAAAAACCAACTTTAGATATGGGTACTAACCTACTCAGATCAGAGAGGGCTCTCTCCTGTCACTTGGTGTTTCTTTGACAATCAATGGCTAGGTTTTTTTTTTTTTTTTTATAATTTTGCTGGCAAGGAAGAGGAGGGACACTTAAGGTCATGGATTCAAACTTATAAAAATAAATGGAAGCATTGACTGGTCTGTAGAATTCTCCAGAGGATAAAGGCTAAATGAGGTGATAAATCTGAGTTATAATTTGTAAATTTGCAGAGTGTAGTAAGAAAATAAAACATACAACTGCATCAGAGCATTAAATAAACGAATTATGAATTATTTAGGAAGAACTTAATAAGGTTTAAATTGATTCAACTGAGAGAATCACAAGATGAATTCTGGGCCTTTGAATATCCAATTTAAACAGAAGATGGTGAAAATGAAATCATAAATACAGAAAATACATTCAAAGAGAGGAGACAAAACTCAGATCACCACCATTAGAATCTTTGTTGGCAAATGATTAACATGTAGCGTATGCTTGTCATTGATGGCAAGTACAATAGTGAAGATGGCAGGATTCAAAAGTGAAAGCTCAGGAGGAGAAGTGTCGCTGATCGTTGGATCCCATCCAAAATTATCGACAGCATGAGGGCCGTCAGATCTAAATAAAAACAAGAAGAGCGCACGCTGAAGAGGAGGATAGATCTCAGGCGTTAGATCTGAGCACAGGATCCGACCACCTTTGGATCGGGGAAAACCTGCACGGTGTTTAAAGTGCAAGGAGAAAATGGGCTCACAAAATCCCGAAAGCAAGAGGACCGTCCATCTCAAGGGGCTATGAGGACCGTCGATCCGACTCCCTGTCGGGGTTTCGAGGATCGCGAGTTGAAGAAGTCAAAGAATAATAACCACATGACTCGCGAAATTGCGATATGAAATACCCCGATATAATCTCGACCATTGGATCGAGGACAAGTATGGACCGTTGATCCCAGTCCTTGTCGGAGTTTCGGGGATCGAGAGTTGGACATGTCAAAGTTTATTGACATTAGGAACCCCGAAATCGGGATGTGTGAAATCACGAAATGATAAGAGCCGTCAGATCAAGTGTTGGTCAGGACTATTGATCCCACGCCATTTCAAGGTATTGGGGATCATGACTTGGAGAGGCAAAGAACCCAATGCATCAAGAATTCCGATTTCGCGATATGCGATATCGCGATTCAATCGCAGCCGTAAGTTAAGAAGTGACCTGGACCGTTGATTTTCTTCATGGAGTATCGGGGATCGGGACTTTGAGGTGACAAAAACACTTGACAACAAGAATGGCGATTTCGTGATATGCGATATCGCGATTCAATCACAACCATTGAATCAAGAATGAATCTAGATCGTTGATTCTAGCTCGTGTCGGAGTTTCGCGAATCGCGATATGAAGAGGAAAAGAAGAAAATGCAACTTGAATTACGAATTTGCGATATGTGAAATCGCGAAAGCGCCTTATGCATAAGGTTGTGGTCACATCCCTTGGTCACAGGAAGAGAAGGAGTCAGTCCAGATAAGCTCCATTTCGAAGTTTCGGAGATCGCGACATGAAGTGTCGAGAAACTTGGGCACAAGAATGCTGAAATGCCGAAACCCGACTTAAAAAGGCAAGAATAATAAAGGTCATCCAACAGTGCGGATAAAAATTGAATAAGATCAGAGGGCGACTGAGGCATGACGTAATGAAACTACCAGAAACCATTGATGATGTCTGCTAGAGAATTCGAAGAGACCTCTACGTGATCGCCAGAGGAAATGAAGAGTCTCCAAGCTTTGTCCAGTGAAGGAAGACTATTCTTAGAAGGGACTGACATATGTATGAGCGTGGAAGCCTGTAACTAAAACAGAGAAGGTGAGCTCGACTGTCATAGAGAAGACGAAGAGTCTCAAACTGCCAGAGAGGCTGAGGAATCTCTGTATAACATACAGTGATGTTGGACACCCGGGGCGAACCACCAGAGAAGTGGAAGAGTCATGATGATGATCAAACAGAGCACTCGAGAGGTGGAGGATAACGACGCAGAGTCAGCATGCAGAGGCATTGCGAACACTGCATGCACAAGGTGCACAAAAGCTATAAATACACGGTACAGAGAAGAGATGGGGTTGTTGTTGCTATAGGAGTTTGTTGTGGTTGTGGTTGGTGAAGGTGATTCATGTGTGAAGAAGGAGGAGAGTACAACAGCTGAATAGCACAGAAGAGGAACTGTGCAGTGAATGGACATGGCACACAGAGTATAAAAAGTAGAAGAACAGACAACGCAAGTGATGTGAGCAGAAAGGCAATGAGGCAGACAGAGCAACGAAATGCAGCAGAGCAGTGATAAGTCTGGTAAGCCATTGTTGAACATCATATCACTGTAATAAATTTCAGTAGCAAAGATTTATATTTCAGGGTGGTTGGGAGGAGCTAGGGAGGACTGGTGTCCTCAAAGGTTCAGGTGGGTGCTTGAACTCAGGGAGTTGGTGCTTCCTTCTAGTTGGTGCTAGAGAAACCAGGGAGTTGGTGCTTCCTTCTAGTTGGTGCTAGAGAAACCAGGGAGTTGGTGCTTCCTTCTAGTGGGTGCTAGAGAAAACAGAGAGTTGGTGCTCTCAACAAGTTGCAACTTGCAAAACTGAGGTTGTAGCCTCATTATGAGTTGGTGCTCATATGTATGATACTGTAAAGATTGTAACCATTACTTATCATATAAAGAAAAATAGGTTTTTACCCTGCATGGGTTTCCTCGAGAAATATCTGTCTCTGTGTTTCTCATATATGTGAACGATGTTGAAAGTACCATTGTTTATTTCACTACATTATTGTGATCATCATTTAGTGTCTCTACAAAGAGTTTAAAAGAACAATAATTGTTTAAGCACGGTAACAACTGATTCACCCCCCCTCTCAGTTGTCTAACAATATTTTCATGGAAACTTCAAGACTTCTACATGTGTATTAAATTCAAGTTCAAAAAATTACATTCAAGTTCTGAACAGCTAAAATCGTGCGCTTGCACTTTTGCCAACCCCTAATACATTTGGAACTCCTAATATTTATACAAGTTTGAGTTCCTTCGGTTTAAAAATGATTACAATGATTCAAATAAAACGTTTCAGTTTCTGAAACAGATTACAATAATTACAATTGACAGTTTCGGTTTGAAATCGATTACCATAACGAGTAAGAAAACGTTTGGTGATCCATATTTTGACTCCTCTGATGCTTCAGTTTCTTTCTTTTCCACTTGTTCTACTCTGGTCTTCTACGTGATCTGCCATCTTTAGTGACACTTGTACATCATCTACTGGATCCTAGAAAACTGCACTTTGTCTTGTCCATCCGTACTATCTCCTTCCATTTCAAGTCAAAAGGGATATTATAATCTATCATTTCTTTGATCAGGATCTCTAGGTCAATGCATGAAGCATATGCCATGGCTGGTAGTCCAATTTTGACTACTTTGAACTGATTCAGAATCTCAAAGCATGTAATCATATTCTCAATCAATGTGGGTCCTTTCATATTTTCTTCTAGGGCTTCAAAGTTGGAGTGATCCATTCTGCATTGAGTGAGGAGAGCATTGTATTCCTCCTAATCATACAATTTTCCATTTCCATCCCAAAATGGTGGGAGGTCTTTGATAAACAAATCTTCAAACAAATCCTTAAACTCTTGTACACTTTGCTCCATCAGTGTTGCCTTGGTTTGAACTGACTTTAACGGGTTATGTTTAGCAATAACCCTCCTAGCCCTAGATAATCAATGTGGTTTTGTCTTTAACCCCAATAGTCTGAAGTTCTGCAGGAGGAATGGAGTTGAGTAGATTTATGGAATTCTGATGGCTTCTTTGCTGAATTCTCATTCACAACAGTGCACCTTCTTCTGGTTGTGATGGCCATGCTATCTTTATCATTGATGAAATTCAAATACACTTTAAACTTGGCAGCTTCAACAACTATAGAGTCCTATATGATGTGCTTGGCTCCTTACAACAAGCCTTTTCCCTTTAATCTCATCTTCAACTTATCTATCCTTTTCTGCAAGGATCTATTCTCCTTTTCAAATTGAGCCATTCTTTCATCTTTTGCTTGCATCTCTTGCTTCAATTTCTTTATGCTTCCTTTCATCGCTTTGATTTCTCCTTCTTCCAGGCTAACTTGTGACATAGCCTGTACAAGTCCTTAAGTATTTGGACCAACTTCTGTAGCATAAGGTATGAATACAACCTTGTTTAGAATTTTTTTTTTCCATTGTGACCAATTCACCTTTTCTTGTTCTAGCTGCAATTCTCTAGCCTTGTAGTCGAATGCCTCTTGACAAAGTGTTTCATTTTCCTGTTCTAGAGAAACTGATTCTTCTGTTTGTGGATGCTTTGTGGCAGGCATTTTCAGTTTCTTCTTCAATATTTGAATCAATTTGTCCTTCTCATCCAATGAGGATTTCACCCCTTGGGGGCCTTCAGATTCCAACCTCTTGACTTGAGTCTGCCAAGCTCTTCTAGATGATTTTTCTTTCCTCAACTGCCCTTCCAATTTCATTGCATAAGATGACAACTTTGAATTCTTCAATCTTAAACTCGGGTAATCAGAACAAAACATATCACTGGTGTTCTTATGGAATTTGACCTTGTCTACAACACTGATGTTTTCATACCTTATCTTGATCTCAGATACTTTGTCTTCATTTTGAATTGCAATGTTAAATGTACACTTTTCAATATTCCTTACTGTGAACAGAGAAGATTTGTGCTGAGAAATATTTTCTACTTCAGGGACTAACTCCCTCATCTCACCCAGAGCTAGGTTTCCCTTCTCAGCATAATGTTTTTCCAAATTCTCTTTAGATTGATAAGCTGCAACATATGTATTATCAAAGATGTGTTTCTTGCTGCTAAAGGTTCTTGAGTTGCCTTCACTCTGGAGTTTTCTTTCCTTTTCAACCTCTACAGTGCTAGTGTCACTCTCCACCATATCTAGATTTACTTGTTCTCTGGGATCTTCCTCCTCCAAATCCACTATCTGTGGAGACTGTATAATATTCATCTTCTTAGGAGAACTTTATTGATCATTGGTTCCCATGGCCTCTGAACTTCTTCTCTTGTTGTAAACACTCACCTTGGGGAGTTTGACTATCAGTTTCTGAGGAGCTTGCTATGTTTGACTTTGTTGCAAGGTTTCCTCCACTTGATGTGCTTGAGTTGGTTGCAATATTTCTTGCATACCAGCACATACTTCTAGATTTTCCAGCTTATCAAAACCCTCAACATGTTCATGCTCATAAGGGGCCTATTTTTTCATCAATCTTCTCTTGGATATGATCTATTGTGGATCATATATTCTTCCCTGTAGCTGTGAAAAACCAAACTCTTTGAGCTTTGCTTGAATCCGAGATAAGAATGATCTAGTTTTGACAATGAAGGGGCCAATGATAAAAGGCAATTTGAGGTTGGAGGCTTTGCACAACTTCAGGAAATGCTCTATCTCAGATATAATTCTTTTCTTGATGAATTTAAGGGAAAAGACTCTGGGCTTCAGAAATATAGGCAATAGATAGGGGGATTCATGACAATCATAAACCCAGATTACTGTTGAGTGCATTAATAATACCCAATCCCCGACTATGTTATCTGGATTTGGCTGTAGATATCTCCTCACGTCATCCAAAACTCTAGGTAGGATGGTGTTGAATATCAAATTGTACATTTTGGACATGACTTTGTTGATGAAGATGAGCAATGTGATCCTTTTACATTCTATTCATATAAAGGTTGCTTCAATAAATTCTCTCTTATTGGTTTCTATTGGGTATGTGTTATATTCTTTGCATGTGTGTGTGTGGGCGTGTCAGGTTCGATTTTATTTTTTGGGTGGTTTTTTCTATTCTTAGCGGATTTTACTATTTTTAGCGGTTTTGTAAATTAATCCTGGATTAAGGGATTAGGGTTTTTGTATCTACGGAATACCTAAAAAATTTGTATATATTGTATGGCGAATGGTGAAATTCGATATAATGAATTTAAAAAAGGTTTTCCCGGTTGAGGGTTTCCGGTATAAAATCTCTGTGTACTCTGTGTATGAGACATTGATTAATTTATGTCTTGCTTTACTTCGCAGGTTTAAAACTTACAGTTTCTAGGAAAATATTCAACAAATATATGTAATATCTGAAATTCCTTAGAGAGTGAAAATTCACTAGTTGTTTATGGATATTATCAATTATGAATTGATCAAAACTGATGCAGACTGGCCGACCAAAATTTGACTTGAAAAAGAGAAATAGGAAATCGAGCATGACTTCGACCACATGTTTGTGATTATCTAGACCTAAGATCTGACTCAAAAGGGAACATACCCATTGGAATTCAATGACCATTATACTCACATTAATTGGCAAAGACAGACTCTGTAAAAACTGCTCTGGTTTGACAATTGTCTGTAAAAACATATCTCAGATTTCTAATGGGCATTCTTTGTATACCCTAATTAGATTTTCTTCATTAAAAGGTTTAGACACTACGGAGAAAGACTCTGGTATACTGAGGGAATCTCAAATTGGCATAATTTCTACCCTACACATGACCTCAGACCCCTGTTTATTTACGACGACACTTTCTTCATGTGAATACTGCTCTGCGCACCAACCTATGAATTTTGGAAAAGGGAAAGTGACTTCGACAACATATGAGACTATGGTGGCCTGGACTACTTCAAGGAACGATTTACACCTTCCTACATTATTGGACAGGTTTCTTCTGGACATAGAGATGGGAAAAATGGTGATTTCGGTGTCAAAGACGTTTGAATCTCGATCAATTAGGGCTTCTTAATTGACCACATGGTATTTATCTGTTACTAAAGTTATGATAGGATCCATGGCTGTGATGAAAAATACATGGAAATGGAGTGCAATGGTGTACTGTTGAGTTGTAGTCAAATTAGGGTGGTTGTGCCAAGTTTCAAATGGTCCGGTGTTTGAAAAATAATAAAATAACCAATGAAATTCCCTTTTATACCTTTTCCAAATTTTGGGGGTGTGAGGAAGTGGTTTGGGGAAACCCGCTTTTCACCTTGAAATGCATCTGTGGCACCATGTAGCCCCGATCGAAAACCACGGTTTAGATTTAGGCCCGCTTTCTAAAATTTTCCTCCGCGTAGCTTCTCCCCCCGAAATGATCCTCGACCATCATTTGGAGAGATTGTGATCTGCGATGTATCGGGTCCCATCACCTTAGCTTCCCCACCAGTTTATCCTTTTCCTTCCATATTTATCCCCTTCTCTAGTTTGTCAGGCTTCCAAACCAGTTTAACACCTTGCCAGATCTTGAAATCTCGATTTCTCATAAAAAAATTTAATGGTGACTAACATGGACTCCAACTGGGGATGCTATCCTGCCAGCGAGGTAGAAAAGAACGACATAGAGAGTTCCTACCCATTGGGATTTTCCCCACTTATGAAACTAAACCGATCAACATTTTACTCACAAAATTTCGTTCACATAACTCAAATTATACTCAACATAACTTAGGGTCTTCAATTTGAGATTCAATTTTTGTTGATTTGATTTCCATTGCTTCAACTGAAAACCAAAATTGTTATATACAATGAATGGAAAGGGTGAAAATTCCTTTCAGCAAGATAATGCTTGAGAAACCTGCCATTCACAGTTCCTCTACCAATGAGATCTTCATTATGTTCTTGTAGTAGATAGGAATTACTTCCATGGTATGCCACAATTTTGAAAGGTCCCAACCATAGATGGTCAAATTTCCCATGCTTTCCTCTGTCTTTATTCTTGGCATTCCATCTCAACACCAAATCCCCCACATTGAAATCATGTTCCTTAGTATGCCTATCAAAATCCTTTTTTATCCTGTCTTGGTGTAATTGAGAGTTTTTGTAGGCTTTTTCTCTTGTTTGTTGGATATTGATTAGTTCATTTGTCCTCCTTTGAGTGTCATCTGGCTCAGCTTCTTTCTCTTGTAGAAACCTCATCACTGATAATACTAATGAAGTAGGAAAAAATGATTTTGTTCCATACATAATCTAGAAGGGTGAAGTGGCAATAGACCTTTTAGTGGTGATCTTGTCAGTCCATAGTGCATGGATGACATTCTTGTGCCAAGCCTTTTGTTAGCTTGTAGCAATAATTCTGGTCAAACTCTTATTAGATGACTCATCCAACCCATCACCTTGAGGGTAATATGTTGTGGAATGGCCAAGAGTTTGTTGGCATATTTTACAGACAGTGTATGCTTGTCATTGATGGAAAGAACAACAACAAAGATGGCAACAAATGTGCAAAGGATTGTAGGTAGGTCATTGATGACAATATCAGAGTAAGCATCGATGAAAAATAGGAACAAATTAAGCTCAGGATTAATTAGCGCAGAGTCGATCGCAGTGCCTAAAATCAGAAGGAGAAGCGTCAGTGATCATTGGATCCCATTTAAATTCCTGAAAGAAGGAGGACCGTCAAATCTGATTGTTGACAAGAAGAACGCACAAAAGAGGAGGACAAATCTCAGGCGTCAGATCTGAGCATAAGTTCCGACCATCGTTGGATTAGGGAGAACCTGCACGTTCATTAAAGTACAAGGGGAAGCGGGTATACAAAATCCCGAAAGAAGGAGGACCGTCCATCTACGGGCAGGACACGTGGACATAGATCACCATTTCGCTAACTAGAAAGTCAAAGGCATGAAATGCTCTAGCCTTTCACCTCTCGAACTCGCGATATGAAAAATCGCAAAATAATCTCAACCGTTAGATCGAGGCCAAATATGGACCATTGATCAGGCACAACGAAGGCTCATGGAGTTACGAAGTCTCGATAAAATCTTGACCGTTGATCCAAGAGGGACATGTGGAAGAAGATCATAGCATGTCAAAGACTCCATTTCGGGGTTTCGCGTATTGCGACTTGGAGTGACGAGAACCTCCATCACAGGAATCGTGAGATGCAAACTCATGATAAGATCTGGACCGTCAGATCACCAAGGGTTCTGGACTGTTGATCTAAGCTCCATCTCGGAGCTTCTCCTATCGCGACTTGGAGTGACAAGAACCTCCATCTAAGGAACCGCGAGATGCGAATTCATGATAAGATTTGGACCGTCAATTCACCAAGAACGTGGACCGTCGATTTGAGCTCCATCTTGGAGTTTCACCTATCGCGACTTGGAATGACGAGAACCTCCATCTAAGGAATAGTGAGATGCGAGATCGCGATAAGATCTGGACAGTTGGATCTATGGATATTTCAACCATCGATCAGACTCGATGAAGTTTATAAACTCGTGAAATATGAAGCGCCTTTTTGGCACAGCCTGTGGTCACTGCCAGTGGTCACGAGAAGGGAAGGAGTCAGTTCAGATAAGCTCCATTTCGGGGTTTTGGGGATTGCGACTTGGAGAGTCGATATGCCTCATCTCAAGATTCACGAAATGCGAAATCACGAAAGAACTTTATGCATAAGTGCGTGGTATCAGCCGATGGTCACACCATTGAAGAGCTGAAGAGAAGAGTACGTGCAAACAAGCTTCTTTTCGGCATTTCAGGGATCGCGACTTGGAAAGTTGAGAAACTTCACAATGGAATTAACAAAAAGGAGAAGTGAGAAATCGTGAAAAGCACATTATGAACAAGCGCTTGGTCATAGCCATGGTCATATAAAGGAAGGAGCCAGCGCAAAAAATCTTCGTTTCAGAGTTTCTAAACTCATGACATGGAGACTCAAGATGTCTCATCGCAGAATCTCCGAATTGCGAAAGTGTGGAACGAGTAAATAACACAAGAACTCATCAGAGTTAATCCAATGATGGAGGTGAACATGGGCACGATTGGAGGGCCAATGTTGATCCTCACAGTGTAACTACTAGAAACCATTGATGGTTTCTACTAGAGGATGCGAAGAGACTTCTGTGTGATTTCCAGAGGAGATGAAGAGTTACATGGAATCTGCCAGTGGAATGAAGACGATTCGTGGAGGAAATTGACAGCTGGATGAGGGTTTGAGCTCGTAACTGAAACAGAAAGGATGAGCTCGACTGTAATAGAGAAGACGAAGAGTCTCAAATGCCAGAGAGAAAAATGAATCTCAGCATAACACCTAGTGATGATAGACATAGGGGTTGAATTGCCAGAGAAGCTGAAGAGTCACGATGATGATCACGCAGAGCACTTGAGATGTGGAGGATATTGGCATGGTATGAGCATGTAGAGGAATGGCGAATATTGCATGAACAAGATGCACATAAGTTATATATACACGGTACAGAGAAGAGATGCGGTTGTTGTTTGAGTTTCTGTGGTTGCTATTGTTGAAGGTGATTCATGCGTGAAGGAGGAGGGAAGTGCAACATCTGAATTGAATAGAAGAGGAACTATTCAGTGAATGGACATGGCGCACAGAGCATAAAAGGCAGAAGAACAGACAGTGCAAGTCAGGTGTGTAGGAAGGCAGTGAGACAGACAGAGCAACGAAATGCAGTAGAACAGTGATGAGACTGGTAAGCTGTTATTGAACACTATATCACTGTAATAGGTTTCAGTATTTCATATTCATAATTCAGGGTGGTTGGGAGGTGCTAGGGAGGAATGGTGTCCTCATAGGTTCAAGTGGGGGCTTGAACACAGGGTGTTGGTGCTTCCTTCTAGTTGGTGCTAGAGAAACCAGGGAGTTGGTGCTTCCTTCTAGTTGGTGCTAGAGAAACCAGGGAGTTGGTGTTTCCTTCTAGTGGGTGCTATAGAAAAAAAGAGAGTTGGTTCTCTCAGCAAGTTGCATCTTTCAAAACAGAGGTTGTATCCTCACAATGAGTTGGTGCTCATATGTATGATAATGTAAAGAATGTAAATAATACTTATCATATAAAGAAGAAGAGGTTTTTACCCTGTATGGGTTTCCTTGGGAAATATATGTCTCTGTGTTTCT
>ML791299.1:216029-239951 GCA_009831015.1 Picea engelmannii
ACATGACGGGAGACAAAGGCAAGTTTCTATCTCTAATTGAAAGCAAATCAGGAAACATAACCTTTGGAAATGATGCTCCAGGGAAAATAAAGGGCAAAGGGATGGTGAGCTTAAGTAATGGAAAAGGAAAAGCCCAAGATGTTATCCTTGTAGATGGGCTGAAACATAATCTTCTTAGTGTAAGTCAAATGTGTGACAGAGGATGTGAAGTGGTGTTCACATCTAAGGACTGCAAGATAAAATCTGTAACCTCGGGACAAGTGGTGGCCAAAGGCATAAGGATAGAAAATAATGTATATGTGCTAAAAGAAAATAGAGAAGAATGTCATCTAAGAAGACATGATGAAAGATGGTTATGGCATAGAAGGCTTGGACATCTAAACTTTGACCAGTTAATTAAACTCAAAAAACTCGAGGTAGTAAAAGATCTTCCGAGGATATCAAAGCTCCAAGATTCAATGTGTAAACCCTGCCAAGTAGGGAAGAAAAACAGGACACAATTTTAGTCCAAGAGTTTTAATTCAACTGAAAAACCACTCCAACTAGTTCATATGGATTTATGTGGACCATCAAGACAGGAAGGCACAGGGAAAGAAAACTACTTCATGCTGATTATCGATGATTACTCTAGACTTACTTGGGTTGCCTTTCTCAAAGAAAAAGCTGAAGCATTTGAGAAGTTTAAAATATTTAAGGCTTTAACTGAGACTCAAATAGGGAAGAGGTTAAAGGTAGTAAGATCAGACTGGGGAGGAGAGTTTATGTCAAGAGACTTCAAGGAATTCTGCAATGAGCATGGGATCAAGAGAGAATACACAATCCCAATAACTCCACAACAAAATGGAGTAGTTGAGAGGCAAAACAGAACAGTGCAAGAAATGGCCAGGTCAATGATGAATGAGAAGAACATTGGTCAAACCTACTGGGTAGAATCAATACACACAATAGTCCATGTTCTTAACAAAGACCATCTCAGACCACAAAGTGACAAGACACCTTATGAACTGTGGTTTGGAAGACCTGCTTCAATTAAACACTTCAAAGTCCTTGGGAGTAAATGCTATATAAAGAATAATGATGAAAACCTTGGAAAATATGATGACATGGTTGATGAAGGTATCTTCTTAGGGTATGCTACAAGCAGTAAAGGATACAGATGCTATAATAAGAGGCTGCATAAAATGGTTGACTGTATTGATGTAAAAGTTGATGAAGGAATCCCAGCAAGAGAGATGTACAAAAATGAGTCTTCTACAGAAGACACAGATGAAGCTGACGATAAACAGGTCCAAGAATTAGAAAACAAAGACTCTGAATCATATGAAGACTCAGACACTCAGACAGACTCAAATCAGCAGTCAACTTCAAATTCCTCCTCCAGAATCATTCAAAAGAATCATCCTACAAGTCAGATAATTGGAGAAAAAGACAAAGGTGTACAAACTAGGAGAAAGCTAATCAAAACCACTGAACAATCTCATATAGCTTTCGTATCCATGCTGGAACCCAAGAATTTCAATGAATCCAACAAACATGATCACTGGGTTAAAGCAATGAATGATGAACTTGATTAGATTGAGAAAAACAATACATGGGAGATGGTTCAAAGACCTGAAGGTAAAAACGTCATTGGCTCCAAATGGATCTTTAAGAATAAGTTGAATGAGCAAGGACAAGTTATCAGGAACAAAGCAAGGTTAGTCTTTAAAGGCTATGCTCAGATAGAAGGACTGGATTTTGGTGAAACATTTGCACCCGTAGCAAGATTAGAAGCTATCAGAATGTTTCTTGCCTATGCTTGTCATAAAAGGTTTAAATTCTACCAAATGGATGTCAAGTTAGACTTTCTAAATGGAGATTTAAGTGAAGAAGTCTATATGGAACAACCAGAGGGTTTCAAACTGTCTGATAACCCTGACTTAGTATACAAGCTGAAGAAAGTTTTCTATGGTTTAAAACAAGCCCCTCGAGCCTGGTATCATAGATTGGATACGTATCTCAAAGACAAAGGGTTCAAGAGAGGAACAAATGACAACAATCTGTATATCAAAACAAAGGATAATAATTTGCTCATCGTACTGGTCTATGTAGATGACATCATCTTTGGATGTAATAAGGATTCATTGGTACAATGGTTTGCTTCTGCCATGGAGTCTGAATTTGAAATGTCTATGATAGGAGAACTGTCATTTTTTCTTGGTCTGCAAATTACTCAGAGGCCCGAAGGGATGTTCATTTCTCAAGAAAAATATCTAAGAGAAATGATGAAAAGGTTTCAAATAGAAGATTCTAAACCCGTGGGTACACCTATGGTAACTGAATGTAAATTAAGCAAGGATGATGATTCACTTGATTTTGATCAAAGCTCATATCGATCAATGATAGGAAGCCTGCTGTACATCACAACATCTTGCCCAGACATAATGCATGTTGTAGGAATGGTAGGAAGATATCAGGCTACACCTAAACAGAGTCATTTGCATGCTGTCAAAAGGATATTTAGGTATTTGAAAGAAACAATGACTTATGGTCTGTGGTATCCCAGAAATCAAAATCTTCAGCTAATTGCTTATTCAGATGCAGATTGGGCAAACTGTGTTGATGAGAGAAAAAGCACTAATGGAGGAGCATTCTTCCTGGGTGACTCCTTAGTAGCTTGGCTTAGTAAAAAGAAAGTTTCCATTTCTTTATCAACCATAGAGGAAGAGTACATTGCTGCTGCTACTTGTTGGACTCAAGTATTATGGATGATTCAAACACTTGTAGATTTGGAGGTAAAATACACTGCACCGATCCCAATTCATTGTGATAACACTAGTGCCATTAGTGTGTCTAAAAATCCTGTATTCCACTCCAGGACCAAGAATATTCCCATAAAATATATTTTTCTGAGAGAGTAGGTCACCAATCAAATTATTTAGGTCAATTACATTCCCACTATAGAACAAATTGCATACATCTTTACTAAACCCCTAGACAAGACACCATTTGAATATCTCAGAAAGAAGCTGGGTGTCATCTCGTCTCACATCTAAGAGATTCCATCCTGTTAGGGTGAGTCCTGTATTGGTTTCATATCTGATGCCTCCTAAAATTAATGCAACAACTCAGGGGGAGCGTTTTTTCTTTGACATTGATGTCAAAGGGGGAGAAAAGAATAGGGGTGCGTTTGTTACCATCAATGCCAAAGGGGGAGATTGTTGGAATATTTTATAGACAGTGTATGCTTGTCATTGATGACAAGAATAACAGCAAAGATGGAAACAAACATGCAAAGGATTGTAGGCATGTCATTGATGACAAGATCAGAGTAAGCATCGATGAAAAATAGGACCAAAGTAAGCTCATGAGTAATTAGCACAGAGTCGATCGCAGTGCCTAAGCTCGGGAGGAGAAGCGTCAGTGATCATTGGATCCCATTTAAATTATAGAAAGAAGGAGGACCGTCATATCTGATTGTAGACAAGAAGAATGCGCAGAAGAGGAGGAAATATCTTAGGCATTAGATCTTAGCATAAGTTCCGACCATCGTTGGATTAAGGAGAACCTGCACGTTCATTAAAGTACAAGGAGAAGCGGGTATACAAAATCCTGAAAGAAGGAGGACCATCCATCTATGGGCAGGACACGTGGACATAGATCAACATTTCACTGAATAGAAAGTTAAAAGCATGAAATGCTCTAGCCTTTCACCTCTCGAACTCACGATATGCAAAATCGCGAAATAATCTCAACCGTTAGATCAAGGCCAAATATGGACCGTTGATCAGGCACAATGAAGGCTCGTGGAGTTGCGAAGTCTCGATAAAATATTGATCGTTGATCCAAGAGGGACGTGTGGCAGAAGATCAGAGCATGTCAAAGACTCCATTTCAGGGTTTCGAGTATCGCGACTTGGAGTGACGAGAACCTCCATCACAGGAATCGCGAGATGCGAACTCACGATAAGATCTGGACCGTCAGATCACCAAGGGTTCTAGACCATTGATCTAAGCTCCATCTTGGAGCTTCGCTTATCGTGACTTGGAGTGACAAGAACCTCGATCTAAGGAACCATGAGATGCGAATTCATGATAATATCTGGACCATCAATTCACCAAGAATGTGGACCGTCGATATAAGCTCCATCTCGAAGTTTCTCCTATCGCGACTTAGAGTGACGAGAACCTCCATATAAGGAACAACGAGATGCGAGATCACGATAAGATCTAGACTGTCGGATCTATGGAGATTTCAATCGTCGATCAGACTCGATGAAGTTTATAAACTCGTGAAATATGAAGTGCCTTTTTGGCACAACCTGTGGTCACCGTCGGTGGTCACGAGAAGGGAATGAGTCAGTTCAGATAAGCTCCATTTCGGGGTTTCAGGGATCGCGACTTGGAGAGTCGAGATGCCTCATCTCCAGATTCATGAAATGCAAAATCGTGAAAGTTCTTTATGCATAAGCATGTGGTCTTAGCCAGTGGTCACACCATCGAAGAGATGAAGAGAAGAGTACGTGTAGACAAGCTTCTTTTCGGTGTTTCGGGGATCACGACTTGGAAAGTCGAGAAACTTCACAATGGAATTAACAAAAAGGTGAAATGCGAAATCATGAAAAGAACATTATGAACAAGCGCTTGTTCATAGCCATGGTCATATAAAGGAAGGAGCCAGCGTAGAAAAGCTTCGTTTCAGAGTTTCGGAACTCGTGACATGGAGTCTCAAGATGTCTCATTGCAAAATCTCTGAATTGCGAAAGTGCGAAACGAGTAAATAACGCAAGAACTCATCAGAGTTAGTCCAACAATGGAGGCGAACATGAGAACGATCGGAGGGATAATGTTGATCCTCACAGTGTAACTGCTAGAAACCGTTGATGGTTTCTACCAGAGAATGCGAAGAGACTTCTGTGTGATTTCCAGAGGCGCTGAAGAGTTACATGGAATATGCCAGTGGAATGAAGACGATTCATGGAGGAAATTGACAGCTGGATGAGGGTTGGAGCTCGTAACTAAAACAGAAAGGATGAGATCGACTGTAACAGAGAAGACGAAGAGTCTCAACTTCCAGAGAGAAAAAGGAATCTCGACATAACACCTAGTCATGATAGACACAGGGGTTGAATTGCCAGAGAAGTTGAAGAGTCACGATGATGATCACGCAGAGCACTTGAGATGTGGAGGAGATTGGCGTGGTATGAGAATGCAGAGGAATGGAAAATATTTCATGCACAAGATGCACAGAAGCTATATATACACGGTACAGAGAAGAGATGCGGTTGTTGTTTGAGTTGCTGTGGTTACTGTTGTTGAAGGTGATTCATGCGTGAAGGAGTAGGGAAGTGCACTAGCTGAATTGAACAGAAGAGGAACTGTGCAGTGAATGGACATGGTGCACAGAGCATAAAAGGCAGAAGAACAGACAATGCAAGTCAGGTGTGTAGGAAGGCAGTGAGGCAGACAAAGCAATGAAATGCAGTAGAATAGTGATGAGACTGGTAAGCTGTTATTGAACACTATATCACTGTAATAGGTTTCATTATTTCATATTCATAATCTAGGGTGGTTGGGAGGTGCTAGGGAGGACTGGTGTCCTTAGAGGTTCAAGTGGGGGCTTGAACACAGGGTGTTGGTGCTTCCTTCTAGTTGGTGCTAGAGAAACCAGGGAGTTGGTGCTTCCTTCTAGTTGGTGCTAGAGAAACCAGGGAGTTGGTGCTTCCTTCTAGTGGGTGCTAGAGAAAAACAGAGAGTTGGTGCTCTTAGCAAGTTGCAGCTTGCAAAACAGAGGTTGTAGCCTCACAATGAGTTGGTGCTCATATGTATGATAATGTAAAGAATGTGAATAATACTTATCATATAAAGAAGAAGAGGTTTTTACCCTGTATGGGTTTCCTTGGGAAATATCTGTCTCTGCGTTTCTCATATATGTGACTGATACTGAATGTGCCATTGTTTATTTCCTTGCATTATTGTGATCATCATTGAGTGCCTTATAAATATTTTAAAAGAATCAAAATTTTTTAAGCTCAGTGACAACTGATTCACCCCCCCTCTCAGTTGTCCAACATAGTTATATTGTAATCACTGCAAAATGTTTCCATATTTTTGGACTTAAATGTTGTTGCATTGTCTGTAATGATTTTGATTAGATAACCAAACTTGGAAAAAACGTTGTTCTCCAAAAAATGAATAATAACAGTATCTATGGCTTGCTTGGTGGGAACTGCTTCAATCCACTTAGTGAAGTAATATGTGGTTGTCAGTATCCACTTGTGCTGAGTTGAGGACCATGGATTCGTTTCTCCTATGAAATCAAGGCCCCATTGTATAAAAGGTGTTTCAACAAAGATAGGTTTCAAGAGAAAAGGTTGCAGTTTTCTCTTCCCATAAAAAAATTGGAATTCATGACAGCTTGAAACTTTTGTAAACATCAGAAAAATGCTATGACAATAGAAACTAGCCCTCAGTATCTTGTGCACAGTAGTTTTACAATAATGGTTCCCTCCACATTCACCTTTATGAAACTCTCAGATGTTTTTTTCTACTTCTCCTTCCAGCAAGCAACTCAACAAGATTCCTCCTAGATCCTTCCAATACAAAGTTTAATTTAAAATACAAAACTTTGCTGCTTTTAGCTTCAAAAACCTAGCCTTGGTTTTGCTCAATTCAGGAGGAGCCTACAAATTTCTCAACACTTAAATAATATCAACATACCATGGGGAGTCAAGGAATTTTTGAGATACCTGAGGGAACTTTTCTTCTTCTGAATATATTGACAAATCATCAATGAAATTAATTCCCAAGAGCTCACAATTTATCTGTGCCATCAACTTTTCACATCCCTGTCCCTTGATCAAGTTGGTAGGTTTGATCTCAAGGTCATATTCCAACAACACAACTATCCACTTTCCCCTTTTTACCTCAGTATCAGGCTGAGTTAGAATGTCCTTTACAGAATTGCTGGGTAAATAAGAAATGGTATGAGAATGCAAGATATAAGCTCTAAACTCCTTTAGGGCCTTGACCAGTGCATATGCCTTCTTTTCCATGATATCATACTTTAATGGGGAATCCCTCAATGTCCTGCTATAGTATGCTATAGGCCTCTCAACATTGTTTTCATCCTTTTGTAATAAAACACCAACAATGGTGTGCTCTGAGGCAAAACAAAACAATATAAAGTCTTTTTCAAAATTAGGACTGGACAACACTCGAGATTTGTTCAATGCCACTTTAATATATTCAAAGGATTTTCTGGATTCAGGGGTCCACTTTATCTCACTTCCTTTCTTGAGCATGTTGGTGATATGATTTATGATTTCAGCCAGGTTAGGGATGAATCTTCTTAGAAAATTTACTTTCCCCAGGAAAGATTGCACTTCTTTCTTGCTTTTGGGTGTGACAATTTTTAGGATTCCCTCAACTCTACTGGGATCTATCTTTATTCCCTCCTTTGAATTAATTTTCATAAGGAACTTCCCCTCTCCCATGCCAAAAGTAGACTTTTTGGGGTTCAATGAAATGTCAAACTTCCTACAATTTTGAAAATCCCTTCTTAGATGTTCAAGATGTTCTTCATCAAAAACTGAATATATAGTGATATCATCTAAGTAAATAACAATAAATTTATCTTTCTCATCAGCAAAATCTATATCCATAGCTGTTTGTTAAATTTCCCCTGCATTCATGAGCCCAAAAGGCATCTTGGCATACATGAAGGTGCTCCATGGTGTTGTAAAGGGTGTTTTTTCCTGATAATTAGGATTTACCATGATTTGATTGTACCTAGAGAAACCATCCAACGTTGTCATTTTTTGAGAACCAACCACTTTTTGTAGAATGTGATCCATCTTAGGCAGTGGGTAGTTGTACCTGAGAGATACCATGCTCAAATTTATGAAGTCTACACATAATCTAATCTCTCCACTCTTCTTTTTGACAGGTACCGTATTTTCCACCCACTTAGAAAACCTCAGAGACACCATGGTTTTGGCTTCAAACATCTTATGTACCTCTTCCTCAATCAAGGAAAGAAACAAAGGATGGATTCTTATTAATTTCCGTTTGAAAGGTTTATGATCCTCTTTGATTGGAATCACATACTGAATCACCTTAGTATCATAAACTTTCAGATCCTCATAACTCCAGGAAAAAACATTAGGAAATTATTTCATTAAATTGATGTATATTTTCTTGACCTCTGGGCTAAGTGTCTTGGATAGCTTGATGATCTTGGGATCTTCCTGATTTCCAATGCTGTAATATTCAACACCTCCATCATTTGCAGCAATTTTAGGACTTCTGGGCACATTGTTGTTGTCAAAGAGTTTTTCTAATGGGACCAGGACTTTGTGAATGCTGTTATTTTTAGCTGCATTATATCCTTTCCAACAATTTGATTCTTGAAATAGCCATCATTTGCAAACACAACTGCATCTTCTTGTTCACTGCAATATTCCTTCTCAATATTCAAATTTGCAAATTCACCATCCATCTTAAGGAAACTTTCTATTTGCTTATCATCTTCAAAAATCTTCTAGTACTTAATATTATCAGGTACTATCGGTCTGTTCTTGAATTCAATCTCATATCCCCTATTAGGAAAAATTGGAATTTTTAAAATTGAGGCTGAAGTAGCTAGAGCATCATCAATCTGATTCTGACCCCTTGGAATCACCGAGAGACTATATTCTGAAAAATTCTTCAAGCAGGTCAATTACTATATTCCTATATGCTCATAATCTGGGATGCTTTGCTTGATATATTTCCTTCGCCTGATTTATGATCAACTGAGAATCTCCATGAACAATTATCCTCCTAACACCCATTTCTTTCAAAGTCTTGAATCCCAATACCAATGCCTCATATTTATCCATATTATTTGTGCACTCAAAAGCAAGCTTATAAGAACAAAGTTTTGTGGCTAGTCTAGGGGGGTTAATCCACACACCAATTCCCGCTCCTTCTCTACTGACAACTCCATCAAAGCTCATGTTCCACATCTCATTCTCTGGACTGTCTTGTTGTTCTGAATTTTTCTCAGTCTGCTGATCATATTTGTCTTTAGAAGTCATATCAGTGTCTGGCACGTTATCTTCAAAACTCAAATCATTAAAGAAAATAGAGGAACTAATCTCAATTTCCATAGAATAAATGGGATGGTTGTTTGGCTGGGCTTTGTTACTGACCATGCATTTAAACAATACTTCCCTGTACAACCTCCTATCTTGAAAAAAAACAGGGATAGTGGCATATGACATATCCATTTGCAGAGTCCCTTTCAACTTTGCAGCCAATGAACTAGATAAGAACATGCCAAACTTAGGAGGGATATCAACCACTACATCCATGGCCATACTTTTTGTTGGAATTTGAGACAAAGATACCACCAGATCTTTGATTAGGCCTAGACACTTCACCTTCCTTGAATCCAAAGAGAAAAGATATTTGTAAGGCCTTGAAATGTCTAGGCCCGATTGGTCCATGACCACCTTGGGCATTAGGTTATGGGATGCTCCTGAATCCAACATAACATTGTGTAGAGTCATATCATGAATCTTCAGACTGGCATAGAAAGAGGGGACCTCATCAACACATATACTCTCCTCTACACATGGGCCAAACAAGATGGCAAGATGATCATATTGTATATTCAGAGTGTCAAAAGTTTCTTCCATCTTGAGCATCTTGATGATCTGATTTCTATATTCACTATTCTTTATCAGCTCATTGAATGGAACAAATATTTTAATTTTGGCCATCTCACTTTCAAAGTTAAAGGAAGAAGAGGTTTTCTCCACCTCTTTGATGACTGTCTCCTTTATTGTTTAAGGTACTTTATTTTGAGGTTCTTCCTTCTTCTTTCCTTTCTCCACAACATCCCTTGCAACAGAGTCCTTCTTAGGATGACTTGAAGAAGGTGTATTATTTTGATATTCTTTGGTAGGATTTCCTTTTGGAGGATTTGCAGGCACCTTTTTGTTTCGAAGATTATATTGTTTCTGGAATTGCATGATGGAATTCTGTAGCCCTGTTTGGTAATCTTCTTTTTCCACTGACAACCTTTCCTCATTTTCCTACATGAATATTTCAATTGCATCCATGAACTGATCATGTTATTCTTTAGTTAAAAAAACCTTTGTTTCATCACCATCACAACAATGCATATTGTCTTCAAAATTTTCATCAAAATTTTCATTTACATAATTATTTTGAAAAGGAGGTCTTATTTGCTGATCACCCTGGTTCTTTTGATCTCTTTGTCTAATTTGTGGAACTGCTGGTCTCCTCTGATTCCCGGGTGGGGCATTAACCTATTCTCTGGTGTTAGGCTTATTCTCTAAAGATATCCTCTCCATGAGTTTCTCCATGGTCTTCATCATCAGTTCAAACCTCTCTTCTGATGACTGTGAGGTTGAAGGATGTGCCTTATATTGAACCTTGTTCATGTCCCTGTCAGAGTTAGATTTGATATTTATTGAAGCCATTAGATTTACTTTAAATTCTATTGCATCACTCATCATATCATCTAGTGACGTAGATATTCTTTCCCTCAACAAAAAAGAAAAATTACTTTCAAAGGAATCGACATATCTAAGTTGAGTAGCTCTAGGAGGAGGTTTTACTTAAGTGGGAATTAACTTGTAGACTTTTATAAATCTAGATGAAAACTCATGTATTGTTTCATCATGTGATCTTATCATGTTGTTATACTGGGTTAACAACTGAAAGGGGTTTTTCTTGTCACCCCACTTTTCCAAAAAACTTGTTTCAAAGGCTTCAAAATTTAGGATACTTATTGTTGTGAGAGCTCTGAACCACTTTATGACTTCTCTTGCAAGACTTTGTGCAAACAACCTCATTTTTGCATCTTCAACATCTACTTCTTCTAGGTCTACAAAATCATCGAACTAGTCTAGGTGTTTTGGGGCCGACACATTGACTTCAACATCATACAACTTAATCGTCTGATTATATTCCTAGGGTAAATCATGTAACTGAGTAGATAGAAGAAGAGGGGAAAACCTACCTGCCATGGCTATAGTAAGAACTTGAAGTGGTTGTTGGTTCTGAGTAGGAATCACAAGAGGTTTAGTAGAGGTAGCTAAAATTAAATCTTGGAACCTCTTCTCATCAAAGATGATCCCGTTCAAGCAAGACTCATATTTAGTTCTGAACAGAGTTTGCTCAAATTTCAAATAAAAATGAAGGTCTTCAATGCTTGTCACTCCATAGTTGGGCAAGGATAAATATTTGTCTAGACACAAAACTGGACTTATTGGATTTTCTTTTCTTTTATGTACAATCTTATCAGGACCAAACACATGGATCACTACTTCTAGGTCTGGGTTTCTCCTGGTATAAATTCTCTTGGGAGTCATGATTTCTAGATCAAACTACTTTATGCTACTAGTCTCTTTATAATGGAGTCGCTAGGGTAAATTTAGTCTCAACAAATAATGTGTTTGATTCACTGTCACTCTCGGGAATCAAATCTGAAGCTTTAGGTCGTTGTTTTCCTTGGGAAGATTTCACTTTCAATCCCCGACAATGATGCCAGAATGTTAGCACTCTGTAAATTTGTTCGGCTGATAAAATAAACGATAGAGGTAACCTATAGACCAACTTTAGAGTTGGGTACTAACCTGCCCATCTCAGAGAGCGCTCTCTCCTGTCACTTGGTGTTTCTTTGATAATAAATGACTAGGGTTTTTTGTTTTGTGGTCTTCAAAAATTTTGCTGGCAAGGAAGAGGAGGGACACTTAGGGATATGGAGTCAAACTTATGAAAATAAATGGAAGCATTGACTGGTCTGTAGAATTATCTAGAGGATAAAGGCTAAATGAGGTGAAAAATATGATTTATAATTTGTAAATTTTCAGAGTATAGGAAGAAAAGAAAACATATAACTGCATCAGAGCATTAAATTAATGAATTCTAAATTAGTTAGGAAGAACTTAACACAGTTTAAATTTATTTAGTCGAGAACATCACAAGATGAATTTTGGGCCTTTGACTATCCAATTTAAACATAAGACAATGAAAATGAAATCAGAAATACATGAAATACATACAAAGAGAGGAGACAAAAATCAGATCACCACCATTAGAATCTTTTCATGGAAACTTCAAGACTTCTGCATGTGTATTCAATTCAACTTTAGAAAATTACATTCAAGTTTTGAACAACTAAAATCGTGCCCTTGCACTTCTGCCAACCCCTAATACATTTCAAAATCCTAATATTTATTCAAGTTTGAGTTCCTTCTATTTAAAACCAATTACAATGATTGAAATAAAAAGTTTCAGTTTCTGAAACTGATTACAATAATTACAATTGACAGTTTCAGTTTGAAATCGATTACAATAATGAGCAAGAAAACGTTTGGTGATCTGGATTCTGACTCCTCTGACGCTTCATTTTATTTCTTTTCCACTTGTTCTGCTATAGTCTTCTACATGATCTACCATCTTCAGTGACACCTGGACATCATCTACTGGATGCTGGAAAACTGCACTTTGTCTTGCCCAGTCGTACTATCTCCTTCCATTGCAATTCAGAAGGGATATCATAATCTATCATTTCTTTGATCAGGATCTCCAGGTCAATGCATGAGTTTAATGAAATTCAAATACACTTTGAACTTGGTAGCTTCAACAACTATAGATTCCCATATGATGTTCTTGGCTCCATGAAATAGGCATTTTCCCTTTAATCTCATCTTCAACTTATCTATCCTTTCCTGGAATGCTCCATTCTCCTTTTGAAATTGAGCCATTCTTTCATCTTTTGCATGCATCTCTTGCTTCAATTTCTCTATGCTTCCTTTCAACCCTTTGATTTCTCCATCTTTCAGGCTAACTTGTGACATAGCCTGTACAAGTCCTTCAATATTTTTCCCAGCTTCTGCAACAAAAGGTCTAACTACAACAATGTTTAGCAATTCTATTTTCCCTTGTGACTAGTTAAAATTTTCTTGTTCTAGTTGCAATCGTCTAGCCTTGTATTCCAATGCCTCTTGATGAAGTGTTTCATTTTCATGTTCTATAGAAACCAATTCTATTATTTGTGGATGATCCGTGGCATACATTTTTAGTTTCTTCTTCAATCTTTGAATCAATTTGTCCTTCTCATCCAATGAAGATTTCATCCCTTGTGGGCCTTCAAATTCCAACCTCTTGAGGCGATTCTAGCAAGATTTGCCAGATGATTTTTCTTACCTCAACTACCCTTCCAATTTCATTGTATAAGATGACAACTTTGAATTCTTCAAGCTAATTAAACTCAGGTAATCATAATACAACATATCACTGATGTTCTTATTTAATTTGACCTTGTCTGGAGCATTGATGTTTTCATACCTTATCTTGATCTCAGATACTTTGTCTTCATCTGCAACTACAATGTTAAAGGTCCTGTTTTCAATATCCCCTACTATGAACAAAGAATATTTGTGATGAGAAATATTTTCCACTTCAGGGACTAACTCCATTATCTCACCCAGAGCTAGGTTTCCCTTCTCAACATAATGTTTTGCCAAATCCTCTTTAGATTGATAAGTTGCGCCATATGTCTTATCAAATATGCGTTTATTTTTGCTAAAGGTTCTTGATCTTTCTTCACTCTAGATTTTTCTTTCCTTTTCAACATCTATAGTGCTAGTGCCACTCTCCACCATATCTATATTTACTTGTTCTTTGGGCTCTTCCTCCTCCAAATCCACTATCTGTGGAAACTCTGTAATATTCAACTTCTTAGGAGAAGTCTACTGATCACTGGTTCCCATGGCCTCTGAAATGATTCTCTTGCTGTAAACACTCACCTTGGGGACTTTGACTATCATTTTCTGAGGAGCTTGTTGTGTTTGACTTAGTTGCAGGGTTTCCTCCACTTGTTGTGTTTGAGTTGGTTGCAAGATTTCTTCTATATCAACACCGACTTCTAGAATTTTGATCTAGGTGGATATCGGTGGCTACCCACCTTTTCCAACTGGCTCAAAACAATTTTCTGGCAATTTTGGCAATTTACTATTTTTAGCAGGTTTTAACTTCTGGGGCCATTTTGAGGACCCAAATGAAGGTTTTTCAATATATAGGTTCTTAATGATAGTCAAAGACATTATTTAGCCCCGAAAATTAATCTCCTCAACAATACATTTCCAACGAGCTATCATACGCCTAAAACGAAGATCGTATGCAAAAGTTACGACCCTAGGAAGTTGATGTACTCACTTACCCAAACGAGTCCCACATGAATTTTGGCGCTTCATCTCCTAGGGTTAGGTTTTTGGATGTTTAGGGTTTTTGGCATTCCTGCTTCTTGTAAAAATGCCTTTAGAGCCTCATTTTAATCATCTTCTTGCGAATGTTAGTAGCCATCACATCTCTTCTCAGAGATAAGATACCACCATTCTAGCGAGTCTTTCACTCTGTATTTTTATAGTCTCTTTACATTTATTTCATTAATAGAAATCGTGTATTAATGTATCTCTGTGTTTATGGTTGCATCTATGATATATTTCTGTTATATTATTGAATATCTGTGATATCTCTATGCATTTCTTTATTATATCTTCGATCTCATTTCGTGCCGAAAATAATCTGGATCAGTGGTATCAAAGGAGGATTCTCTTGATCATTTTTTCAGTGCATGTCCCCGACGAGGTTCGAGTATAGCAATTTGGGTCTCAAGATTGTCTCTCTTGAGGAAAATCGCTCTCGCACACCCAAGAAACCCTCAATGGTGGAAGAAAATAAAATGATGGAGCAGACGATCCTATTAGTGTGTTTCTTGAGCAAGCTCCCACGTGACAGAGGGACAAAATGATGGAGAATTTTTCCCACATCCTTCAACACCTGCCGATAGAAACAGACACATCTTCATCAAGAAACCACTTTGGAGGCACCTTGCCTTTCAAGGTACAAGTTAATTTTGATATTCTTGTATTTGAAGGATAGATAGATGTAGAATCCATATTAATGTTAAATCTGCTAGAAGGTTAGTTCTCTGTTCACAAATTTTTCGACAAAGAAAAGATCACCTTTGCACTCCTTAAATCTCTCCCCCATGTCAAACATTGGTGGGAAACTTATTGGGAGCAGAGTTCCACATAGGAGTCTAAAATATATGGGGCTGATCCCACTTGGGATTTTTTTGTGGATGTGGTAAATGAACAATATTACCATGTTGGAAACTATGAGGACCAATACATGAGATGGACCACACTGCGGCAAGAGAGGGGCCAAGAAGTTTTGGAGTTCACCAATACCTTCCATACCTTGCGCACCAAGCTGGGTATCAAAGACTCCGAGCGACATTTGGTTCTGAAATACTGTGGGGCTCTACACAGATACATCTAGACTGAAATGGATTTTCTGGACATCTCATCACTCAGTGCTTCTTATCGATATGTTGTTAAAATCAAGCAGAAATTTAAGCACCAGAACAAACGGGATTTCAGATCTGTAAATCTGCAGCAACCAAAGTATGACAAAGACAACCCTAACAAACAGTCTCCCAAAAACCAATCCAAGACACAGGAAAAGAAGGGTCACGGGAAGACAAAGAAGGACACCGGAAAATGGTTCGATTTCCACAAAATCCCCTGGTACAACACCAATGAATGTCGCTCAAAATAATCATTGGTGGCTGAGATCAAAGACAAGGAGTCGAACCCTGATTCAGAATCCGATTCTAAAAATACTGGTAAAGGATAGATCATTGACGTAGACCCCACTGCTATTGTCGCAACCGCAACAATTCAACTAGAAGAACCAATAGATCCCAAAGAGGGAGAGTGCCCTTTTCATTCATATATGTGGGTGAATGGGACCCCGCTGAATTTTATTGTTGATAACAGAAGCCAGAAGAACCTCATCTCAGCAGAGGTTGTCAAACAATTGGGATTGTTGACAACACCACACCCACAACCATACAACATCAGGTGGCTTCACCAAGGACGATATCTCTGTGTCATCTAGCAATGTCGATTGTCATACGACATCCAACTCTTCAAGGACGAGGTATTATTTGATGTTGCCCCAATAGATGTTTGTGATGTTCTCTTGGGCCAACCATATATGTGGAAGCGCCATGTTGTTTATGAGTCTCAACCCCGTAGTGTCATTGTTACTTTGGGGGGTCATCTCTACAGAATACCAGAGGTAGTTCCAACTAGTGTTCCACCTAAAAAGTGTCGCAAGGTAGTATCTCATACTGCAAAATTTAGCTTCTTCACGATCTGTTCAAAAAGAGAACAAAAGGACACTGCAACAACTACAACCTCGCCCCAAGAACCTTCTATCCAACATAAGCAGGTCAACAAGGCAGCAACAAAGCACAACTATTCCTTCTGCACATTTTCCTCTCATGTATATCGACTTGTTGAACAACCTCATCCTCAACAGGTTCTTGACGTACTTCCACAAACTGAGTAGCGCGATGTCTCCAAAAATACAAGAAGCTCACTAAGATGCAGATCCAACAAACACTTTTCCCTCTCCCCCAGGAACTCAACACAATGGAGACCATTGCTTCCTAAGGAGGGAGGATTGATCCAAGTGGATATCTATGGCCACCCACCTTTTCCAACTGGCTCAAAACAATTTTCTGGCAATTTTGGCAATTTACTATTTTTAGCAGGTTTTAACTTCCAGGGCCATTTTGAGGACCCAAATGAAGGTTTTTTGAGATCAAGGTTCTCAATGATAGCCAAAGGCATGATTGATCCCCCAAAATGAATATCCTCTATGGTACCTATCCAACGAGCTATCACACTCCTAAAACGGAGATCGTATGCAAAAGTTACGACCCTGGGAAGTTGATGTACTCACTTACCCAAATGGGGCCCACATGACTTTTGGCGTTTTATCTCCTAGGGTTAGGTTTTGGGATGTCTAGGGTTTTTGGCATTCCTTCTTATTGTAAAAATTCCTTCAGAGCCTCATTGTAATCATCTTCATGTGAATGCGAGTAGCCGTCACATCTCTTCTCAGAGATAAGTTGCCACCATTCTAGCGAGTCTTTCACTTTGTATTTTTACAGTCTCTGTACATTTATTTCATTAATAGAAATCATGTATTACTATATCTCTGTGTTTATGGTTTCATATCTGATATATTTCTATTATATTACCGAATATCTGCGATATCTCTGTACATTTCTTTATTATATCTCTGATCTCATTTCATGCCGAAAATAATCCGGATCAACTTTCCATCTTATCAAAACCCTCAACATGTTCATCCTCATAAGGGGCCTATTTTTTCATCAATATTATCTTTGATATGATCTGGTGTGGATCATATCTTCTTCCCTGTAGCTGTGCAAAACCAAACTCTTTGAGCTTTGCTTGAATCTGAGATAAGCATGATCTAGTTTTGACAATGAAGGGGCCAATGATAAAAGGGAATTTGAGGTTGAAGGCTTTGCACAGCTTCAGGAAATGCTTTGTCTTAGATATAATTCTTTGCTTGATGAATTCAAGGGAAAAGACTCTGGGGGTCAGAAAGATAGGCAATAGATAGGGGGATTCATGAAAACCATAAACCCAGATTATTGTTGAGTGCATGAATAGTATCCAATCCCTCACTCTATTCTCTAGATTCGGCTGTAGATAGCTCCTCGTGTCATCCAAAACTCTAGGTAGGGTGGTGTTGAATATCAAACTGTACTCTCTGGACATGATTTTGTTGATGAAGATGAGCATTGTGATCCTTTTACATTCTATTGATATAAAGGTTGCTTCAGGAAATTCTCTCTTATTGGTTTCCAGGAAAATCTTCAGCAAATATGTGTAATATCTAAAATGACTTAGAGAGAGAAAATTCACTATCTGTTTATGGATATTATTAGCTATGAATTGATCAAAACTAATGCAGACTGACTAACCAAACTCTAACTTGAAAAAGAGAAATAGGAAACTGAGCATGAATTCGACCACATGTTTTTCATTATCTAGAATTAAGATATGACTCAAAAGGGAACATATACATTGGACTTAAATGACCATTATACTCACATTCATTGGCAAAGATAGACTCTCTGAAAACTTCTCTCATTTGACAATTTTCTTTAAAAACAGATCTCAGACTTCTAATGGGCATTCTTTGTATACCCTAATTAGCTTTTATTCATTAAAAGGTTTAGACACTACGGAGAAAGACTCTGGTATATTGAGGGAATATCAAATTGACAGACTTTCTACCCTATATATGACCTTAGACCCCTATTTAATTACGACGACTCTATGAATTCAGGAAATGGGAAAGCGACTTCGACAACATACATGACTATGGTTGCTTGGACTGCTTCAAGGAACAATATACACCTTCCTACATTATTGGACAAGTTTCTTTTGGACACAGAGAAGGGAAAAATTGTGATTTCGATGTCAAAGGCGTCTGAATCTCGGTCAATTAAGGATTATTCATTCACCACAGGGTCTTGCTTTGTTACTGAATTTATGATAGGATCCATGGCTATGATGAAAAATACCTAGAAATGAGAGGAAATGGCGTGCAATGGCGTACTGTTGAGTTGCAGTTGAACGAGGGTGGTTGTGCCAAGTTTCAAAGGATCCAGTGTTCGAAAAATAATAAAATAACCAACAAAATTCCCTTTTATACGTTTTCCAAATTTTGGGGGCGTGAGGAAGTGGTTTGGGGCAACCCGATTTTCACACCGAAATGCATATGATGGTACCACATAGCCCTGACCAAAAATTGCGGTTTAGATTTTGTCTCGCTTTCTAAAATTATCCCCCACGCAACTTTTCCCCCTGAAATGATCCTTGAACGTCGATCTAGAGAGCTCGCAATCTGCGATGTATCGGGTCCCATCTCCTTAGCGTCCCCGCCATTTTATCCTTTTCCTACCAGATTTAGCCACTTCTCTAGTTTGTCGGGCTTCCAACCTGGTTTAACACCTTTCAAGATCCCAAAATATCGATTTCTCATAAAAAAATTTAATGGTGACTAACATATACCAAAAAACTTTGATGGCTCTAGAATCAATCCCACATACGTTCCTATAAGGTTTTGTGATATTCAAGCCCATTTGAATCATTACCTTCAAGGACATAACATTGGTAGAGGCCCCATAATCCAAAATATAATTATGAAGTAACAAGTCATTTACTACCAAAGTGATGAAAAATGGGCGATGTTCCCTTTTTCTAGGATCATAATTCATGGATTGTAATAATATAACAGGATCCTCAAGTTCATCTTGGACACTTAAGAAATTGTCAACCTTATCCCTTAAATAAGGAATATTCATTATCTAAGCGAGGGGAAAAGATACATTAACCTTTGCTAAGATATTAGCCATGTCAATGTTCAGATCTATATCATTGTTCTTATGTAAGGTTGTTTGAGAAGGAGGATTAGTGTCCAATGACACAAGAGGTCTTTCTCGAGGAAGTTTGGGAAGTCGAGGAATATAAAGAAAATTATTTGTTCTATAGTAATTCAAATATTCTTGCTTTCTAAGTTTTTCTATTGATTCCTCATCCATTAAGCTTGAAACCTCTATCCTAGCTTTCCTAGTAGTTTCTTTCTTGCCTCTTTCAAGTTGTTCCAAGGTGACATTGTAATCTTCCTAGGATGATATTGTGTAAATGAAATCCAATGTATCAATAAAGTTCATATACTCATGGCTATTAGATCCCTCATTATTACCACTATTTTTATGAAGTATAGGACATTCATGCCCCTAATGAGACTCACCATAAGATAAACACCAATGACCATCTTCTTAATTAATAACATTAGCATGTGCTAGATCATTAGAGAATCTTTGTTCATTAGGGGGCCTAGGATTCCATCCCAAGTTTCCTCTTTATTGTTGTCGAAGATTGTTATATTGAGGTTTAGGAGGAAGATTTTGATGTTGATCCCTTTCTAGGTTAGCCATCTTGTTGATAAGGATGGTTTGGATTTGGTTAATCTCTGTTGACATTTTCTCAAGTATCAACATGATGATTGTTATATAATCATTAGTGGGTTCAAAATTGTGCAAAGTTATAGGCTTAGTCTGATCCTTAGCTCAAGGGATGTGGAACGACTATACCTTGGAAGCTATACGATTTTCCTCAATCTTGGCAGCATGCTCTTGTGCTTCTGTAAGGGTCTTAGGGGACTTATCCTTTAGCATGAATCCAAATTTCCCCTTAAAGACATTTTTATATATAAGGAGGAAGACCCCATCCTTTGGAGTGAGGTCATCATGAATTTGAATAAGTAAGTTCTCAAATCTCATGTCAAATTCTTTCATTGATATGTTTTCCTTCTTCTTTTCTTCATTGAATTGCACCAACAAACCTAGAATACCTCTTGGTTCCCCATATCTTAATGAAGGAATTGTGAAAGACTTACCAAGTTTTAATATTCTTATCAAGAAGGTTATTATTTTATCTCATATCATCTTCAACTAAAGAAGCGATAGACAATTTCATAACCACATCTTTATCATCATTATTGAGAGGGTGATTTTGAAAGAACATATAAAAAGAATCAACATGTTCTTCAACATATATGACATCATTACTAGAAAAATTAGGAATCCACTTATGAAATTTGTTGGGCATAGCATGAGGATATACTAGAAAGTGGGTTTTTCCAAGTATTCATGTTTTGTTCATGGTATTTAAGTGAATGCTCTATCGAAGTGGTGATAAGTTGCACGTTATCTTGTTTCCTTGGATAATTTTTGCTAGAAACCCTAGTGAAGGATTGTAGTTGGTTGGTGCCTCATAATCCAATCATTCATTTGAAGATAACATAAAATTGGTTGATGCTTTAGAATCCACGAATGAGTTTCAATAATCCAATCAAATAATTTATATATATTTTTATTAATATGATGTTTGTATAATGACTATAAAGAAGTGTTTGAACTAACATATGATATTCCATGAAGTTATGAATAATTTCTATGTTTCTTTGTCTATATGGTTTGATTATAAATAATATAACAATATTTATTAGTTTAGCTTATTTTAATATGGATAATATGACAATATTTTTATGAAATAATTTGTGTTTAATTGAATGCATTTTGTATTTTTAATTATTATTAATACATAAATAAAATATTTGAAAATAATGCCATTTTTTTTGAATTATAGAGCTATTTAATGTGATCCATAACTATGTATTCGGTGTATAATTTTTAAATTGAGCCTCCTCTAGGCTATGTGATGTGGATCCTTAAATGTGTTGTGATCCTTAAGTGTGTGTTGGATGCATATGTTTTCAATATGGCCTCCTAATCCATCACCGTGTATGTGAGAATACAACAATCATATACTGAAGAGCTCCTTCAATGAGTTGCAGAAACCCTAATATTGAAATTTCTGCAGAAATTAGCGAAACCCTAGGGCCAAAAAGTTAAAATGCTCGAAAATGCAATATGAAGCTTGCTGAAGGTGCACTGAAGGATACCGTACACTCCTATGTACTTTTATCCCCAACGTCCAAGTGACAAGTGTTGAAAATCCTCAAAGAGGTAGGTCGTACGTTATTTCTAGAAACCCTAGGAGAGTCGTATGGTTTTGTAGAAGAGAGAGAGGATGACTGAAATTTGCTTGTGAAATGGGTTCTTCAAGACCTATGCTCTGATACCATGTTGATTTTTCAATAAGCAAGGTTAAGCATGAAGTTAATTCCATTTTTATCATTTAACTTAACCATACCAATAATGTTGCAACAACCAACATCACAAGAAGAAACATAATGCACAAGAACACAATAAGTATCCTAGGAAACCCTTCTCAACAAGGGAAGAAAACCCAACCAAAATTCTTTGCTATATTCTTGAAGAGAAATACCTTCACCACAAATGAAACCTATCACACAAGAGGGTTCTCAAACCATAGAATACTAGCACCCAAGAGAGGTGCACACTTTTCCCAAGAAGGTGTACTTGCTGAAATTTACAAAATCACACAAAAGATATGATTCCTCAATGGGGAATTTACATTTACTTATACTATACTGAACCTATCAACATAAGTGTCTATTGGCACAACAGGGCCAACTTCTCTATCTTATAATATAATCAATATTAACCAGATTAATTATCTTTTACATTAATTACCAGTCACATCAAGGTGGGGCCGACCTATACCCTTTACATTACAATTAGGGTTACAGGAAGGTCTGACTCTTGAACAATATAGCAAGGTATATTGTACACTCACTAGTGCTCATCCACTAGGGGAACATCCACAGGGATGTACATATCTCTGGCTCACTACATTACACAGAATAACCACTTCTTCACTGGTGCTCAGCCACTAGAATCACGTTCACCTGTGCTTGTCCACAGGCACGTCCACTCAACAAATATTATTTCCCACTGCATTACAAATATGAGGCATCTACAGTTTCTCATCAACTCTTCTACTCAGAGGAGGCTAATAGATCATATTCATTTATGTTTTGATGACGATGCACCCAACACTTTGGGATTTCACACATTCACCTTATGCTCAACCACATGCACGTCTAAATCAACAGATCTCCTTTCTCACCGCGTTACACAAGAGAAGCATCTAGATTTCTTCTCAACTCTCTGTAAGGAGGAGGCCATCTCTACATTCCAACTCTGTCTCAGATAGGAACCACACACCCCTCTCAAGGGGTTTCTCTCAGGTTTTTAAGCTAGAGAATGTCTCACACAGCTGCAATCATCAATATCTCTCAGGTTTGTAAGCTGGAGAATGTCTCACATAGTTGCAATCATCAACACCAATAAGACCCTTATTTTGGAGGTATTTTTTGACATTTTGAATTTTCTTAGTTATAAGTTGTCAACATGTTTTTTTTTTTAAATTCCTTCAAATGTTTGGTCATTTTATTTATAGTTTAATTTAATTTAATTTGATTAAATTTTTTTTTTTCAATTTTTTTCAATGTTTTTTTTTTTGAACTTTTTTGACATTTTTTTGGTAAGAAACTTGTAGTTATATAACTTTGGTACAATTTTTTTTACAACCAAGCCTCTATGTGGCTTTCCAAAATGGAAACTAAGCCACAGAGAGCTCCAGAATGGTCTTTAAAGTTTGTATAACTATATTTATACCATTTCCAGAGATTCAAAGTCTCTTACGAACTAGACAAATAACCAATAGATAGTAAGACTAACCTAAAGAGACATGACTACATGTAGTGATAACATAAGAAAATCATATGAGACAGTAGAAAAAACACTTATCATTCCTATTATGGAGGGTTAGGATGTTTGGAAACATCATGATAAGGGTCTACTCTACTGATGACCTGGTCAACATCGTCATCTATAATTACTAGATTCAAGGAATTTCCTTTAGCAGTTATAGCACCCTCATTGTTCTCTACATATTTTTCCACCACCTCAGTCTTTATATCAAAAACTATCATGAAAACCACCTAAACTTTAGCTTCAAACAAAATGAATATATCCAGTAGATCCTTGTATTGGATTCCTTTCCCCCATAGAACTTGGGAAACAAGAGTTTTTGTTAGCTAATAATGCTCAATTTACTTGAATCCCTTGGTATCTCTGTGTTGGCAGCCAACCCAATTTTTTTGATTGCTCTCAAAAGCTGCCTACACCCCTTGTGGTATTATGACAAATCATTGTCGCATTGTGCTTCTAGACATTCATCTCATTTTGTGACAATTACAATTTGATTTCGATTCAGTTTTCACAACTGCAAGTGTGAAAACACCTCTTTCGTTGCTTAGATTGTCGTCGTTTTTTTTGGTTGATGTGATGAAAGACACTTGATCACTGGCTTATCACATTACTACTAAAGGCTTTCTCGAACTTATGTCTTGTTTACACATTTAGATATGGTTTGATTCCTAAACCTTTGGGCATAAGAGTTATTGGTTTTGTTCCGATCTTATGAAAATTGTAATGGATTTGGTCTTATTGCTTTTATCCTTATTA
>ML791299.1:253279-273481 GCA_009831015.1 Picea engelmannii
TGCATTTTTAGTTACTTAGTTTAAGGGATTTTGGGATGATTCCCAGATTTTGTAAAACTGTTTACTATTACTCACAAGGATGTTTTACCTTGTGAGAAACCTATTTAAACTTATGATTTTGTAATAATCAGACATCCTCAGTTGGGGAGAACAAAGGATATGGAGTTCTGAATCAAACTGAAGCAAACTTGGTGTTTTGTCATAGCTTTCGCTTTTCAATATATCGACACTTTGTTCCATGTTTTGTATATCAACTTGTTTATGGTTTAGTATTGCTTTAGCTATCTGAATCAAATACAATTGGTATAATCTTATTATTGTTATCCATATCTTGTTTCTTCCTAAATTAATAAAATACATAACAGTTCGTAGTTCAATTTGTGAATCATAGCTTTGTCTTCTTCATAAATCGAACTGTAATATATAAGTTTGCTGCATAATAGGTTTCCCCATTTGCAGAAATTTATAATCAAAAAATTGTTATGATAATCTTTTATGTCTTGTTTGTCCTGTAATAATACTTCAGGAAGCATTACAGCTGATCGTTTGCGAGAAACTTAAGGGCTTAACTGGTGTGAGTTTCCCTCCTCCAATCAACTTAGAAGCAATTATACACAGGGCAGACTTGGAGCGTTTCCAGGTCTATTAATATTTAGTTTGCTGCTTTTATTAAGTAGTTTAATATAAATGTAATTTCGATTCGTTTTAATTTCAGTTAGTTTACTTTCTTATTTATAAATTATAAAATCAAAAAGAGTTATTTTCGCTGTCTTGGGACATCAAGCAATTGGTTTCACAGGTTTATTCAAATCTGTAGTTTGTATGTAATGTACATTTGTGGATAAATTGTAATTAAAATTGATAATTAGGTAGTTGATTTGAGTTATTATAAGAGTAATTAGTAGTTTGTAGATATAATAGTTAGTAGTTTATAATTAGTTTAGTATAGTTAGTTTAAGTTTGTTTCACTAGTTTATATTTTCCTCTTTTTAGTTTATTTTCTTTTAATTAGTTAGTTTGTTTTAATTTGTTTTATTAGTTTCTAGTTTCTTTAGTTTAGATTACTCAGCTCAGATCAACTCATTTTTCTTTGGTTTCCATACGAGACCTTAGGGCGGCCAACGGAGCCGTTAAACTCGTCAGGGTGGTCCATTCCAAACGGCTTGGGTTATTTAGACAACCCCGGACCGGTTCCACTCTCACAGTTGACCGACGGTCAATTTCGCCCGTCAACACTCTGCTTCTTGAGAATCCATGGTTAGAGAACCATCCAATAAATCATTTTTCAATATGCTCATGAACCATCCTTTTCCTTTTTTCTAGGACTACACTCTCTAAGGAATCTACCTTTTCCTCCAACTTAGTCGAAAACATTAATTGGAAAGTATTATTATCTCTTCTGTCCACCCTCTTGGATTTGGACATGAGTGTGTTGTCTCTTTTCTAGAGGCAGGATGAGAAGCCTTCTTGCATCTTCTCTGTTGACCCCTAATGCTCAATTTTGGGGCTTCGATATTAGAGAATTCTTCCATTTCACTCCATAAGTATAAGGCGAAGGAAGTGAGTGTCCAATACTCAATGCAAAGGAACCTATAGTAGGTACCAACACAAAAGGAATTCACTAGGATGAAAGACTATTGATACTAATTTTCACACCCCTCCCTATTATTCTAGGAGTTGAACAATGAGTAAACTTCTAAGAGAATCATTCCACCAACTAGACTACCTAGCCAAGATACCTTGGACTTATAAAATTATTCTCTATCACCTATTTTATAGGCCCCATAACGAAGGATATTCCTAACCCATGCCACCAACTATGTGATATAAACTAGACCCCCAATTAGACACTTCAACTAGGACACACACGAGTTCTCAAAGAATTGCATTTAAATTATCCCATGTGGAATGGAGATCCCAACCGTAGGGCCTATATAAGACAACATAATTCTCATGGTCCCCATCTACCAACGATATGGATCCTTAAATACTGATAAAACCACTGTAACCTATTCTTCACATGATGTATTTCATTTCCATCATTCTTGATTCATAATTTCCACACCTATGCTCTGGATGAGCCATAACCATTATCCCCACCCTATTGTCCTTTATTCTATGAGCCTAATCCTTCTCACCTGGGGCCATAATGCTTGTTTTCCCCTTCAAACTATACCTATTATCTGGTTCAATTGCATGGAGAGTGCTGGTGTGAGATTGGAGACTAGAGTTCTCTGAGTTTAACAACAAAGGTACCATTGTAGTCTAGCAATGCTGACACTTTCAACCTTCCACAAGGGAAGGAGGTCTCACTCAAAGCATAGTTGAGACTGGTGTGAGAGTGAAGGGATTCAAATAGAACACCTAGGTGGGAGTATCACAACCCAAAAATATCTAAGCACATGAGTATAATAGATTATACACATACAACATAACCAGAACGAAAGATTCAAATGCATAACCCGTGGACAAATTCCTCTGGTGAGAGTATTCCCAAGCATTAACTAAATAAGTTAAAGACACACAGATAAAACTTGCAAAGATGAATATCTTTGCATTGACACACCACTAAACAATTTTTTAGGACCCAAATAACATTCTCATCTTTTCATTACCCATATATAAAAGGCGAGTATACAATAGTCATATCTTAGATGAGAAGAATCTCTGCAATTACATTTCATGACTGGTTTCATCACAACCTTAGAAACAATGTTAAGACTAAATACATTACAGATACAATTCTCAGTACATAAAACCAGGGTCGAGATGACTCAAGGTTCTACAATTGAACGTCAACCACATCAATAACAACAACAACTTCTTCATCAATATCAGTAATCATAGAATCAACAACACTATCAACACTGTTATAACCCTTAATTTCCCTACATATGAATACCTAGCATTTGGCCCTCTTACTTGCAAATTTTACCAAGCCATCATTGAGTTGCTCTTCTTAAAAACCAATTTTTTGAAGATGTACGTACCTTGCTCCACTACAACCCACATACGTACTCAGGTTTCTCCACTACAACCAATGTACATACTGAGGATGCTCCACTACAACCCATGTATGTACTCAGGCTGCTCCACTACAACCCGCGTATACCTCCAAAAAGTTGCAAAAATTAAAGAGTTGCAAGGAATTCGTTGAGATTACGGGCCATTGGGTAGTTTCCCAACTAATCCAACGCCTATAGCCTGTCACCCAAGAGGATAACCATCCTTTTCTCATATAAAAGGAGGTTTTGGGGTCTCATTCCTAAGCTAAGCATAAGAATAGTGAAACTCTGCCCGTTTCACATCCCCTCCTTGCCCCAAGCATTTGCAACCTTGTTGAGAGAATTGCATCAGAATTCCCCATTTTGCCCTTTTTCCTCCTTTATAAGCCTATTCCATTTCCAAAAGAGAAGGTTGAGAGGAGAAAGATACATGGAGGTGAACTTGGAGCTTGGGGAAGAGGATCCCAGACTAGGTTCGTGGAGCATTCACCGACCATGTTGTAAGTAAACATTGTGATATCAATAAAATAAATACTTTTCCTGTCCCGAAATATGATGTGTCAAATGTTTGCATTTGATTTGTGTTTTATTCTAACATCTAACCCATGATTTATATATGAGATTCATGTTTGTAGTATCTTGTTTATCTATTTATGAATGCAAGTCAGCCTTGGGAGGAGGCTTGTAGTCAACAGAGCTATCAAGCGCGAGAGGATCGACATTGGACGCAAAGTAAAAGGTATAGTTACCTGATCCTTCTTACTTTGTATTTCATATATGAATCTGGGATACGTTTGTGGTAGTTATAAAATTAGGATACTTTTAGATGGTTGTGATCTGCCTACATGTTGAACCCTAGTGTAGTCCATAGGGGGGTTTTCCCACTATAGCAGAATTCACGACCATACTCGGGAAACCTCTAGGGTTTTAGGGGATTTGTTTTTTGTGTGTGTGATTGGTTTTATACCTTTTGTGTTTCTTTTTGAGTGTTTTGAGTCTTTAATGGATTTTGGTCACCTGTTGGTGCCATACCAGTTCTCCCAGCTCCGTCAGTTAGTCTGTTTCATTTCTTTTTTTTTTCAAAAAATACAGAGGTGTACGCGGCCTGCTGTGGGTCAACACATGTACATATGCGCCCTGATTTATAGAAAACCCGCGTACATACACAGGCTGCTTAAGCATCGATAGCGTACCTATGTCAATAAACTACTTTTAAGAAGAGGAATTCAACCTCTTCCCTGATTGAAGTTTTACTTCTCAGGGTTTCTTGATTAAGTTCAGTGTCTTTGTTTTTATAGTCATAGCTTGTGTTAGATGTCTGTTTGCTTGTCTTCTTGATCTTCTTGTGTTTCCTAGCTTTTTAAACTTATTTTTAGCTTGGATTTTTAAGAAAAATGAGTTGCATTTTGAAAAAAAGTTCCCCCTCATGGCCGGGGGACCATGAATCGTGTATTCATCAATTTATTTTAGAATCTTTTGTTATTTCTACTTTGATTGGAAGAAAATATAAAAAAAAACTTAGCTTGTTAGGTCTCTTTCTTTCTTGGCATCTGTTTTGCATTGTTATTTGAAAAAGAAATAGAAATTAGCATAGTGTTGTGTTTTCTTCTCATCTTAAAAGCATTTCAAAAAAATAATAAGAAAGATAATCCTTCTTTGCTAGTGTTCTTATAAGTTTCCTTTTTCGCAAGAGTCTTAACAACATCAGGTTGCACTACCACACCCTTTTTGAGTAAATCAATGCAGTAAAAAGAACGCTAAATCTAAAATTAACTAGACTTTTTGTGTTTGTAGGTTCAACCAACTAGTTTAGGCTAGAGCCTTGAATTAGGTTGGAGAGGAAACTCTTCAAGGATTATAAAAAAACATTGGAGTCAGAGCTAGGGAGTGTAAAAAGTCCAGTGATGTGAAAGTTATCCGGGACCCCCCTCTATCACAGGGGCTAAACATGAGGTCACGTGAGGAAAGGTAGCAGAGATAACCCCTCCAAATCCAGACCAAACATAGTGGGCAACACATATTGAGGATCTATCGTGGGATACTATCGCTTTCATTTTCCTACGAAGCTTCATGGACCTTGAATCTGTTCGATATCCTCAGTTGTATTCCAGACCACTTTCTTTCGATACCCTCGGTAGGTTTCAGACTTGTTATCCTGCTCATTGCGGTCCACCCAACTGTCGACTGTACCTGCCTGGTAACTGTTTGTGAGCTGGCAATTTAGTTTCCCATTTTCTAGGGACTTACATGGGTGACTATGGCGGTATACCGTGGTACGTGGGGAAGACATCAGATCATGCTTCACAGAGTATACCCGGAGGGTGCTTCCGTTTTCGAGTTGCACTTGCACCGATTAGTTTCTCTAGTGTTGATTGGCGTAACTATCCTTCCGACTAGATAGTCGTCTGCTTAATTTTGCTTTAGGAGATTTTAGCGTGTGCTCTCTGCTCCCTAGTTTTCCATAATAAGTTATTTAGTCATTTCTTTGGGTCTCTAACCTAAGGTGGTAGACCGCCAACTCCGCCAATCGTGAGGAATTTTTGGTCTTCCTCTTAGAAACGTGGAACCGCCTCTTTTTAGGCGTTGTTTTGATAACACTGGTTCACGAGAGTCAGTGTGTGAGACTTTTACAAAATTGAACGATCCCACAAGGGGAGAACTTGTGCATAATATATTCATGGCTAAGATTCTTGATGATACCAACCAATGAACCCCTTCAGAAGGGGATTCTTGTAATTTTCCTTTCTTTGGAAATGTTGGTGTCCCTTTGATGGCCACTTTGTACATTCCTGGGTTGAAGGTGGGACTACTAGTTTGGTTGGGTGCCATTCCAAATGTCCCAAATTATCTTGACGCTTCTTAGTTAAGAACCTTATGTCATGGGAATAATGTTGATGTTCTTTCATCAGCAAAGTATTCTCCTCCTCCTTCTCCTACCTCTGGTGAAAGTACAATTACTAGTAACCGTAAGTCTAAACGAAGTAGAAAGAGGAAGAATAAATCACCAACCTCTACGAGTCATGTTGGAGATAGGTCGTCAACCTCTACAAGTCATGTTGAAGACCAGCACCCAACCTATACAAGTCATGCTGGGGGAAAAAGTCTAGTCACTGCTAGTCATACTGGCAATAGGTTTGTAGCCTCTGCGAGTCATGTTATCGACCAATCACCAACCTCTGCAAGTCATGTTAGTGATATGTCAACAACCTCTGCTAGTCATGTTGGGGACAAGCGACCAACCACTTCTAGTCATGCTGGGAGCATTGATTATGTTGAGAAACCTAGACGGATAGGACGTAAGCCTAAGTTCCCTTGTAATCTTTGCAAGGGAGACCACCTTACTCATTTGTGCCCTGGCCTTCTAGAGGTACGAAGATTGTGGTCCCTGTCCGCAAGCTCTTCTGATTCTCAGTCTTCTGAGGTTTCCTCGCAGAGAAAGTGGTCACACCAATGTAGTCCTTGATTGATCCAAATATTCTCTTGGAGAGTGTTGAGTCTACCAACATGGTCGCGTTGATGTGATCTTCGGCTAATCCCACTCTTCTTTTGGGGGGTGATGTTCCTGTATAACATGTTTTCTCGCAGCCTATTCAACCAGTGGTTGAGAAAGTGGTCACACCGATGCAGTCCTCGACTGATCCCACTCTTCTCTTGGAGAGTGTCGAGTCTACCAATGTGGTCGCGCCGATGCAGTATTCAGTTGATCCCACTCCTCTTTTGGGGGGTGATGTGCCTGTCTCGCAGCCTATTAAGCCAGTGGCTGAGAAAGTGGTCATGCCGATGCAGTCTTCAGCTGATCCCAATCTTCTCTTGGAGAGTGTCGAGTCTACCATAGTGGTGATGCCAAGGAAATATTCATCTGATCCCACTCTTCTCTTGGGAAGTGATGTGTCTGCCGACTATGTTTAAAGAATTTCTAGTTCAATACTTTCAGAACAAGGGGGAATTCTGCTCACTTCGAGAACACCTCCTCCAAGCCCTAGGATGGTTTTCTTTGATTGGAATGACCTTGTTGAGCCTCGTCTTACTTCTTCTGCACCCTTTCAAATAAGGGTTGAAGTTGATTCAACAAACATTTATCGATGTATTGTGGATGAAGGAGACTCTGCAAGTATTTTATCGTCCTCAGTTTGGAAAGTCTTGGGATCTCCCGAGCTTGTGTCTGCTTTGCATGAGCTGTTGGATTTTGATAGACATCCTAGTGAATATTCGGGGGTTCATCCTTAGTTTCCTATCTCGTTAGGTGGGAATAATGTCCTTGTTGATGTTATAGTGGTGCAAGGCCCGTTAGATTTCAATATGCTTCTCGGGCGTGATTATGTATATGCTATGAACATTGTGGTTACTACGCTCTTCTGAGTGATGCATTTCCCTCACAATGGAAGCATTGTCACTATCGACCAACTGGCATTAGATAATCACCATCCTAATTTGACGTTAGTTCAGGCTGCCCCTTTATATGTTCGTAGTGTTCGTGTAGACTCTATCCCGCCATGGGTTAAGTATGTGGCGTATTATCCTCAGAGTTCAATTGCTTCTGAGCAGGAACCTGTGAAATCATGTTTTCCTTCTCGAGACTTGGTCTCAATAATTGATCCATTGGTTTGTCCAATGGGGGCATGGGAGCCCTTGCTTCCCCCTCTTGGTCCCAGTGATCTTGAGTCTCCTTCTGAGTCTGATCTTGTTGTTTGTAGATCCTCAAGCCCTCATGCTTGTGATTCTTCATTGATAGACTTTGCCAGTCCTGGCTAGAGCCTCCATCGTCATATGTAATATGGTCAGTTTCCTTCACCCTTTGGGACTGTTGACGCTCGTTTGTGTGATTTCTCAAATTTTGAATTCCTTCAGATGAGGCTATCCTTGAAGCCATGACTACAGTTTCTATACTGTGGGGGGACTTACACCATGGTTTGTGTTTTCTTCCCTTTTGGGAGACTTTCCAAGTTGACTATTGAAGAGACTCTTAGTCTGAGCCTAGAAGTGGGATCTACCTAAACCAGTTTCATACATGAGTCGTAGCCCCCTGGAGACTTATTTAAGCCCCTCTTCAGACTCTCTAAACATGAAAATATTGTCAAGCGATCTTGTTGTTCTTCATGATCGCCAAACTAAAATTTGAAGGCAAGTCTGTCCCGTGGTAGTTTACCCATTTTGCGGTCTGGATGGTCAATTTTACGAACAAAGGTATACTCTAGGAATTTCGGTTTGCTAGAAGAGTATTCTCAAGTATAATTTTAATCCTTTTTCAGGCCCAAGGGACTAAATTTACGAAAAAGGAACCCCCATGAAGTCCATAGTTAAGCTCTTTTTAGACTCCCTAAAATTCAAAAGATTGTCGAGTGACCTTCTTCCTTCACACTCGTTAAATTGGTCCAGAAGAACATCCATTACTGATTCCATAGTTAAGCTCTTTTCAAACTCCTTAAAATTGAAAATATCGTCGAGTGACCTTGTTCCTTCACACTCGTTAATTGGTCCAGAAGTACATACTATATCGAGTCCATAGTTAAGCTCTTTTCATATTCTCAGAATTGAGAAGATTGGCGAGTGATCTTGTCTGTGTCACACTCGTTAAAATGGTTATGAATAGACATCTTTTCGGTGCAATTTTACCCCTTTTTCGAACCGACCAGACTATTTTCGAAAAAGGTACCCCAGTGGAGTCATCTTTTACGTTTTTTCAGACTCTCTAAACGTGAAAAAACCACTGAGATTACCTTCTCTGGGCTCATTAAAAATACATTGAAGGGGGTTTCATCGTGTCTTGCTAATCGCATTTGCATCTCTGCGTCTTTGGCTTAATTTCGGCTCCATGTTTCTCTCAACTGAAGCTTTGAATCATGCCTTATACGCAAGCCTTGTATCATTTTGGCTCTGCGACCTGACACCTTGACCAATGGAGCATTAGTGTATTCCTTGTACTTGGAAATAGTATGCTTGTGACACTCGTTCCTCCTTTGTAACATAGAATTATTTTATTCTTTTTCAAGCTCTTTTAAAATATTGAAAAAGACAAAAAAATGAAAAATACCCCAAAAAGAGGACGAGAAATATATATTCTTTTCTGGCAGCACAATGAGTCATCGTTGGAAAAAGCACATCCTTCCATTTTTTTGTCAAGATTTTTTATTTAATATGACCTTAGGAAGTTTTTCTCGCTACATAGAGTTGTGTCCTCCTCCGTTTGTTTATCCTTCCAAACACATGGAGAGTTTGTGTTGCCTCCTGCATAGTGAACTTATGTCAATGTCATGTTGCCTGAATCTGATCAACTTTTGTGCTCTTGTCCAAGGGAATTTTTAACCAGCCTGAGTCGACCTTTCTGTAGTTTGTCTCTTGACCTCATGTCAAGCCATCCCAAAAGCCCAATCAAGTTCTTGTTTGAAATCAATAAAGTCCTCTGCCTGATCACTGACATCCTCTTGTCTATTCCCGACGAGTCGTCAAAGACCTCTTGATGGTGAATATGTACACTCACATTACACTCCTACCCGATTTTTGAAGATATCGAAGTTGTAGCTCGAGCTTTGAAGGCCTCATCTCCAGCCATCAGGCATCGTTGGCTTCTTGAAGTTGGATACTATACACATATATCTTTGATTTTAAGATGTAGATTTGTTGTGTATTTCTCGTGTCTACACTTTATATAGTTATATGACATGGATTTGCAGTGTATTTGATTGGAAGCCATGATTTATTTCGTCTTGAGCATGGGTATGCCTGCCTCGGAGAGATAATTGTTATTTTGCAGATGACACCTCCAAAACTCTAGTCCTGGGCTCATTCGTTCCGTACTTTGGTGAAGATTTTGTAATGTATTTCAGCCATCAGATGCTCTTCTGACCTCAGACATTAAGGGGCATCTGTTCTAACCCTAAATTTCTCTACATATGCATACCTGGCATTTGGCCCTCTTACTTGCAAATTTTACCAAGCCATCATTGAGTTGCTCTTTTCTTAAAAACCAATTTTTTGAATATGTACACACCCTGCTCCACTACAGCCCGTGTATGTACTCAGGATGCTCCACTAGAACCCATGTACGTACTCAGGTTGCTGCATTACAACCCGCGTATACCTCCAAAAAGTTTCAAAAATTAAAAAGTTGCAAGGAATTTGTTGAGATTACAGGCTATTAGGTAGTTTCCCAACTAATCCACCGCCTATAGCACATTACCCAACCAAATAACCATCCTTTTGTCATATAAAAGGAGGTGTTGGGGTCTCATTCCTAATAGAATCATAAGAACAGTGAAACTCTGCCCGTTTCACATCCCCTCGCCCCAAGAATTTTAAACCTTGTTGAGAGAATTGCATCAGAATTCCCCATTTTTCCCTTTTTCCTCCATTATAAGCCCATTCATTTTCCCAAAGAGAAGGTTGATAGGAGAAAGATACCCGGAGGTGCACTTTGAGCTTGGTGAAGAGGAGCTTAGACCAAGTTCATGGAGCCGTCTTCGGCCTTGTTTTAAGTAAACATTGTGATATCAATAAAATAAATACTTTCCTATCCCGAAATATGATGTGTCAAATGTTTGCATTTGGTTTATGTTTTATTCTAACATCTAACCCATGATTTATATATGAGATGCATGTTTGTAGTTTATTGTTTATCTATTTGTGAATGCAAGTCATCCTTGAGAGGAAGCTTTCAGTTGGTGAAGCTATCAAGCGCGAGAGGATCGGCACCAGACATAGAGTAAAAGGTATAGCTACCTGATCCTTATTACTTTGTATTTCATGTATGAATCTGGGATACGTTTGGGGTAGTTAGAAAAGTAGGAGAATTTTAGACGGTTGTGATCCATAGGGGGGTTTTCCCACTATAGAAAACATCAACATTCGCAACAGCCTTGTCCTATTTCATAAGTCCTTGTCTTATATCTTTCCACATGACTTTTTGATTCACCCGTTACAACTTCTTTATTCCACATCTTCTTGGTTTCTTCTAGAAGGATGAAATACTATTAATACTAATTTTCACAACCCCCCCTTATGATTTTAGGAGCCGAACAATGACTAAACTTCAAAGAGAACCAATCCACCAACTAGACCACCCAACCAAGCTACCTTGGACTTATAACATTCTTCTCAATCACCTAGTTTACAGTCCCCCAAAATAAGGATATTCCTAACCCATCCCACCAACTATGTGATAGAAACTAGACCCCCAATTAGACACTTCAACTAGGACGAGTTCCCAGACAATTGCATCTAAATTATCCCATGTGGACTAGAAATCACAAACCCAGGGCCTATCTAAGACAATGTAATTCTTATGTTCCCCATCTACCAGTGAGATGGATCCTTCAATACTAATAAAACCACTATAACCAGTTCTTGGCATGATGTATTTCGTTCAAATAATTTTTTATTCATAATTTCTACACCTATGCTCTGGATGTTCCATAACCATTCTCCCCACCCTATTGTCCTTTCTTGATTGAGCCTACTCCTTCTCACCAGGGGCCATAATGCTTATTTTCCCCTTAATATTATACCTATTAGCTGGTTCAATTGCATGGATAGTGTTGGTGAAATATTGGAGACCAAGGTTCTCTGAATTTACCAACAAAGGTACCGTTATAGTCTAGTAGTGTTGATACTTTCAACCTTCCACAAGGTAATTAGGTCTCACCCGAAGCACAACCGAGATTGGTGTGAGAGAGAAGGGATTAAAATATAACATGTAGGTGGGAGTATCACAACCCAAATATATCTAAGCACAAGATTATAAAATATTATACACATACGACATAACTGGAACGAAAGATTCAAATGCATAAACTGTTGACAAATTCCTTTGGTGAGAGTATTCCCAAGCATTATATAAACAAGTAAAATAAACAGAGATAACACTTGCACAAATGAATATCTTAGCATTCACACACAATTAAACTTTTTTTTAGGTCCCAGATAACATTTCTCATCTTTTCATTACCAAGATATCAAAGGCGAGTATACAATAGTCAGATATCAGATGAGCGTAAGCTCTGTAATTACATTTCACGACTGGTTTGATCAAAACCTTGGAAACAATGATAAGACTAGATACATTATAGATACAACTCTCAGTACATAAAACCATGGCCGAGATAGCTCAAGGTTATACAATTTAACATCAATCACACCAATAACAACATTAGCTATATGAGAAACAACAACTTCTGCATCAATATCAGTAATAATAACATCAACAACACTATCAACATCAACATCCGTAGTATCCTTATATTGTTTCATAAGAACTCGTCTTATAGATTTCCACGAGACTTCTTTATTCATTCGTTACAACTTCTTGATTATGTATCTTCTTGTTTTCGGCTATAAGGTTCTGGTGCTTTCTGTTGTTCCTTCCAGCTAGCAAACAAGTTCATTCCTCGCTGGATCTCTAATATATTGCTTTCTGCCACTCATATCCTCTGTTGATGCATTGTGTTGTTCCACAACACACTCTAACTGCAACAAAACTAGAACTTTAAAAACTGAGGGTCCAACAGGGACCCAACCACAATCCTTGACTTTCCCCGAGTCAAGTATCTCATTCCTTATTCCATTCCCCCTCAAACTGAGGGTCCAACTCAGGGATGATTTGAACTTGCTTCTACTTGAAACTATCATACTGACTGACATGATCTCGCCACTTGTGTAGCAATATCAAATCTCCAACAACAAATTCTTTTGTTGCGTGGACATTTGGGATTGAGGGCTTAGTGCCCATCAATGTTTTCCATTCATATTCTGCCACTGCGTCAATTTTTTGGATCTTGACGTAGGTGTCCTAAACTACTGTCTTGAAATCCCATATTTCCTTCTTGGCATCTTGATTGGTGACATATAAAGCATCTAGGTGTTCATCGATCTGTTGGATTTCAACAAATTTAGCACTCTACTCATTGGGATCGGTGATCAACTTCACCTCTTGTTTCATTATTCAGATTTGGGTTCAGAGATCCTCCATTGGTTTAGTGTGATGCTCCATCAAACTGACCCAGTCATTGATTATATCGAAAAGGTGAGTACACTTTCTAGCCCACTGATGTAATGAACTGCGCATAGCATCACCCTCTGCAATAAGATTGCATATTTTCTCCATCATCCCCTTGGGATGAGATCTTTCCTTTAGCCATATAGCCTCCAATTTATTCTAGAGGTCATGAGTCCTATCTACTACATGGATCCTTGCCTGAACGACAAGCTCAAATTTGGCTACTGGTGCAACTTGGATGGGGTCTTTTGGGAGTTCAGGTGCCAACTTGCGAAAGGTAGGCCAAGTGTCAATGAGCCTACTAAAAAATGTTTTAATGGTGGACTGAGTGGTTTCCCACATGCCTAGTTCATAAGTTGTTTCTACGTTAGCTGAAGTAATTATATCTTTCAACTGGTTAGTCGCGGTTCCTCGGTAGCAACTTTGGGGACCGACCCCTTACCGACAGTGAGAATCATCCTGACACGGTCTCGGTGATAAATGAAACAGATAGGGGGATGGTGCCATGGGGATGAGTTCATAGGTTGCACAGGGGGCTCCAAGATTGAGTATGAAATTTGCATAAAGAAACAGAATAACCTTACCGATTTGGTGAAAAATATGTTTATAGACTCTACGTGAAAGGTGACACGACATCATGCATTGAATTTGACAGGTTGACAAGAAATAACATTAACATCGGTAAGATATGTTACCACAATGAAATCTATGATGAGGTTTGTGCAATTAAATTCATCGGTGGAAAGTGGATGATGGGATCTTAGGAAAATCCAAGAAAGTAATGACATCGTCGGCAACAAATAAAAAAAAGTCAGACAACTAGTAACATTAAACTCGACTACACCCGATAGCAATGAACAAGTCGACAATAATACTAAATTTTTTTAATGAATCATGTGATAGCGTGAGGGTGAGACCTCTTCGACCACGAATGTGTTATCTAAGGGGGATAATTTGAAAATAACCCATAGAGTCTAAAAACGAATAACAACCGGACACGTCAATGCATGACTAACAACATAGGAAAACAACAAGTTAATTGAAAATCCTACTTAGTATTGCCATTCTCAACACAAGAGGCTTGCACAAAAATTCTTATTGAGAGTAAATGTATGGTTTCAGGCCTATGCCATTCACCAAAATAGGATAAAGGATACCGTTGAGTTAAGCAAGGACCTCTGAATCAGGAACATAATCAGGCTCCACAACAAAAAATATCTCACTTGGAGACTGATCTCAACAACTCCACCGCTGCTGTATATGCTGGAATCTGAACCTTATTGGACCTGGTAAATTTCTCATATTCATCTTCATTCTTGAAGACCAACTGAAACTGAGAAGGAACTCAGTTTCTCTCTAGTTACTCCCTTTGTTAACATGTCTGTGAGATTCTGGCTAGTGTGTATCTTTTCTAACTTCAAATGTCCATCTTCCAAGGCGGATCGTATGATGTGGTACCTCAATTGTATATGATTAGTATTCGAATGGAAGGCTGAGTTCTTTGCAAGATGAATTGCACTGTCACTATCATAGTACAACCTGTGATTCTCCTGCTTCTTTCCCAATTCCTCCATAAACCTTTGTAACCAAATCATCTCTTTACTAGCCTCTATAGCAGAAACATACTCTACCTCTGTTGTTGAAAGTGCAGCAACCTTTTGCAGTTTCGAAATCCAACTTATTGTTGTTCCACCTATAGTAAAAACACACCCTGTGGTGCTCCTCCTGCTGTCTTTATCACCTGCCATATCTGAATCAACATATCCTTGTAGAAAAGTGTCTAAACCTCCAAAACATAATGCATGAGTAGCAGTACCTCTCAAATACCTAAGAATCCGCTTTACTGCCTCCCAATGTTCTTTACCTGGATTGTTCATATACCTGCTCACAACTTCCACTGCATGTGCAATATCTGGTCTTGTGCAAACCATTGCATACACCAAGCTACCAACTGTTGATGAATAAGGGAACTTGGACATGTATTCTATCTCCTCCTGTGTCTTGGGACACATTTCCTTAGTTAATTTGAAATGGATAGCCAAAGGTGTACTAACTGGTTTTGCATTCTGCATTCTAAACCTCTCCAACACCTTCTTTGTGTACTCACCCTGAGACAATGTCAATTTGCGATTTTTTCTGTCTCTTGTTATTCTCATGCCAAGGATTTTCTTTGCAGCACCCAAATCCTTCATCACAAATGAATTGGATAATTTCTTCTTGAGCATATTTATATCCTGCATATTAGACCCTGCAACAAGCATGTCATCTACATACAATAGCAAGATAATATAGCTTCCATTTTCTAGCCTTTTAAAATAAACACAATGATCATAATGACATCTACTATAACCCTGTTCTGTCATAAACCTGTCAAACTTCAAATACCACTTCCTTGGATCTTTCTTTAGGCCATACACGATCTTCTTCAACCTACATACCAAATTCTCCTTCCCTTTGACCTCATACCCCTGTGGATGCTGCATATAAATCTTTTCCTCCAAATCCCCATGGAGAAAAGTTTTTTTACATGTAACTGTTCAAGATGCAAATCTTCTACCGCCACAAGACTTAAAATAGTCCTAATTGAAGTCATTTTAACAACAGGAGAAAATATTTCATCAAAACCTATACCTTTCTTTTGTGCAAACCCCTTTACAACAAGTCTAGCCTTGTACTGCTTTTCTCCTCCATGTTCTTCCTTCAACTTGTAAACCCATTTATTCTGCAATGCTCTTTTTCTTGCAGGCAACTGAACCAAGTCCCACGTCTGGTTATTTTCCAAGGAATCCATTTCCTCTTTCATGCCTTGCTCCCACTTCTTTTTGGTGTCTACCTTCATTGCCTGTTCATAACATTCTGGTTCACCAGAATCAATCAAAAATAAATAATACAATGAAGGAGAGTATCATTTAGGGGGTATACTTAACCGGGTAGATCTTCTAACGACACTTGCAGGTGTTTGAGGTAACTGTTGCTCCTGTTGTTGTACATTTTGATTTTCAAGTTCCTTTGGAATTTCTTTTTCAGTGATCTCATCAAGCACTGTGTATTCTTGTTTTTCTTCTTCCCGTTTCTTTCCCTGCAACCGATCTTTGTACATGACCTTCTCATTGAATATGACATCTCTACTCCTAATGATTTGGTTATTTTCATAATCCCATAATCGATAACCAAAATCATTAACACCGTATCCAATAAAGGTACACTTCTTGGATTTATACTCAAGCTTTGTTCTATTTTGTTTATCAATATGGACAAATGCTTCACAACCAAATGTTTTCAAAAAAGAATAGTTTACCTTTTTTCCTTTCCATTCCTCCTATAGAATTCTACCATCCAAATATCTTGAAGGTCCTCTGTTTATTAAGTAAACAACAATATCTACAACATCTACCCAAAACTGTAAGGGAAAACCAACATGCATTCTCATACTCCTTGCACGCTCCATGATTGTCCTGTTCATCCTTTCTGACACACCATTTTCTTGTGGTGTTCTTGGAACTGTCTTCTCTCTATGAATCCCATGGTATGAGAAATAATCATCAAACTCCTTACTGTAATATTCACCTCCATTATCTGATCTGGGACACTTCAAACATTTTCCTGTCTCATTCTCAACTAAAGATTTCCATTTCTTAAAAGTATCAAAAACATCATATTTTTGTCGAATGCAATAAACCCAAGTTTTTCTAGTTGCATCATCAATAAAAGTAACATAATAATGAGAGCCACCAAGATATGATACCTGATATGGTTCCCATACATCTGTATGCACAAGCTCTAACCTTTCATTCTTCTTTTCTTTTTCGACTCTAAGAAATCTGACTCTCTTTTGTTTTCCATAAACACAATGCTCACAGAAGTCCAAATCAATTTGTTTAAGATCTGGCAAAAAATTTCTTTTGTGAAGTATCTGCATACCCTTCTCACTCATGTGTCCCAGCCTATGATTCCATAGTGCTATATCCACTCCTGTAGAAGATAAAGAGATAGAAGATTCGGTATTACCAATACATAAATACAATGTACCTACCTTCTCTCCTTTTGTTATCACCAATGATCCTTTGATGACCTTCCACATCTTATCTGTAAATATGGATACACAAACTTCACTTGCCAACTACCCTTTTGAAATTAGATTTTTCCTTAAATCTGGAACATGTCTTACTTCTTTCAACAACCATTGGTTTACATTGCGTTGCTTTATTTTTACCTTTCTCATTCCAACAATTTTGCATGGTGCATCATCACCCAAATGAACCTGTCCAAAATCACCTTGAACATAATCTAGAAAATGTTTCCTATGGTGTCTGGCATGAAATGAAGCCCCTGAATATACTACCCAAAACTCAGAAATATTATCTACAGAAAGAATCAAAGCATCTTGTAACACATCACCTGTTACATTTGCTTCCTGATTTCTCTCCTGTTGTCCATCTCTTTGTTTCTTTGGAGCTCTGCAATCTTTCTTTAGATGTCCTTTCTTCCCACAATTCCAACACTCTATCTTTCCAAGTCTAGATTTGAATCTGCCCTTCCTAGAATTCCCTCGGTTCCCTGAGCCCTTTCCTCTATCCTTTTGTCTTCCCCTGTTCTCCATGTTCAACACATTACCTGTTGTCTCACCATTGCTTTTCCGTCGCATTTCTTCACTAAGGATAACACCAACAACGTCATCAAATTTTAAAGTATTTGAACCAGAGACAAAGTTACTTACAGCCATGACCAAGCCATTCTAGCTTTCTGGCAATGAGCAAAAGATTAGAAGAGCCCTAACCTCATCATCAAAGTCCACTTTTACAAAACTTAGTTGATTAGTAACTGTATTAAATTCATTTAAATGATCTGCATCAGACCCTCCTTTTGACATCTTCATATTAAATAATCTCTTGATTAGAAATACCTTATTAGACGTCGAGGGTTTTTCATACATTTTAGCCAATGCATCCATCAGATCCTTCATTGTCTTTTCTTTCGAAATATGGAAAGCCACCGACACTGCCAAGCTCAACCATATCGTTCCTAGAGCCTTTTTGTCAAGAATCTCCCATTCTTCATCCTTCATGTCTATTGGATTCTTTCCTAATCCGCCCAATGGTAGGAATAGATCCTTCTGATATAAATAATCTTCCATATGCATATTCTATAACTGGTAGTTTTGGCTGTTAAATTTCTCGACCCTAAACTTTCCATCTTCCGACATTGCTCCCACTCGAACCAGGAACCCTCTTTTCCTGCGAGTTACCTTTCACTCTGATACCAATTGTTAGAAAAATAGGACCGTGGAGCAATAAAATAAAACAAATGTGGAAACAAAATATAGAAGATACATAATACAAGAGAGACACAGATTTACATGGTTCACCCAGTGTGGGCTACGTCCACCAGAGAAATTGCCAGGTCCTTCCTTTATTATTATCCAACAAATGAAGGGATACAACCTACAACAAAACCTGCTGTAACTTCCTCTTCTTTCTCTCATAGTCTCCTCTCTCAGAATACAATACTCGCCATAATGCATAGCCGCAATACATTTCCCTCATAATAGAGGGTTGCCTTCTAGGGAAAAAAACCCTAACATAATTTCTACCTTTAGATCTGCGACCTTATAATGAACGGTCCATATTTACAATGAAATTACAATATACATTTACAAGGAAAAATTTCCTTCGGGGGCTTCGCCCCCGAACCCCCCATCCTGAGGGATAGCCCCCCCGGACCCCGCAGAGGGGGTACCCCCCCTCTGCACTCCCCCATGTGGAAGAGTGTATATACTTTTGGGGTGTTAAAGTATTCATGGGTTATAAACATGGCTAAAAGCAAGGACCTCTGAGTTAGGAACATAATCAAGCTCCACAACCAACAGTAAGAAGTGAGGGTACTGCCTCCCCACTTGTCCTGTATCATCCATCCTTTCTTCTAGGACAATGATCACCTGACTAATCATAACAAACATAAAAACTGAGATAGCATTATTTATCAAAGTAATCTTCTCATTTATTTCACAATCATCTACATTCTTTGTCACATTTAGTAACCATACACCACTGAATAGAAGCAAACTAAACAACAATATTGAGTATGCGAATGAGAATGCCAAAACATCTTTCCCCTTCTAAATAGGAACAATAAACAAAGCATGCAACTGAACCTCATGCTGTACATCTTGTGACACTTAATGATTATTCGAAACATACAAAACCATCTTATGTTTAACATCACTAACTTCCTGTTTTGTTACAGACATAAGTGTTAAACTTTTTCTTGCATTTACCATTCTTTTTAAATTCCGTGTAGTTGTAAAAGATCTATCAGTTTTCATGCGATGAGAACGAACAATGTACTCTTTCCCATCTTTATTGAAGCAATATTTATTTTCCTCCCTGTAGAATATGGCTTTTCTATCATAAAGGTATGGGATTTCCAGGACAATTCCACATATGTCCAGTGGCACTATATCAAGCTCTACTTCATCAACATAATTAGAAGTGACTGCAAACTTAATTTTACATTTCTTGGTTGCTTTCAAATTATTATCTCCACATATCCATCCCAATGGATATGGTCTAGGATGTGGCTTAGTTTCAATTCCTAAGTTATTTACAGCCTCTTCACTGATTAGATTGGCTTGTGATCCACTGTCTACAAGAGTATCGATTTTAACATAATTTTTTATGACCCTTATTGTTAGGGTCCTAACCCGCACATAGGTAGATCAATATATTCGGATGTAATAAAGGTCAATATTAATAAGGCCTTTCAATAAAATATAATAAGGCGGATGTAAGAAGACCTAATAGAAGTTTCCGCTTCTAGAAGGATCTTCCTCTAGATGCTTCTTTTGATAGACATATTTAGTATAAATAAGGGTCGAGGGTATGAAAACCCTAGCTTGGAGATTATTGTAATAGAGCACTGCTCGATTGGAGGTTGCCCCCTCGAAGAGGCCTATGAACTGTTGGATTACTGAGAGGGGGTGTGAATCAGTAATAGAGCAATTTGACCATATAATCCAAGTGTTATATCAATGAAGCATTATTATCCAATAACTGCAGAGTAAATAAGAAATGAACAAATGAACAATCATACACATACACAATACACCAGTTTTTTACGTGGAAACCCAAATCGGGAGAAAACCACAGAATGCTTTTTCTTATATGTCTTGAAGAATTACATTCATTGGAAGCACCAACTTCCTTTGTTTTC
>ML791299.1:275652-446123 GCA_009831015.1 Picea engelmannii
ATCTTCATCTATGCATTCTCATCAAGGACAATACATATTATATTACATCAATCATCAATCAATCAATCCTTTGACATCAATCAATCACTTGACATCAATCAATCAAACCATTGGCATCAATGACAACATGATCCAACATGAACATTGCTTTCTGAATCAAAGTGCTATTTCTGTTGTTGTTCTTATATCATTTCTGTGTTATTGTGGAGATATTGCTGGTTATATTACTGTTATTCTACGATTTCTAGCATTTTATTTCTGTTCTGCATACTTTTTATATCTGGTATCTTGCAAGTGGTATCAGAGCACTTTCCTTGGCAGAAATTGTGGGAATTTTTTTTCAGGGTAGAGACGTATTCCGACGTCTTTAAGCCACAGAGATCTGTCGTTACGTGCATAAACCCACGGTTGATGGATTCATACATACAGGAAATACAAGTGGTTCTTAAGTGCACATCTGTTGGCCACCCTTGTAACCCCTGTTGGAACCCCTTCGAGTGGTAGCACATCAAACAACACTTGTGTATGGATCGGCCTAGATTTCCTGAAGCCCTCTTTAGATAAACCTATCGGCCACCGGACTGCTATAGTGTCACCAAGAACAACACTCGGAAAGATACTCTCTAGTACCTGGGTAGTCAGGAAGTATAGCTAAGGGTACGGTCTATCCTCCTTAGTTAGTTCCCTAAGATATTGGGTCGATTACTACTATTGGACCTCGCACATATATCAGAAAGCTATAACACAGGGCAAACCCTTGTCTGTAGAACCCTTGAATACCTAACCCTTGGGGGACAGAAACATAAAAAAATTAAAACAAACAAGATCTAATGCCACACAAATGTGTTCGAGTTGCCAAGTAAATACACATTTCTTTTTGGTTAAGCATTTGGGGATTTCATCACTGTAGTATTCTTCAGATCAGAGTATAACTTCGCAGGTGTAAAAAAAAATAAAAAGTCTGGAATTTTTTTCACCATTATTTGAGACCTATTCCATTGGATTCATCTCTTCACCCTTATCACATTCATCCATATCATTTTTCGGCAAAATTTTTTACCCCTTCCACCCCTTTTTAGTTCACCCATCCTCATGGCCCATACCCGTAGCCAAGATCTGGAAGCTCGCTTCAACACCTTGCAATTTGGTTTCCTCAAGACCCAAGAATAAGTGAAACAACTCAGTGCTACTGTTGCCTCCATCGATTCATCCATCAATACAACCATAAATACAACCATGCAGTCCTCAATGGAGGAAGTCAAACAAGAACTGGCCACCTAGCTTGAATCTACCTTTGCATCACTTTGCACCAAACTGAAGATCCCTACAGATGACCCTTTCTATGAATCACCTCCAAAGACTGAAGGTGAACATTCCTCCCATTCCCATACCTTTTAGCCCCATAACTTTCAACATGACCTACGCCTTCTGCGGGTGGATGTGACCAAATTTGATGGCTCAGACCCCACTGGCTGGGTAACCCAAATGGAACATTATTTCTCTTTATACGATATTACAGATGACTTGACCAAACTCCGATATGGTGTTCTCCATCTAGATCAAGAATGTTGGCAATATTTTTCGTACCCTTAAAGAGAACTTGGTCATGGCACATAATCGCATGAAGAAACAAGTAGATAAAGGTCACTCTGAACGTCAATTTGCATAAGAGGATCAAGTGTTTCTGTGACTGCAACCATACAAGCAAACTTCCCTCAAGGCCTAGCATTTTCAGAAGATAGCGCCCAAATTTTATGGTCCTTATAAGTTCTTAAGTGTGTGGGACAAGTCACCTATCAGTTAGCTCTACCCAGTCAGTCGAAGCTACATCCTGTTTTTCATGTTGCATGCTTAAAGAAGGTGATTGGAACTAGTTGCCAAATTCAAACCAACCTTCCAGAGTTAGCTGAAGAAGGATCCATTTGGCTACAACCAGAAGCAGTTTTGGACCAGCGTGAGCGTCGCCTGCATCAACGAACCATCAAGGAAGTGATAGTCCATTGGAAAGATACAACTCCAAGAGATGCCACTTGGGAACCAACTACCATTCTGCAGCAGTTTCCACATCTCAAGCCTTGAGGACAAGGCTGTTTTTAAGGGGGCGGACATGTTAGGGTCCTAACCTGCACATAGGTAGATCAATATATTCGGATGTAATAAAGGTCAATATTAATAAGGTCTTTCAATAAAATAGAATAAGGCGGATGTAAGAAGACCTAATAGAAGCTTCCGCTTCTAGAAGGATCCTCCTCTAGATGCTTCTCTTGATAGACATATTTAGTATAAATAAGGGTCGAGGGTATGAAAACCTTAAATTGGAAATTATTGTAACAGAGCGTTGCTTGACTAGAGGTTTCCCCCTCAAAGAGGCCCGTGAACATTTATTTCTCAATCAAAGTGCTATTTCTGTTGTTGTTCTTATATCATTTATGTGTTATTGTGGAGATATTGCTGGTTATATTACTGTTATTCTGCCATTTCTAGCATTTTATTTCTGTTCTGCATACTTTTTATATCTAGTATCTTGCACTTATGTGGAAAAGTTCACTCCTTTTACACTCATCATTTACAACATCTGAATTAGAAGGGCTAGTGCTTGCAACAAAATTTATACCTCGGATTCCCATAGCTACAATCTTTGTCTCATCACCGGAGTCTGATCGAAGATCCACTTGAACTATTGCAGTTGTGGTATTCTTCCTCCCTTGATTGGCACACTTCGTTGGCTTCAACTTAGGATGTAATATCCAACAATGATCTTCATCATGGCCTACTTTCTTGCAATGCTTGCAATTAGGCTTTTCCTTTCTTGTTGTGGTTTCCTTCTTCTCTTTCTCTTTTCTTTTCCCCGAATCTTTTCTTTGCCAAGTATCTGTAGAAACACTGTCACCAACATTCCCTTTACTTGATTCAATATGAATGGATTTTACACATACTTCATCAAAGTTAGAAGGATTTAGTATAAGAATAGCGTGCTTGAGATAAGAATGTAAACCACCAATATATTTTAGGAGTGTCTCTTGTGTATATAAAGGAATACCAAAATTTAATGCTGTCTTTTGAAAGGTTTGAGTATAATATTGTACACTTTGACCTTTAGCTTGCCTTAAACTTTGCCAATTCATCATTTCTTGTTGCATGTATGCTAATGGATAAAACTATTGCTTCAATGCAATAACAAAATCATTCTCGGAAGAGATTGTTTTACCACTTTTCTTAAGATCATCTTTAGTTTTTCTTTCCCACCATATGAGAGTTGTGCCTCCCATTTTGAGACTAACAAGTTGGATGTTTGTTTCATCTTCTACAATCTTTTGTATCCTGCAATAGACTTCAAGCTGTCTAATCCAACTGTCTAGATTTTCTGCATCTAATTCACCATCATAAGTGGGTAAATTAAACTTTACATCTAAATTTAATAAAGGCATATAAGAAGAATGATGATTTTTTTTAGGTTTCTTATCCTTGGAGGGATGTACACTTGCTTCACTTGTAGATGATGAGGATGAAGGAGAACAAGGTTTTGAAGGTCCACCACCTCCAACTCCTCCTTGTGCTCTTACTGAAGATTCCCCTTCTTCAACGTTTGGATTTCTTCATTGTCCTCTTTCATGGTAAAGTTCCTCTACCATGGCTTTCATCAATTGAAATGACTCAAATAAATTGTCCTCGGATGAAAAAGGACCTATTTTTCTCGGTGAAGACATCTCTTGTTTATGAGGTTTCCTTTGAATTTCTTGATTAAGAGCCTCAAGTTGGCCTTCTCCTCGCTTGAGTTTTTCTCTGGTGAGCATCCAATGCTTGCAATTCCTGTCAAACCATCAAAACCAAATCCTATGATACCATAAAATTGATCAAAAAATGATGGTTTTTACTGATAATTAAAAGTTTAGTTTATTATACTTTATGCATCAGATCGATAAGAATGTGAAATACATAAACTTTACTATTTGTTGCGGAATATCAATTATGAATTTTACTTGATTATCATTAATGCTGAAAGAGTTCAGCCATTATAAACCATGCTGCAAATTAAGAGAAGATACAACAACCAATAAAAACAAATAGAGACAAGAACTTGTTAACGGAGTTCACCAATCGTTGGCTACGTCTCTGGGCCCGCTTCCAAGTGGAGGACCTCTTTATTGATTTTCAAATGCTCAAGTTATCTTTACATTGGCTATTTTCTGTTACAAAACATGGTTCAAATATGTTGTAAAAGACCTCCCTACTTGGATACATACATGCGTCATCAAACTCCTCTCAAAAACATGACAAAAAATGCCTCTCAAAACATGAGAAATGGCCAAAAACACAAGCCGCTCCTCAAAACCCCTGCATCAAAAAGTTACCCCTCAAGCTCAAAAAGCCTGGTTTATATATATATATTTAGGTTCAAGAAGGGAAGCCCAACTTCCCTTGAATATATGGCCTCTTTTTGGGATGAAATCCCCCTTCAAATGGCCAAAATATCCTCAAAAAACCAATTCTGGGCCAAAACTTTAGTAAAAATACCCACTCCGTAACAAAAATTTAAAAATATGTAGAGTAGGACCCTAGAGGTGGCGCACGCCCCTTGAATACAGTCACATGACCTCCATATGTCCAAGCACCAACCCTTTGGGCTATGCACTGTCCTTGGATTGGTGCTAGCTCTTGGATTCGGGCGCATACTAATGGAACCTCCAGTCAAAGGATAAACCTTCACGTGCTTTTATGTGGGTAAGCTCCTGGTATTGTGGGATCCCCTGAGATCCAATGGTTGGTGCCTATCGTGACCCCCGCGCTTCCCTGTCACTTGGTTATGTGGTAGGGTCATGTGAATATGTCGAGGGTTGGGGATAGGCCCCAACCCATTCCTCCCCTTTTATATGCGCTTACACACTTTAAAAGAATAGGAGTAGGCTTGTATACACAAGTCCTACCCTTGGCGCAATGGTGTTGGGTTTGTCCATAAGTCTTTCCCCCCTATCACAGGTCATCGGGTCCATTCTGATGAGCTAATTTTTTTAACATAGACAAAAACAAATTACGGGGTGCCACGTGGCATCCCATGCCTGTGCCACATGGCACCTTCACCTTTACATAATCACATACCATGTGTCCGACAACTATTGGTCCACATCTGGATCACCTGTCCAATCAGCATGTCAAATGTCCCTACCTTCTTCTTCCACGTCAACATCATGAAAATATCTTGGTGATGTCATGTCGACGTCAGCATTGACTTTTTGCCAATTTGACCTTTGACTTTTTGTTGTTTGAGAAGCTTATCAGAGTACGATAAATATCACATACATAGCCCTTTTGAGAAAGAAAATATATGGTCATAATCAACGCAACAAGCCGGTTGCAATGGAATTAGTTTCATTCAATTACCGGAACTTTCATTTTTTAGCATTTTCTAGACCTAGGGAGCCTCCTGGATCACATGGAGTATGCACTTTTAATTCACCCTCTCCATCGAAATCGAGTCATACTTTTGTCTGAATAGTTCTACGACATTTTTGAAAAACACTTTTTGGTTCTTTGGATCAAAGCGAGGAACATGTACAATTTTCTGAATTTGCCAAGGTTGAGGGATAACAACATTGACACCAATATTTATGCTACCCCTCGTAATAACATTAATATTAAACTATTTCCCTCCCGCAATGAGTCTCAGTTTTGAGTTTATCAGATTAGTGCCTCTTTTCCTTCCACGATCTTCCCATTTTGCAATCAAATCAGGACATTCATCGGTGTCATGGGCATTGTTTCTACAATGTGCACAACAGGGTCTCCTCGAAAGTGGATAGTCTCTTTCCAGATGCCCCTGCACCTCATAGTTATATAAGTGAACAGGTCCCCTTCTACTAGTTCGACCTCCTCTAAACCCTCAACCACCTCGATGATCTCCTACAAACACTTGAGGAGCCTCATTGACATGAAACACATAATGGTCCAGCCTGTCTTCTAGTGTGTCCAAATCCTAACATTGCTTCACAGTATGGGTTATCGACCTAGATAATTCAGAGTGTACAATACTAGGGACATGCAAGTATTTATGTAGGATTAGTAAATTCCTCTAAGGATTCCCATGTGTTCTTCAGATCTCACAATATTCATTGGTTTGTCCTCCTTGATGATTCAGAAAAGTGTGGTACTCAACAGGTGGATGAAAATGAGTCATCGTTGTAATTTGCGCAACACCCCCTGTCGGTCCCACCGACGGGGGTTGCATGGGATGGTTTGCTGGTACACTACCCCACAATCTTGGGCACTCTGTCATAGTGTGACCTTCTGTATAGCAACCCATGCACCAAACATTTGGTTGATTTACTTTCGGTAGAGCTAACTCTTGAATTTTCCCTGTGAGTGGTGAAATTTGTCCATGAAGTTGCATAATGTTATTATCCTCCACATGTTGCATCATGCACACTATCCTGAGGTATCCTGCCATTGCTTCAATATTCATCGCTTGCTCTAGGGCATCACCCAATGTGGAATTATTTGTTGTGTTAAGGGATCCTTGTCAGTGGTAATAGTCCTTGAATGAACCACTCCTATTGATGATATTCATGAATGGGATTTTCCAGCTTCCCAATTACATCTTTGAACCTCTGGTTGTACTTTTAATAAGATTCCCCATCATTGTGTTTAATCTCCCGCAAACTAGAGAGAGCCTGCTTCTTTGACTGTGGTAAACAAAATTGTGCTATGAATCTTTTCTTGAGTTGAGGGAGGGTAAACACTTGTCCTTGAGCATTCCTAGGCTCAATGGACTTCATATACCATTTCAACACCTCACCTCTCAATGTGGTTTGGAACTTCACTAACTTACTTGTGTCTAAGGTTCCACATGATCTCCATTTGGCTTCACACATGAACCAATGTTGCTCAACTTCCTCATCCCCTTTACCCTATAATTTTGGGTAATAGGTGAGGGATCCAACGTGTTGACCCACCATTTTCAAACTTGATAACGTAATTAAAATAAACCCTAAAGGACCTGGTTGCGATAAGACAAAAGGATTCACTATGCTTGCACTAACACTTAAACTAGAACTCACAGGATTATAAATATTATGAATAACATGAAATGCGACAGGATTTGGTGTGGAATTTGCCAAATTCGTAGGAGGCGATGAAGGATAAGGTGATTCATGGTTGGTTCCTTTGAAACTGTCGTAGGATTATTCACTAGGGGGGTAGCCTTGAAATGAAATATTGTCTTTTCTTGCAGAGATTCAACATCTTTTGGTGTTATGAGATTCGATCCCACAACGTCCTCGAGAGTTATGACTGATTCTTTTTCCTCAGAATGAGCACACTTTATTGATCATCCTCTCAAACTTTCACTCATCTCTTCCAATCTCTTTTTCAACCACTAGTTAGCCAACTTCCCTCTCATCTGCAACTCTCGCAACTTCTCAATTTCTCTCCTATGACTACTCTCGAGGATGATCTATTTCCACAATGGATCCGATCTCTTCATCACCTTCAGCATATGTTTCTACCACCTTATTTCGACTAGTACAACCCTATTTTGAGCTCATTCCTCTCTATCACTCTTCTCACGACAACCCCCCATACTTCAATAAACCTCTCTTATCCTAAGTCATGAACCCTTTGACTGAATCACCCACCCCTCATGCACATGGGGTTTACTCAACCATTCCAAGAAAATCAGACATCATCCCTTCTTCCACTAAAATAATATTAATCCACAAGGAAATATCCCAAAACAATATTCCTCGAGCACCTTCTTGAAATAAAGCCTCTGCTTTCGAGAAACACTGGTGGTTTTCTACAGAAAATTCAATGATATAACCATCCAATGTGATCTTTACCAAAAATTATACATCTTGATAGATCAAATTATCCCACCAGTGAAGACTTGCTAAGCTTGTTGCAGTCCAACAATATCACTTCTTGATCTGATCTTTGTGCTCAGGAGATTCTTGGATTTGGACGAGCCACTGGAACAATTCTCTTGGGAATCAGACCCAAAAAATTTCATATTGTTTTCTTGTGGAATTTGAATAGAAGGCATAATGCTTCACGAATTCGAACCTTTTTCTTCTCAACACGTCCTCTTGTTGTATGAATTTGTCACACTGTTTTTCCCACCAATTCTCAGTATCTAATTTCGAGATCTAGTAAGGCATTCTATAGAGATTTCCCTTTTAAAGAACAAATCCTGAAAACATAACCATTTGTTGGCATGATATTGAAGACCATGGTTCTATGAATTTACCAAAAAAGGTACCATTGTAGTCTAGTAGCACTGACACTTTCCACCTTCCAAAAGGGAAGGAGGTCTCACCCGACGCGCAACTGAGACTGGTGTGAGAGTGAAGGGAGTCAAATAGAACAACTAGGTGGGAGTATTGCAACCCAAACAGATGTAAGAACAAGAGTATAAAATATTATACACATACAACATAACCGAAATGGAAGATTCAAACACATAACTCATGGAAAAATTCCTCTGGAGAGAGTATTCCCAAGCATTAACTGAATAAGTAAAAGAAATAGAGATAACACTTGCGCAGATGAAGATCTTAGCATTCACACACAATTAAAATATTTTTTAGGCCCTAAATAACATTTATCATCTTTTTATTACCCAGATATCAAAGGAGAGTATACAATAGTCAAATCTAAGATGAGTGGGATATTTGTAATTACATTTCACTACTGATTTGATCACAATCTTGGAAATAGTGCTAAGACTAGATACATTACATATACAACTCTCAGTACATAAAAATAGGGTCGAGATAGGTCAAGGTTCTACAATTGAACATCAACCACAACAATAACAACATAAGCTATACGAGCAACAACAAATTCTTCATCAATATCAGTAATCGTAGCATCAACAACACTATCAACATCAACGTCCACAACAACCTTGTCATGTTTCATAAGTCCTTGTCTTATAGCTTTCCACGAGAGTTCTTGATTCGTCTGTTACAACTTCTTGATTCCACATCTTCTTGGTTTTCGCTAGAAGGTTTAGATGGTTTTTGTTGTTCCTTCCAGCTAAAGGACAATTGTGTTCCTCGTTGGTGCTCTGATCTATCGCTTTACGCTGCTCAGATCATCTTCCGGTGCATCGTGTTGTTTTGCAACACCTTCTAATTGCCCCAAAACTAGAACTTTCAAAGCTGAGGGTCCAATAGAGATCCACTTGGGCCTCATATATCACCCCATCCTAGTAACCTTTTTTGATATTATAATTTTTTTTATATGTCGTTTATTTTTGCAAAGTTCTATTTTCATTTAATCATGCATTCTTAGTCAATTTAGGATGCCATACATTTTAAATACAATTTTAAATATTGATTTTTAACATATTTTTAGCTTTACTTCAATGCATAAATATTTAGCTAAAAATATACATTTAAAATCTAGTTATAATGAAAAGTGTATACTTTTTTAGAATTTTTTTTGTTGAAAATGATAGGTCAAATAAAAAGTTTTGATGGTCAAAATTGGAAAAAAAGAGAGAAAACCAATAAGTTTTTTTTATATATTTTTATAGATTTCATGTATAAAAATGAAAATATTTAATATTATTTTCTTTGAAGTAATAATTCAAATAAAATGAAAGCCAAAAAGTAAATATTAAATAACATATTAAAAAGATTTATCCTAAAAGAACAATATATAAATATTGATTATTAGTTTAAAATCTCAAAGTCCAAAACATTACAAATATAAGTCAATAATATGTTGAATTGAACATTTTATTCAAGGACATGTTAAAACTAATCAATTCTATTGAATATGACAAATTAATCATTTTCAAGAAGGGAAAATTTTAAGGATCCATACTTATCGTAAAGTGTATAAATCTTGATGAATATTACTAACTTTTAAAATGACAACTATTAAATGTTTGTTGACATTTTTTAAAAAATTTCAAATTTGTAAGGATTTTATATAGAATATATATAATTTTGTTAATTATAGAAAAACAATTTTATCCTTTAAAATATGGGAAAATAAATTTTAGAAAAAAATGGAAATTGACAAATATTTTTTTGGGGAAAATATGAAAAATTATCCTATAAGAAAAATTTAGCCCCAAATTTTTTCCTTGTTTCCAATAGGCACATTGTCATTTTCAAGCACTTGATTTCCTTCTCGGATCTCATTCTATCTTTCAATTACGTCTTATATGCATGTAAGTTGTCCAAAATGACCATTTCCAAACAATCTTTTTAATAGTGGTTGAGTTTCCTTAGTCATTTTTGTAAAATGTGATGTACTAAAATCTCCTTTCTTCAAACCAACTTCTTACATTTAAAATAAATCTTATAAAAATGCGATTAATTTTTCTTTATAAAAATTATTAAAAAACATAATAATTAAAAAGTAAAAAAGAAAAACAACATCAAAACTCTAAAAAAGGTACATTTAGGAAAAAAATTAAAAACAAACAATAACCTATAATATATATACATATATAAAACTGAATTAAAAACTTAAAAGAAGGAAAACAAAAAAGATTGCAATCTTGGAATCACACCTCTACGCTCTTGCCCATGTTTCTCTCCCCTCAATTTCCCTTGCATTCTCTACTCACGTTTCACTTCCACTTGAAGTGGTAGGTCACTGAGAGATGGCTTAGTAACCTATTGCAACCACTTGCAGTATGTGGCAGCCCACGTGCCATTGTTTCAAGCAGTGGGTTACTTGTCACTTAAAGCGGTGGATTACTAGGTCACACTCAAGCAATGATGTGCAAGTAGGGGAGGGGAGGCGAGGGGATTGAGATTATTACAATGGCCCTTTCCCTTGGGATATTATTTTTTCTTTTCTTTTTCTTTCTTTTTAAAGAAAAAAAATAGTTTTTCCCTCCAAAACCACTTAAAATCTCTTAGATATTGGTTTTAAAAAGATTAAAAAAAAATATGTCTAATTTATTTAAAAAAAATATGGTTTAGGGTTTTCCATAAATGACAAATATTGAAAACATTTACTAATATTTTAAGTGCCAAAATCCCCTTATTGAATGCATCCTCAATTATTTTGAATCTCCCATGTGAATTTATTGCACAATGTGAGGCCATGGAAGACCTTTATAGGGACTCAGATATAAGAATTAAGGAGGGTTGCATGATCACATTTTTGGTGACTTAAGATCCACATAGTTATTTGTTATAGATTTCAAAAGTTATAAAATTCAATAAATAAAATGAAGAATTTATGGTAATTGAAGTACATCAGTATGCAACAAATTCACACTCATTTAATGGTGGGTATAAGCCAAATATGGTAAGTCTAGAAACATATCAACAGAAAAAATAAAAAGGGTCGAAATACAAATCGTCATTGTATTGACATCTTAAAATTAAAGGATGTCATCAAAGTTTCTTACGACTTCCATTTGACAAATAGAGACATTCTTTTCTCCAGGAGTACAAAGTTTAACAAGAGGTTGTCGACACAAGAAATAGTTACAAGATGGGACTCTGGTGAACCTAGTCATAGATCCAGAAGGATTTTGACATATACAATGTTGGACGCACATGTAGACTTAGATGGTTCACCCAATGATAATAGAGAAGAATATGGGTCATCCACATCTTCATTGAATGATTCATTTGAATATAACTAGATTCTAATGGTGTCCCTGAATCCATGAATTAGTTTCAATACTTATATCAAAAGTGTTATATATTTTATATTAATATGATGTTTGTATGGTAAATATTGTTCCTTGAGATGTTCCTAGCTAGAGAATAGTGCCAAGGCACCATATCAAGGAAAACTAACCTCCTTGATTTAGGATATACTGAAAGAATATAAAATCCAGAGGGGTGACCCTGAAATAAATATGTTTTAGTTAAGATTTCTCCAATGAATTAAATACAGATTATTTTTCACAACAAACTCAAACTAATTAAGAAACGTTTTGTACATAGATTGGAGAAATGATAAAATAAATATTAATATTTTTAAATATTTTTCTTCATTTGATGAGGGCACCATATTCCCATTCAACTAGTTTTTAGAAAGTCGTTGAAAGAAAGATTAAAGATAATAAAGAACATAAATTCCTCTAAAATAATATTGCTCAAGGCAGATACTAAATTAAAGAAAACATGAAATCAAGTATATTCAAAATAAATATTCCTAAATACTTGAATAAAGAAAACATATTGGCATACATAAAACATACAATTGGTTATAAACATTCAATAAAACTTGCATGCAAAATCTGACACATCTTTATTTTCAACATAATTCAGTAATAGATTAATCTAATACCTTTCGGTGAACATACATTTTGATTAAGGAACTTCAATAATGAATTGGTATACAAGGAAAGGGAGGAGTGCCAGGGTTTGGAATTTGAGATCCTAGGGTTTGTTACTAAGTATGGAGGTCAACAGAGGAGGGAGCGATGATCCCTTCTTCAACAACATGCTAGACGAAAGAGGGTGAAACCCTCACATGAATTTGGCGTCGAATGATGGTAGTGATAAGGTGCATGCAACTCAAACAGAAGAGGGAGGGACATGGAATATGAATCCATCAACTATGTTCAAGATGCTAGTGGAGCAAAACAATCAAGGAAAGTCGACACAAAAGGGCATAGACACATGCCTCTCCAAAGCAGATCAAATACCAAGGTATGAAATCACTTCACCTAAGATCATTGAATTATTTCAATACATGTAATATTATTGGTCATATCGCTAACAAAAAAGGCCCTGAAATGGTGGATCAACACCATATGGAAGCTATAGGGGCATGTTGAACTAACACTAGGATCAAAAGGGTTTTTTATGGACATATTTTCCAACCTAGAAGATAAAGAAAGGGTCTTTGAGAATGGTTTGTATTTATTTAACTAAGTTGGGCTATGTCTTATATTATGGATGAAAAAATTCATCTCGGAAATGAATACTTCAACGTTGCCTCGGTTTATATTTGCTTGCATATTAAGGAATTTTGGGATGTTGAAACCCTAGAAGGATTTGGAAATACTTTGGGATTGTTTATCAAAATATATGAGGTCACCAAGAAAGGTCACTACACATCGTATGTCTGCATATGTGTCTATATGAATGTCTCTCAAGATTTATTGGAATCCATTTTCCTAAGATATAGAGACTTCGATTGGCTCTGAACTAGAAACTATGAGCATATGCTATTTCATTGCTGGAAATGTCACGAACATGGGAATCATTTTCGATATATTCCCTTGAATTCTACTCCAGCACCAACTATGGTCCAAGCATAAAACATGTCGAGGGTTTTGAGAAGGTCATAAGAAAAAGGAATAACAACAAAATACTAGTGGTGCCACCAAATGAAAAAGGCATCCAATCTCACAAAAGTTTTGAAATATTGTCCAAGACTATGGAGGGAGAACGTGAACTAGTAACAACTCAATCTCAGATGCCAAATCATTAGAATGAAAGTAAGAACTAAGCTATGGGAAATGAAGAGAAACTAAAGAAGAGGAAGGTTGATAATGAGAAGATTTATAAATATATAGATGGAGATGAGGAGGGTGAGGATATGGGAGATTCAAAGGATGGAGATGACATGAAACTTGGGGAAATATACCTGCAATACATAAAAAAAAGTTTGAAAGATAAATTATATCAATTCAATCCCATAGAAGCAACTATATCTTATGTAGAATCCATTCGTCAAGAGAAAATAAAAGAAAATCACCATAATTATAGGTAATATACCATATCCCTCATCTATGGGAGTCGAAACCACCATATTGAAGGACACTTCCAAGATTGCAAAGGAGGAGAAAAAAAGAGGAAGATGCAGCAATAAGAAACTATTGCAAGAGCTTAGAGAAATTCTAATGAACTTAGGGAGAATCACTCTCATGATAGATAAATTTGAACCCTCTCCCTCTAGTTCTTAATGAATATAATTTCATGGAATATTAGGGGTTTGAACGAGAAAATCAAGAAAATGTTACCAAGGAACAAATTAATTAGAGAAAAACCCGCCATCTTGATGATACAAGAAACTAAATGCTCCAGTGAAATGATTCTCAAGATATCCTTGGCATGTTGGAGAGGATGTCAAGCAATTACCACTGATACTAGAGGAGAAACAGGGGGACTGGTAATAATGTGGAACCTAGTGGAAGTAATGGTCACATATTTTTTTCTCTATAATGAGAACTCTCTCAGCTAAATTCCTAGTTGATTGGTTTGAATGAGATTATAGGTTTCCTAACTAATGTATATAGTCCTCAATTAGTGGAGAACAAAATTATTTTCCTTAATAAAAAACAAGACATCAAAACTATCATTAGGAATCATTATTGGATTATAAGAGGAAACTTCAATTTAATCACTTCACTAACAAAAAAAAGAGGGGGAGTGAGGTGCTTAGACTCTGAGTGAGAATGATTCAAGGAAACAATATAGGTATTTAATATGGTGGATTTGGAGACCATAAATGGTATGCATACATTTAACAATCGACGTGGTGGTGCAGAACAAGTGACCTCCAAGTTGGATATATTGCTTATCTCTAGATCCCTTATGTTTTTAGGATTGTCTATGGAGGCCACAATTCTATGTTTCTTGGGATCTGATCATTGGTTGATCTATCTTGATATGGATATGAATGTTAGCCCGAAAAAATTCCATTTCATGTTTGAATTCTTTTTGACAGATCATCCATCATTTCAAGAGAACATAGCTAGATGGTGGAAGGAAAATAATGTGGAAGAAGGCTCCCCGATGTTCATATTGTAGATTTTAACCTTGTACAATATTTTATTGCAAACACATTTTCAATAAAAGAACATAAAATATACAATGGAAAGTACACACATTACACAGATATTTTTCCCCTGGAAACCCAAACCAATAAAACCAACATATTCTATTTTCATTCATAGTGATACATTATTTACAATACAATATCCATATAAATGCTAACCCAATGATATAGATTAGTAAACAACCCTAATTCCTTAACCGAAAATAGAAAACCATCGGCAAAAACCATGTGTCGAAAAACCGCCCAACAATGGACATGAAAATTAAGGAGACATGAAAAATGAGGCGAAAATGTGACATGTTTCCCGAGGCCCCCAAACTCCCATGCAGGGGGGATATCTCCCCCATGAAACCTCTAAAGGGGGGGCCTAGTGACACCCCCTCAAACCCCCCTTCTCGCTTGATGCAACGTAGAAAAAACTAAATCTAGTCGTGAAAAGAATATAACACATATTTCAACAATGCCTTAAGAACCTAAAAAAATTGTTAAAATTACGGAACATGGAGGAATTTGGAGTCATATTCAAGGCCAATAGAGAGTTATAGGACATGGTGGAGCATATTAAAAAACATATAATTGAGGAAGGAAGATCATAAAGTCTAAGGGAGGAGGAGCTTATGCTACAAGCACAACTAGATGCCATAAATAAGCAGGAGGAGCAACCGTGGAGACAAAATTGAGAATTCAATTGATAAAATATGGAGAAAGAAATTCAAAGTTATTTCACAAATCCATTATTCGACACTTCCATCATAATATAATCTCATCACTATAGGATGATCGGGGCTTCAAAATAACCAACGATAAAGACATATAAGTTGAACCGGTGAATTATTACAAGAATCTACTAACTGAGCTGCAACCAAAACACAGAGAATCCATTCGAAATATCACTCAGAACACCCCTCGGCTGGTCACCCCTGAGAAGAACAATGATATTCTAAGGAAAATTTCCATGGAAGAGGTTGAGAAAGAGATCATTGATATTTCATTGGGAAAATCCCTCAGACCAAACATATTCACTTTAGACTTCTTCTGAGCCTGCTAGGAAACCATTAAACAAGATGTTTGGGATCTAGCAGAAGAATCGAGACGGGAAACCAGGGTTGTTCTAGCTCTTAACTCTACCTTCTTTTCCTTAATTCTAAAAGAGGGAAAAGATGAGGATTTGATAAAATCCATCCCTGTCTCTTTATGCAATGTCATTTATAAAGTCATCACTAAAGTAATTGCTAATCGTTTAAATCCCTTGCTTCTGTAGATATTAACCTTGTACAATAAATTACTGCAAATATCTAGATTTGGTATGAGAGATTGTATTGGATTCAGAGGGATGCCTTTGTGTCTAATGGTTTGGCTTGGTTCTGTGATAATATTTTTTACAATGGGATATCTACAATATTGATTCTTCAGGTGAAAGGAAATGGTGAGCATTTTGAAAATAGAGATCAAGAAATTTAATCAGAAAAGTTTTGAGCTATGGAAGCTCAATATAGAAGATTTGTTGGTGGACAAATATTAGTGGATAATTGTGGATCCAGGTACTACACCTATAGGAATGTCAATAGAAGAATGGAAAAAGTTGGATCAGAAGACGAAGAGAACAATCTAGTTGTGTCTCTCAGATTCAATATTACTGAATGTGTCAGGGGAAGAAACAACCAAGGATTTATGGAATAAGTTAGGGGATTTGTATGAGCCTAAATCCCTAGTAAAAAAACTATTCTTGCCGAAGAAGATGTATAAAATGAGGATGAAATATGGAGACTCTATGATAGAGAATCTAAACGCCTTCAATACTATGGTAAGTTAGTTATTATGTGTTGATATTAATATTTATGATGAAGATAAGTGTATCAATTTATTTTTCTCTCTACCGGACTCGTGGGTTAGTCTGGTTGTGGACATAATTATTAATACAAGTAATTTAGGTTTTGATCATGTGGTATCATCCATGTTTTCATAGGATACGAGGTCGAAGAACATGGAAGGAAAGAGCACACATGCATTATTTGCAAGAGGACACTCCCATAAAAGAAATAGATCTAAGTTCTCAAGTGGGAGATCTAAATATAAGGGTAGATATAAATCTTCTGTAAAGTTTGTAAAGGTATGTTGGATATATGGAAAATAAGGGCACTAAAAGAAGAAATGTAGATCCAAAAGTGTTGAGAGAGGGAAGGGATCTAAAGATGCTCCTTCTATAGAATAAAAAATCTTCGTGGAAGAAGGAGGGTATGTGTACTTGGCCTCTTTAAGAACACATGCAGATCATGAGGCATGATTAGTTGATTTAGGTACATCCTTTCATATGACTCCTCACAAGGAGTGGTTTTTTAATATGAGAGGTATGATGGCGGTGATGTTTTCCTAGGTGATGAATCGACAAAAAATATCATAGGACAAGGAAAAGTCAAGTTGAATCTCATGGATGGAAGGATTAGAAAAATTCCTGTTGTTTTACACATCCCAGGATTGGCCATAAATTTGATTTCTATAGGAAAAATGGATGATGCAGTGGTAAAAAGAGTGTTTGATAAAGAAAACTTCGAGATGGTTCGAGGGAAAATGGTGTTGCTGAAGGGAGTTCAGATTGGAACTCTGTATAAGCTACATGGAATCACTATTAGTGATGGGTGCAATAGTTCCATTGTTCCTGAGATTGGAGATGTAGAAGAATAAACTTCTACATTCTCTGGAGAAAATATTTTGTTGTGGCATCAGAGACTGGGGCATATCAGAGAGAAGGGACTTTGAATACTAAATGATAAAGGTATGGTTGGAGGTATGTATAATTTCTTTCTGGATTTTTATTTCTATGAGCATTGCATATATGGGAAGTAGAAACGGGTAATATTCCCCTTTGGTGCATTGAGGACAAAAGGGATTTTACATTTGGTGCAAAATGATATATTTGGACCTATGTTGGTTCCATCATTGGGAAAATTTGTGTACTATGTCTCATTAATAGATGAATTCTAGAGGAAAGCATGGACTTATTTCCTCATAAAGAAATTTGAATTATTGATAGGTTTAAAGAGTTTAAGGCTCTTGTGGAGAATCAAATAGAGAAAATAATTAAGGTTGTAAAGACGGATTATGGAGGATATTTATGTGGAAATGAATTCAAATAATTCTTTACAAAATATAGTATATAAAGGAAGAAGACTACTCCATATACACCTCAACATAATGGAGTTGCAAAAAGGATGAATAACAATTCTAAGTAGAGGCAGAGGGTACTACATGTTATTTGGTCAATCGATCACCCTCATCATCGTTGGATGACAATAATCCACATGAGGTATATATTGGTAAGAAACCCTCTTTGACACATATCAAGGTATTTGGATGTGATTCCTATGATCACGTTCCAAAGGAAAATAGGAGTAAGCTATATAAAAATGTTGAAAAATGTATCTTTATTGGGTTAAAAGATGGTCTAAAAGGTTGTAAGATTTGGAACCTAGAAACTAAGAAGATAGTGTATAGTCGAGATGTGGTATTTAGAGAAATCAAAGATGTTGTAAAATAGGAAGTCATACCAAGGAAGGAAGAAACAAATAAACTATAGTTTGTTTTGAAGGATGATGAATCAGAGTCTATAGAAGAACAAGAATAAGAATAAGAAGATCATGATACTCTAGTATTGAGGAGATTAGTTTGGGAAAGAAGGCAACCGGAAAGGTATACTCCACCTGATTTCCATTAAATTTTTTCTTTGTCTATTAATGATGATGATTCTAGAACTATTAGGGAGATAGTGGATTCAGAGGATGGAAAACTATGGAAAAAGGCCATGGTAGAAGAAATGGAAGGATTGCATAAGAATGAGGCTTGGCATCCAATAGAGTTTCCAACTAGAAGAAATCCCGTTGACAACAAATGGGTGTTTAAGAATATGTTGAATGCATAAGGAAAAGTGGAGAAATACAAAGCTCGATTAGTAGAAAAATGTTATTCCCGGGTATAGGGAATTGACTTTGGTGAAATTTTTTCTCGTGTTTCCAAGTTAACTTCTACTAGATTTATTTTATTTGTTGTTGATAAATTTGATTTTGAAGTAGAACATACATATTTTAAGACAACATTCCTACCTGGGTATTTGGAAGAATAAATCTACATGAAGTAGCCAAAAGGCTTTGTTGTGAAGGGGAAGAAAGAGCTAGTATGCAAGATAAAAAAATCCCTACATGGGTTAAAGAAATCACCAAGGATGTGGTATAAAAAATTTGATACTTAGATGTTGGGACTTGGATTCACAAAGAGAAAAGAGTATTGTTGTGTGTATCTCAAATTAATCGGTGATCATGTTATTTACTTGGTATTGTATGTGTATGATATGTGGCTGATAGGAAACAACAAAGAGATTATCCAAGATGTGAAAACTCAATTGTCCTCTAAGTTTGACATGAAGGATCTTGGTGTTGCAAATTTAATTTTGGGCATGGAAATTAAAAGCGATAGGGAAAACATGAAACTTTGGTTAAATCAGAGGAAATATGTTGAGACAATATTATAGAGGTTTAATATGCAGGAATGTAAACCGGTTAGGGTCCCTATTCCAATAGGTGTAAAGTTATATGTGGATAGGAGTCCCAAGAAACAAGAAGAGGAAGAGGACATGTCCCATGTTCCATATGCTAGTGCAATTGGAAATTTGATGTATGTAATGGTCTATACTAGACCATACATTGCACATATAGTGGGATTTTTTAGCAGGTATATGTCAAAACTAGGGATGGAGCATTGGGCAACAATAAATAGGGTTTTTAGGTATTTGTGTGGAAAAACTATTTATGGATTGTGCTACCAAGGAAGACAAGGATTGGACAGAGTGTTGGACATACATGGCTTTGTTGATGGGTATTGGAATGGATATATGGATTGAAAAATATATACAAGTGGGTATGTGTTTAACATGTTTGGAGGAGCAATCAATTGGATGAGCAAAAGACGGTCTATATTGGCACTCTCAACTATAGAAGTTGAATACATGGAAGCAAATCATGCAAGCAAGGAAGAAATATGGTTACAAATATTGTATTCAGGTATTGAGTTGGTACAACAAGATGTAAGGATAGATTGTGATAGTCAAAGTGCAATCTTCTTGGCGAAGAACTCAACTTATCATTCAAAGACAAAGGGTACATATGTTCAATATCACTTTGTGAGAGATATGGTTTAAGAAAAGAAGGTATTGCTAATGAAGGTGGAAAATTTGAAGAATGTTGTAGGTTCATTAAAAAAAATTGTGATCACTGAGAAGTTCTCTTGGTGTAGAGGATCTATGAGCATTGTTTCCCTGGATTGTTGACTATGTCACCCTATAATCTTCTGTATGCAAAGAAAACAACAAGTGGGATAATGTTGGGTATGTGTTATATTCTATGCATGACTAGACCTAGTATCTGCATTGTGCAGGCGTGTGGGGGGTCACAGGGGGGTCGGGGGAAGTACCCCCAAATTCATTTTTTTTGGCGTCTTTTGCATCCATTTTTTAGTGATTTTTCGGCACATGGTTTTCAATGATAATTTTTTAATTCTGGTTAAGAAATTAGGGTTGTTGACTAATCCAGGTCAATGGATTAGGGGTTTTGGATGTCGTGGGATCATATATGTATTGTATTGTAAACAATGAAGGCATAATATGAATAGATGATTAGAGGTGTGACTATAAACATGTTGTTGTTTTTCCCAGTTTGGGTTTCCAGAGAAAAAGTCTCTATGTAATGTCTGTGTGTGTGCCATTGTATCCTTTCTATTTTTATTATGAATCTATTTGCAGTAATTCATTGTACAAGGTTAATATCTACAAATTCTTAGCCTTATTTCTCCCAAATAGTATGGGTTTGCGTAGGGTGATTATATTTTGGATCGTATCATCCTCACTCATGATATGATCATGTTGAGATCATTTCCTGCTCCCTAAATTTTCCCAACTTCTTTTTTCCATTTCTTTTCCCCCTTCTATACTTACCTGAATTCCCCTTTTCTTTTATCCCCTCTATTTTTCCTTTTCTGATTACTATACTTAGTCATTTTTCAAAGTGATGGGTTCACGGGTTGGTGGACTAGCGGATTTTCATCTCCATCCATACTCCCATATCATAAGTCTGATTGACTGCCGTATTATTCTATACTTAATCGTTTCTGCAGTCGCAGGTTCGCGTGTTCAACTTTTTATAATCCAAGTTCCACGATATCCATTTTGCACCCAAACATCCACTATCTACATTATGACCATCATACTCACTGAGGTCCTAAGTATCTCATCTCTCCTATATTGAGTTCGATCGACTGCATTACAACACTTAGCCTATTTTCGACCTTTCACAACCGCGGACTTGCTAGTTCCTGAGTTGGTGGGTTCACAAAAATTCCCAAATCCTAATTGCTCTCGACCATCGCCTCCCTCCTCGCGCTCTTCCCAATACACATTTAAGAATGGTTTAAGAAAGCGATCAACAAATTGACCACCGAGGGGCAAGAAACAGTTGAGATAGTTCTTGTAACCATTAATGAAGACAATAAAAGGACACCTGCAAGAAAGTGAAGACACGAGAGACCATCATAGTAAGTTTACGATGATCACATTGTTCTTTCTTTATCAATTCCTTCATCCAGTTATTCTGCTTCTTTGAATAGAAAGGTTTAACCGAAGACTGATAACCTCTCTTTTCTTCTTACCAGGTCTTGTTGTTGTTTTACCGCCCACCATATTCCTTCTAAAAGATTCATTCTTGTGTATATTTTCTTTATGGTCTATAGGAGCCCCAACACCAGTCTTTAAGACATACACATTTTAAATTTCGAAGAATATGTAACAAACTATATATTTTTTAGAAATTTCAAGAGAGCTACTTTGGGAACAATCTAGACCGTACTTTGTAACCCAGAGTTTTGAATACAAATTATTTGAGATTGATCTATCATTATGTTTATTTGAGTTTCCCATGTGTCCACTATGTTAAATTTCTCTTATGCATGAAAACCATCTTCTTTTTATTTTTATCTGATCATAAATATTTGTTTTAAACTATGATGGATGTGAGGATATTTTTCTTACTTTCTTTGAATGTGTGAATGTGCTCGGTCCTGGTCCTTTCTCAGGAATTTTATTTAAAAAGAAAAGAAAACATTTTCATTTTATCTTTATTGAAATATTTATATTTATTTGAATTACTACAATGGACTTCTGTCAAGTCCCATATTCTGAATATCTAGAATCCGAAGAAAATCTTAAATTAAAGAGTGCCACTTCTATAAAAATGCATGGGGATTTACATCCTCCTGAGGCTGTCATTTCGGTCCTAATGGATTCAAGCGTCAACATTTTTGGTGACCATATTCAGGAATGAACTGAAATTTGGAACCTGGTCTAAGCATTTTTGAAAAATATATGACTTTTCCCTAGGATGATCAGCCCCACTTAGAAATTGGATTGAACAATCAACGAAGCATCTTACATCAATTATACAATCTGGTAATAACAACGATCGAGACTTAAGAAGATTTAGAAAGGTCCTGGAATATCTTAGTCTAAGAAGAAGAAAGAGAAATCCTCTAGAGACAGAGGAGAGATGAGAGACAAGACCGAATAAACCAAAGGCTAGCTAGAGAAGCACAAGAAAAAGGTCAGGATTGAAGATGGATGAATACAAGGGACCCATTACCAGAAGCAAAAGCAAGAAACTCTTTATCTTCAGAAGTGAAAATCACATTCCTGGAATCTCTTCGGATATGGAAGAAATAAATGAACAACCCCAAGCCAAGCATTATGAGGAGAGACAAGGAGGTGGAAGAGATGTTGCAAGAAATCAAGAAAACCTAAGGTTAGAAAATAGAAGAAGAATAAGAGATTTCCCTTTGAATATTCTAGGTGAGAAACATGATATCTGTTGAAACGGTTTTTAAAGTTGTTATCTCTAAGACTAAAACTTTCCTTTTTCGGGTTTCGGTTTTTCATAAAGCATAACCCTCGCTATCATTTCCAAAATCCCGATACCGAAATCCCAACAAGCTTTATTCTTTAAATAATCAAAGGCAAAAAACCAAAAGTGTTTTAAAAGTCCCAACGCGCTTTTTGTAAATTTATTTTTAATCACGGTAATTTAAACCCTAAAAGAGTTGATTAACAATTTTTAAAACCTTTCAAGATTTGGGTCTACTCAAAACCATATGTTTTCCATACATATTGAATCACAAAATCCCGATCCCCGATTTCCTGAAAGAATTGAAGTTAGTTTTTAGTCCTGATTAATTAAGTTACTAATATGAAAGTTACGGCCTAATCTAATCTCATCATGATTTCGCAATTTCGGGAATCGGGGTTTAACGATGACATACCTCATGTATCCACGATCCCCGAAACCCCGAAACGTGAAGTCTCGAATCATAATCAATGTTTAAACTGAACTAACTCTGTTTTAAAAACACGATTAACAATACTTAAACTTCTTAGGTATTTTCTTATTTTTGGTACCGTTGAATGAAATCTTTCAAATTTTGAATTTGGGATTGTTGAGATATGGCCACATTAATAACAGATAACTGATGACTTATGTTACACTAATGCGTATCTCAGAAATATTCGCTACTTTTAAGGTATTAAGTTCTTGGCAGTTACGTCAGTACCTTCACCATTAAATGAGTTAAAATAGAATTAGGTTTGTGTTTCACAACTTATCATGGTTCATGCTATCAGGTGTAAGACACATTCAACTAAGCTCATACACCTCTCTTCTGTGACAGGTTCATTTTTATACGAAAGTCATGGCACCAAAGAAAGCGCCTCAGAAGAGTGAAGATACAACTGAGATTTGCAGTCTAGAGGCATATATCATATCCGACACAACACCACATGCTATCAACTCAATCAAATCTTGGAGACAAATCTATGAAATTCTAGACTATGAAATAAAAAATTCCCCAAATGATTTCGAGAATCACCTTCGGAACATAGCCGAATCCGAGCTTCACAAGATTGCAGCACGCCCACGACTCGTGGCGTACACTAACATGATCAGTTGGGCTCTAGAGAAGGTTGATATTTCGACAAGAAGTATTCTAAATGATCAGTCGGTCATTATCAGCTCATTCAGACCTGAACATATCCAAGTAATGTACAAACTCTCACCCAATCCTAAATATATTTACAATGTCGAGTTTATACTTGAATTTCAAAGGAAGGAGTGTACTAAGGCAGACCTAACTTATCTCGATTTAATCAAAGGATGGTGGAGATGTCCATCAAAATTTAGGGCCGACACTCACGAAAATTATGCCACTGCATCTTTGAATGAATACATGGTTTATGTAGCCATGATGTTGTGCAGACTCTTTGGAAAAAAGAGCCCCTGTCATTTTCCTGCAGATTGGGTACCCTTTTTAGAGGAGGCATCAGAAGGATATAGTTTCAACTGGAGCAAGATTTTATCCGATAACTTGGCCAAAGAGGTTTCAAATTACAAAGCTGCAAAAGCCCAAGCCAATGGCCTTTTACATTTCGGCATACATAATGGACGCCATTTTGTTTTTGACTCCGTTCCCTTTGATGAATTGGAATTGGAACATAACTTTCCCCCAACCCATTCACGAGTATCATTCAGAGCTGTGGGAAGAAAACACAAAAAATTCATTTTACAAAATTTGTCATTTCGTAATAATACCAATGCATAAAATGCTTTATGGTTGTGTCCCTCCTCGCATCTCTGATACAGTCTCAGAAAACTTCAGGGAAATAGCCGACTGGTTCATCGAAGAAAGTTTCTCCTACATCAGGGTTTATGGGTGCTCAGTCCCTCCTCATGCACTTCCAAAATTTCTCCCAGACACACTGGTATTGAGGGAGGTAGCACACGAAATAATGAAAGACAGTATCAGAATAGAGCTAAAGGAAACTCAAAATAAATCCTGGCCAATATTCCCTGTGGATATCTGGAAATTTTCATTACTAAACTCGGGTCATTCCAAGGTGGAAGCAGAAGTGCTTGAAGAAATCAAAATGGTAAATATTGAGCACAGAAAGCATGACCCTTATCAATTAGTGAACAAACACCTGATACACTGTGGTATGAAAGCTTATGAAAATGAAAGGTTCACTTATGATGGTATGTTCAAAGAGGTCAAAACTTATGAAGAAGTATTAAACAGAGTACGGGCATTACCACCCGACTTACATACCGGTTTTATGACCTTCCAAAGCCATAGGCGAAGTTGTTTACCGAAGATATTTCAAGGTCAATACACGATTCCCCCTCCAGAGAAGGAAGGACCTCCCCCAGGTTTTGAATCAGATTCACAGGATAAAGAAAATACAAAGGAAAGTTTGAAGGAAACTGAAATGCCTTCACTAAGAATAGAAGTTCTACAAATCGAGAACTCAGAGTCAGGGAAAGTAAAGGAGTTGGAAACATCTCTAGAAGTCCTTGAGAATTGTCCCAAAAAAATAGGAGGAATGGTATCGGCGAAGCTTGGAAGCCCTATTACTTCTTTGACCCCATTGAAGTCTACCTATGGAAACCCTCAAGAGGGAGCTCTATATGTTAGTGATCTCGAACCTATTTCTAGAGACGAAATTCCTTCATCCAATTATTTTTTCTAGTAAAAAGAGAAGGGTTATCTTGAAACATGAAATGCATCTAAGAGGAGACACGATGATAAAAAAGCATAAGATCATCGTAGATGGACAAAATATTGAAGAAGGGGAATTCGCTACAGAAATAGCAGGCACAATGGGAGACTTCGCATCAACAAATTTGCACTCTGTAAGCAATTTGAGGATTAGTTTACAATAGAAAGACCAAATGATAGCCCAGCTACAAAGTCAATTAAGGGAGACTAAAAGAAGTATCAGTCTGGAAATAAACAAAGGGATAGAACGAGCAATAACCAGTGACATACATGAGATTCAAATACCAAGAACAAGCTTAAATGAAGCGAACATGAAGATACAGGCTAGTCAAGCACAGGTCCTGCATCAAGAAGAAATTAATAAACAATTACATAACAAGATGAGTTCAATCCAAAATCAAGTGGTAGAGATGGAAACTTTCCAAGCCCAGGCATTGGAAATACATGCAAAAATAGAAAAAGAGCAACATGGATTGATATCTAAGCTAGAAATTGTTCAGACTTACTTTCAGGAGACAAGCAAATCCTTCGACAATATCCTCTTAAAGGAGAGGGAAGCAAAAACAGCCAGAACCATTTTTCAAAAGGTAGTGACTCTTTCAGCAAAAGAGAAGACCAGAAAGACTCAAAAGTTATCTGTTTCAGAGAAGATCAAAGGGGATATAATACTCAAGGTTTGGGAGGCAAGCCTTGCCGAAAATAAGAGAATAACCAAAGAGGTTAACGATGATTTTCAAGAAATTTTTGATCTTCTAGATAAGGCTTTGTTGAACACTGGAAGAGACAACTGTCCTGGGTTATTGGGACAAATCAACATTGGAAGGCATCAATTAAATTTCAAGGAGAATCTGGATGAAATTCAAATAGAAAGCTCACATATAAAGGTAATTGATGTTACACAGATTAACAGGTGGATGGTGAAGCCGAATTTAAAGTTACAAACTATTGAGTTTACAGGAAAGATAGTTGACGACCGTCTACCAGGACTACAGAGAAAATTCTTCTTATTTGAGGCAAAAGATATTCCAGCGGCTCCTAGGGTGTTGGTGCAGCTCTTGGGAAAATGTATTGATTGTCTCAAAAAAGAAGAAGGAGTTTCATCAACAAAGACGTAAAGTATTATTTTGAAAATTTCATCATCGAAATTAATCAAAGAAGATAAAGATAGAAATATAAACGGTTCAATATTTCACATTCATGTAACCGTTAGTCTTCGGAAGTTAGTTAATCATCAACAAAAAAAAAAGTTTGGTGATCATGTATAAATATAATTTCACAAGACTGAGAAAAGGCTTTTTGTTTTTTGGGAGCCAATTGTATTAGAAGTTTTCCGATTTACAGTGATATAGATAATGCAAAAGAGATTATGAATTATTTCAACTTGAAGCTATGTGTTCCTTTACTCTGTTTTCAATATCTTTCAACATCTTTCTTTTCATGTCTTTCTAATGAACGATCAACTATAGTTTAACTCAAACTTCTATTGTAGTTTGAATTTATTTGATTATCTAATCATTTACAGTTTTTCCTCTATGATTTCTATCAGTAGTTTCAAGACCTGTAGGTCATTTAGATGGTTATATTTTATACTTCATTAGAAATCTCGTTTTTCTCTCCTTCTTCTATTATGATATGAGATTGTTTCATGATTAAAGCCTCATATTTTTCGGCAGCGTTACTTTGTTATTATTTTACTATTCTCAAATTATTTCAAGTACAAGAAACAACCTCTACTGTTAGTGTGTTATTATTTTGAGTTCCAAAACTCCTTTTCTATTTCATCCCTCAAAACTGAAACAACAAATCTTTAAACATTTTATAATTCAATAAAATTTTACTCCCCATGATTGTCCCAAATAATAGACAACCTAACATAGAACCTGGCCTTCAAGATCAAACTAGCATTGCTTTGAACTTACTTAATACTATCCTGCAAACAATAACTACCCGGGCCAAATTATAATGCTCATGGGTAGTTATCGAGAGAGATATCAGCATCCAAGAACAATGGAAAGCTAGACAGAGACAGTTGAGAAACCAACTCTGATTTACCTTTCATAATTGATTCTTACACCTTAATTCTCTTTATCTTTTTGGATGCCTTGACGGTATACTTTAGAGCCTTAAAGTATAAACTCAGGAACAACAATATCCATGTTCTCCCTAAGGGAACCCTAAATGATTTTTTTGGAGACAGAGCAATTGATGCAAAGTGGCATCTGCATTTATTTCTTGATGTTTGTGATTTTCACCGTGTTGAGTATGACAATGTCATGGTAAGTTTGTTTATGCAAACACTATCAGGAAGAGCATAAAAATGATATACAACATTACCCAGTGGATTAATTATCTCATTTAATGACCTCGAAGCCACGTTCCTGACTATGTTCACCTCTCCAATTGCTTATCATACCCTTCTCACCGATTTCACCCAGATTGGTTTAAGGAAGAATGGAAGGATATGAGATTTTAATCTTAGTTTCAATAAAACCTTGAGTAAGATTCCAAAAGATAAAAGACCAAATGAACCAGTCATTATCGGTTGTTATAAGAATGAAATGCCCCCGAATGTGAAATATGCTATCATAACATCCCAAATGGATACCTTGGAGGAGGAAATGACTAAATCCATTGAGATGGAAGAAATTATGATTGAAACGGGTGTCAAACCCGAAATTATAGTGGGAAAAGTATAAAGGAAGCTGGGAGGATTAATTATTGATAATCAAGGAGCCTCCAGTTCAAGAAAGAATGAAGAATTCGAGCCAAGACCAACCCAAAACCAAACAGTGGGAGGAGGATTTTTCAAAGGAACCATACCTAATGTAAAGGTTTACCCTGTGGATACATGAGAAACTAAGCAAAGAATTGAAATTCCACAAATGAATATAACTATCAAACAAATTCAAAACGAGATAACTAGACTAAGAAGGGGAGAAAATTATGTGGAAAATACAAGAATGTCAGTGCCAGAGAAAAGAAGGAACCCTTCCTAAGAAAACAAAGTGAGGTTTGAAAACACAGATAATAGGAAAATACCAAGGGTTCCCAGGAAACCTACTCCCAATGCAGTTGTTCTGGATGATGTGTATGATGAGAAAATAGTTGAGCAAGAAAATTATTACTCACTTGATGAAAGTTCTGAAACTGTGCATATGGACGGATGCGAGACATCCATGTATATATTTGAAGAAGGAGACAACGACCCTAAATTGCAAGAAAATGTCACCCAGACAAGAGGATTTGTAAATAGATCCAAGAATAAGAATGAATCCAAAAAAGAAACCCAAAATGATAAAGAAAAATACAAATGAGAAAGTGACAGATAGTGTTGGAATTAAAAGGCAACACTTGATTTCAAAATCCACTCAGATGACATATAATGTCGTAGAGGATTTAAGTAAATTAAGTATTACTCTTACTTTTACATAAGTGGTGAAGATTCCCCAACAAAGAGAAAACATTTTGAAATTGTTGGACAATCCTTCTGAAAGAGAAAAAGTTGTTGTTACCGGTCCAAAACAAAGCCAGAACCAGTCAACTTCCAAGTTGAGAGGTAAAATTCCTCCCTTTTACATTTCAATTTAAAATCATGATGTTGCACTAGATAAGTTTTTAGTTGACACTGGTGCGACAAATAATATCATGCCATTGGAAGTCATGGAGGCATTAGGCATGAGTTGCACCAAGTATTATGAAACTGGTGAAAGTATACATGTGATTGATTCTAGAAAAGTGCCAGCTTATGGAGAAATCATGGACTTTTATTCTTGGATCACGACAACCCCCCATATTATTATAGTTTTCAATATTATTTTGGTAGACCTTCCTTTGACATATGGAGTTGTGCTGGGAAGATATTGGACATCCATGATCGAGGGATATATAATGAATGATGGAAGTTGCATGATGTTGCTAGGCAAAGAAGGAGGATAATGAATTAAGGTGCTCTGTGAACCCAAGAAACCCTTATCTTTCAAGAAGAAGGATAATGAATTAATGGAAGATTATATAGATGCGAGGATAAGAAACTATGATATCCTAGACATGGAACATAATGAAATCCTAGAGAAAGTTCAAGATATAGAGAATCAAGAATGTCTGTTTGAAGGCTATTGGATGATGTCATTCAATGGAGCTTGTTCAAACTCCGGGAGAGAATTTGGAATTGTGATTATAAGTCCAAATACGATTGTGCATCCACATGCTATTAGACTGGAATTTTCATGTACTAATAATGAGGCATAATATGAAGCCTTGATTCACGGGATTATCCTCACAAAAGAAATTAAAATAGAACATATAATTGTGACCGGCGAATCCAATTTGGTGATTAATTAGGTCACCCAGAGGTATAAAATCAAGAAGGAAAGACTTAAGTTATATTTCAAAAGAGTTAACGAATTAATGGACTATTACAATTTCTTCAACATTTATTTCATTCCAAGGGACAAGAATCATAAGGAAGATTCATCGGTCTTGGTAGCCTCATTGTTGAACCCAGAAAATATACAAAGTAAAACATATTTTCAAGTAGAAATATAATTCTGACCTTCTGTGCCCGATAACATGGAATATTTACAAGTATTTGAGAATGATGAATAGCTAAATTTTTTTTTTTTGAATGATGACGACGATGAAGACAATCACATGTTTGTTGTCCCTAAATATTGTATACACTCTGAGTCTCTTTTCATGAAATATGATCAATCTAAGAATCCCCTGGAAGAAGTTTCAATTCGAAAAGTGCAAGAGACAAGAAAAGTCAATATTGGAATTGATAGTTCTCCAAAATATGTCAACTTGGGAGTTGATTGCACCACTAAAGAAGTTGACCAATATGTTGCATTGTTTAAAGAATATATTCATGTGTTTGCATGGACCTATGATGATTTGAAAGCTTATGATAAAATGATATTCCATCACATCATTTCTTTGAGGGAAGAATCAAAGCCTGTGAAGCAAAAAATAAGGATGATGAATGCCAAACTGAAACCTCTAGTAAAGATTGAATTGGAGAAATTAAAGAAGGCTGAAATAAATTATGCCATTTGACATTCCGAGTGGATTTCAAATATTGTGATTGTAAGAAAGAAGACCATGGAAATCCATATGTGTGTCGATTTAAGAGATCTTAATAAAGAAATCATAAAGGATAACTTGTCTTTACCTAATATGGAGTTCCTTCTCCAACAAGTCACTGGATCAGCCTGCATGTCCATGTTGTATGTTTTTTCTGGATATAACCATGATCCAGGTGGATATTGGTGGCCACCTGCCTATTCCACTTTGACCCACACCATTTTTTATTTTAGTTTTCAGTTTCCTTAATTGTAGCACAATTTACTTTTTTTAGCAGTTCTTCGGGTCCTGAACTTCCGGAGCTGTTTTGAGGCCCTAAACGACGTTTTTTGGGCATGAATGCTTCGGCAAATATGAGTCCATTCCAGACTCGATATTCACTGTCACAATGTAGTACTTGGATAGATCTTTCTAACAATGTATCATGTGCATCAAACGGAGACAGTATGCCAAAGTTACGACCCCGGGAAATTGATGTACCAATTTACCCCAACGGGGCCCATATTCTGGTGTTTCATCTCCTAGGGTTAGGTTTTTGGATGTTTAGGGTTTTCCATTGTTTCTTAGTAATATATAGGCCTTCGAGACTCATTATAAGAGGCAGTTTAGAGGCCAGTATCCGCCACATCTCTTCTTAGAGATAAGCTACCAACGCCCTAGCTAGTTTATTTCCATTTTGTCTGTAAGCATTTTTCAGTCATTTGTTATTAATGAAATGAAGTCTTATTTCCGTTGCATCTCTGCGTTTATGTGTATTTATGTATTTCATTATGTTCCTACATAAATCCAGATCAGTGGTATCAGAGCAGTCTACTCGTTCTTGATTTTTCTTTGCATTTCCCCAACTAGGTCAGGGTAGAAGGAGTTGGGGCTCGATTGGGTTGAACCTTTTGCAAGATCAGTCTCGCAAACCCCGAAAACCGCCCATGGGGGAAGAAAAGAAAGATGAGGGAGCAAGAGATCCTATCAAAATGTTGCTCGAGGAGGCCCTCGAGAAACAAAGGAACGCGATGATGGGCAACTTTGCCCAGATTCTTCAACGGATTCCCACTAGCAGCGCATCGACATCCAACAAACACTCTGGAGGCACCACTCCTTTTAAGGTACAAGTAAACTTTGACATTCCCATTTTTGAGGTCCAAATAGATGTAGATGCCATAGATAGATGGTTGAATCTGTTAGAAGGATATTTCTCGGTTCATGAATTTTCCGACCGAGAAAGGATTATTTTCGCACGCCTCAAAGCCGCCCCCCATGTCAAGGACTAGTGGGAAACCTAATCGGAGCAATAGGGAGAGGGGGAACCCTCTCTATTCTCGGCCACACCCACTTGGAATTATTTTTGAGACACCATCAAGGAACAATGTTATCCCATGGGGAGCTATGAGGAAAAATACATACAATGGACTACGCTATGGCAGCAAAGGGACCAAGATGTGCATGAGATGACAAATCTGTTTCATACCCTATGCACAAAGTTGGGTATCAAAGATTGAGAGAAAAATTTGGTGTTAAAGTACCGCAATTGTCTGCACAGATACATTCAGGAGGAAATGGAGTTCCTCGACATCTCCTCGCTTGGTGTGGCATACCGATATGCTGCCAAGACTTTGGGTCAAATAGAAAAAGCGAGACTTTGGGTCTGCGAATTAGAAGCAAGGGAAAGGTACCACCAAACCACAGAACAAAGGACCAAGACAAGGCAGAGCGGCCCAGGATAACCAACCAAAGCCACAAGCAAAGAACAACACCATGAAGCCAAAAAAGGACACGGGGAAGTGGTGTGAGTTCCATAAGAGTTCCATAAGTGAGTGTCGGGCCAAGTAGTCACTGGTAGCCGAGTTGAAGGCTTCTGAATCGGATGCATTCTCTGAATCTGAATCAGAACCCGACAAGGGGAATGACAGGGGGAAGCAGATTATCAATGTGGAGCCCAATGCCACCGTTGCCACCACAAAGATCCAGAAGGAGGAACCAGAAGATCTAGAGGAGGTGGAGCGTCTCTTCCATTCCAAGATGTGGGTAAAGGGTTCTCCGTTGCAGTTCATTGTTGACAGCGAGAGCCAAAAAAACCTCATCTCGGTAGAGGTTGTGAAGCGGCTAGGCTTGCCGACCACAACACACCCACAACCATACACCATCGGGTGGTTGAACCAAGGATGGGACCTCTGCGTCAGCCAATAATGTCACCTTCCCTACAACATCAAGCCCTTCACGGATGAGGTATTATGTGACATTGCTCCTCTTGATGTTTCTGATGTATTATTAGGCCAACTGTACTTGTGGAAGCGACATGCTATGTATGAGTCCAAGCCTCGTGCTGTTATTATCACCTTGGGCAATAAGTTGTACAGGATAGCAGAGATAACATCGCCTACCACCATCTCTTTGGTTACTTCAAAACAATGCAGTAAGCTCATTTCCAAAACCAGGAAATTTGTTTTCCTGATGATCCACCCTCAGGGAAAGAGGAAGACTATGGCCATGATCTCCAGACAGGGCCCCGCTACACGAAAACAACAGATGGATAAGGTTGTGGAGGAGTACAAGGACATCTTCACCTCCCCTACAGGGGTGCCTCTACACTGCCAGGTCAAGCACCCCATTGATCTGACCCCAGGTGCACCGCTGCCTAATGGACCCATCTATCGATGCTCTATTCTGGAGAATGAAAAAATCAAGAGGCAGATTCAGGAGTTGTTGGAGAAATGTCACATCCGGTCGAGTTCATCATCCTGTGGGAGCCTGATCGTGTTGGTGTAGAAGAAGGATGGGACTTGGAGACTTTGCATTGACTATCGGGCACTGAACAAGATCACTGTTTGGAATAGGTACCCGATTCCATAGATTGATGACCTTCTGGACCAACTCAAGGGGGCGAAATATTTCAACAAGATCGACTTGAAGTCGGGGTATCACCAGGTACCAATCGAAACCTCTTATGTGTGGAAGAGTGCCTTCAAATCCAAGGAGGGCCTTTTTGAATGGTTGGTCATGCCATTCGGGTTGACAAATGCCCCTGCAACCTTCATGAGGCTAATGGATGACATCCTACGACCATTCACCAACTCATTTGTAGTGGTGTACTTGGATGACATTCTGTTCTTCAGCTAGACTTGGGAAGAGCACCTCCACCACGTTCGATAGGTCCTCCAAACACTGCGAAAACACAAGTTGTGTGCCAATTTGGAGAAATGCACTTTTGGCATGACCCAGGTTCAGTATCTAGGATACATTATTGATGAGCAGGGGGTGCATGTGGATCCAGCAAAAATGCAAGTCATTCAGGATTGGCCAGCCCCAACCACCCTAACAGAGCTCCGCAACTTTTTAGGTCTTGCCAATTTCTACCGTAGGTTTGTGTTGGGATTCTCTCATATCACATGGCCCTTGAGTCAGGTCACCAAGGGAGGAGCTAAAGCAAAATTATTTTGGTCTGAATCTCAACAGAAGGCATTCGGGGAGTTGAAGCATCGCCTCTGCTCTACACTAGTGCTCACATTACCAGACTTGCAACAACCATTTGAGATCGAGACAGATGCCTCTGAATATGCCATTGGGGCAGTCCTTACTCAATATGGGCATCCAGTGGCATATCACAGTGAGACACTTTACGACACAGTCCGAAAGTATCCCACTTATGACAATGAAATGTATTCCATTGTGTAGGCTTGTCAGTAATGGAAGCATTACATTTTGGGAAAGGAAACAGTCATCCACACAGACCAACGACCCCTGCAGTTCATACAGACACAAGGTAATTTGTAGAACGATTGCCATCAGAAGTGGTCCACATACCTGCAATAGTTTGATTTGAACATTAAGTACAAGAAAGGCAACACCAATAATGTTGCATAATGCCTTAGTTGACCACCCATCGTGGCGCTGACCACTGTGCTCAACTCTTGTGGGCATGAGACTTCTGATTGGCCGCTTCTCTACACAAGTGATCCAAAATTCAGCCACACATACAATACACTCTTGGAGGGTAAGCAAGTTCCCAATTTTCACCTCTGGGATGCCCTACTTTGTCACTTGGGATACCTTTGTGTTCCTTCAAGTGAGCGTGCCAAGATGATTTGGGAGGCGCACTACAGTCGGGTCGCTGGGCATTTCAGGGTCGAGAAAACCATGGCAGTACTGCAAAAGTATTTCTATTGGTCGAACCTTTGACAGGATGTCAGGAAGTACATCAAGTCCTGCACTGCTTGCGCCATTGCCAAACCGACCATCAAGAAGCAAGGCCTCTATACTACGCTTCCTATCCCTAGTCAACCTTGGGAATCCATCTCTATGGATTACATGTTGGGCCTTCCTTCTACTAAGCATGACAATGACTGTGTTTTTGTGGTCGTCGACCGATTCTCGAAAATGTCCATTATGATGGCCTGCAAGAAGAATATCACAGCAGAAGCCACTACTAAACTCTTATTTGAACGAGTGTGGGTAAACTTTGGGATCCCACAGTCTATCATCTCAGATTGGGAAAATAGGTTCCTCAGTACATTTTGTTCCAGCCTCTGGTCGATGCTGGACACCAAGCTCACCAATTCCACAGCTTTCCATCCGCAAACACATGGCCAGATAGAGGTCGTCAACCGGATGATTGTACACATTCTGGGCATGTACAACTCAAAGCATCCACGCACATGGGATGAGAGCCTCCCCTATGTACAACACAGCTACAACCAGGCTCTCCATAGCTCAACCAACCATATCCCCTTTCAAGTGGGCTTGGGATTCCAGCCACTATGTCCCATTGATGTAGCCATGCCATTTGCAGCTACTCGGGTAGATTCAGCCCATGTCTAGTCTGAGGCTAACAAGGCAAACAACTTCATTGAGCGCATTCAGGACATCTGCCAACAAGTTCATGAAATATTTGACAGAGCCAATGCTAAGTACAAGCAATGACATGATCAACATCGGGTGCCACACAACTTCCAGGTGGGCGACAAAGTGTGGCTACATTTGCAAAAGGAGCACCTCGCTGGACCCTATCGCAAGATTCGCCTGCTCCGATATGGGCCATACACCATCACCAAGGCTGTAGGGGACAATGCATTTGAGCTCGATATTCCACCATTCCTTGGTCTGCACCCAGTATTCAATGTGGACCGCCTTTGGCCCTACTTTCCACCTCTACTACACACATCTGACATGGCAGAACAACTCACACCAACAGAGTTAAACCCAGATTGCATGGAAAAAGCTACAACTAATCGAATTATGGACACAAAGATCAAGAACAACTGCCAACAGAGGATCCAGCTATATCGAGTTGTCAAAGCATGCCAACTCCTTCACCAGGGCAAGTGGCTCACCAGGGACGAAGTTCAACAAAAGTTTCCTCATCTCATGGAGGAACTCAATGCAATGGGGACCATTGCTTCCTAAGGGGAGAGGACTGATCTAGGTGGATATTGGTGGCCACCTGCCTATTCCACTTGGACCCACACCATTGTTTGTTTCAGTTTCCTTAATTGTAGCACAATTTACTATTTTTAGCAGTTCTTCGGGTCCTAAACTTTCAGAGTTGTTTTGAGGCCCTAAACGACATTTTTTGGGCATGAATGCTTTGATGAATATGAGTTCGTTTTGGACTTGATATTCGCTGTCAGAAGTGTAGTCCTCAGATAGATCTTTCTAACGATGTATCATGTGCGTCAAACTGAGATAGTATGCCAAAGTTACGACCCCGGGAAATTGATGTACCAATTTACCCCAACGGGGCCCATATTTTGGCGTTTCATCTCCTAGGGTTAGGTTTTTGGATGTTTAGGGTTTTCCATTGTTTCTCAGTAATATATAGGCCTTCGAGCCTCATTGTAAGAGGTAGTTCAGAGGCCAGTAGCCGCCACATCTCTTCTTAGAGATAAGCTACCAACGCCCTAGCTAGTTTATTTCCATTCCGTCTGTAAGCATTTTTCAGTCATTTGTTATTAATGAAATGAAGTCTTATTTCCGCTGCATCTCTGCGTTTATGTGTATTTCTGTATTTCATTGTGTTCCTACATAAATCCGGATCAAACCAAGTCTTGGTTGCTGAGGAAGATATAGAAGACAACATTCATAACACCTTGGGAGACATATGCATATGCTAGAGTTACCTTTGGTTTGAAGAATGCTGGAGCCACATTCTAGAGGGCCATGGATCATGCATTTAGTGGGTTAATAGGAAAATTTATGGTACACTATCAATATGACTTGACAGTGCATTAAAAAATAAGGGGTGATCATATCCATCATTTGAGAAAATATTTTGAAAGATGTAGATTATATGGTGTCTCTCTAAATACAAAGAAATGCTTATTCACTGTAACTCAAGGCAAGCTATTGGGTAATATTGTGTGCAAGGAAGGGATTTATATAGATCAGGAAAGAGTTAAATAAATAAATGAACTCAACCCTCCATCATCGAAGAAAGGAGTTCAATCATTTTTTGGGAAGATATATTTCATGAGAAGGTTTGTTCCTGACAATGAAAGTATTGTAAGGTCGATCAATTTATTGTTGAAAAAGGTGTAGAGGTTTGAATGGAAAACATATACACAATAAGATTTCAATAATATCAAACGAGAAATTACCACATCTCCATTCCTCATCAAAGAAAAGCGCTGAACCAAACTTCTCAGAGACATCAAAGTATCGAAATATATTTTGATCAGAGTGCAACTACAAATAAATTTCAGAAGGGATAGCTGGTGTTACTTTGGAACAAGGCCAAGGAAAAACCATCGATGCATACAAAGTTCGAAGCGCTCTGGATTGGACCATACATTGTTGAAAAGATATTGGTTTTTACTTCCTATATGCTCCAAGTCATGAAGGGTAAAATATTGATCTTGCTTATCAATGAGAAACTTTTTAAAGGTTTCTTCACCTAAAACCTTCTCATTCTCCTTGTACATAAATTTATTTTTCATTTGTATATTCTTACCTTTGACTCCATAGCCCAATGGACGGAAGCACCTGGTCATAAAATTTATTGATTCTTGACAACCCACAAGGGGTTATCATCCCATAGTTGGAGCCAGTTGTTGAGATCATTTCCCACTTCCTAAATTTTCCCTCCCCTTTCTATTTTCCCAACTTATTTTTTCCATTTATTTTCCCTCTTCTATACTTACCCGAATTCCCCTTTTCTTTTTCCACTCTCTTTTTCCCTTTCTGATTACTATACTTAGTTGTTTTTCAAACAGATGGGTTCGTGGGTTGGAAGAATCACATATTTTCATCTCCATCCATACTCCCATATCATGAGTCCGAATGACCGCTATATTATTCTATACTTAACCATTCTTGCAGTCGTGGGTTCACGGGTTCAACCTTTCATATTCCAAGTTCCACGATATCCATTTTTCATCCAAATATCCATGATATACATTATGACCATCAGAATTACCGAGCTCCTAAGTATCTCATATCTCCTATATTGAGTCCGACTGACCACATTACAACACTTTGCCTATTTGCGACCTTTCACAATTGTGGGCTCGCGATTTCCCGGGTTGGAGGGTTCACAAAAATTCCCAAATCCTAATTTCTCTCAACCGTTCCCACCATCCTCGTTCTTTTCCCAATAAACATTTAAGAATGGTTTAATAAAGCGATCGAAAAATTAACCATCAAGCAAAAAAAAACAGTTGAGACAGTTCCTGTAACCGTTAATGAAGACAATAAAAGGACACCAAAAATAAAGTGAAGAAACAAGAGACCATCATCGTAAGTTTATGATGATCACATATTTCTTTCTTTATCAATTCCTTCATCCGATTATTCCATTTCTTTGAATAGAAAGGTTTAATTGAAGACTGATAACCTCTCTTTTCTTCTTACAACGTCTTCCTGTTCTGTTACCGCCCACCATATTCCTTATAAAATATTCATTCTTGTGTATATTTTCTTTATGGTCCACGAGAGCCCCAATCCCTGTCTTTAAGACAAACACATTTTAAATTTCGAAGAATATGTAAAAGACTGTATTTTTAGAAATTTGAAGACAGCTACTTCGAGAACAATCTAGACCATACTTTGTAACCCATAGTTTTGAATATAAAGTATTTGAGATTTATCTATCATTATCTTTATTTGATATTCCCATGTGTCCACTCCGTTAAAGTTCTCTTATGCATGGAAACCATCTTCTTTTTATTTTTATGTGATCATAAATATTTATTTTAAACTATGATGGATGTGAGTAGATTTTTCTTACTTTCTTTAAATGTGTGAATGTGCTCGAATCCTGGTTCGTTCTTTAAAAAGAAAAGAAAACATTTTCCTATTATCTTTCTTGCAATATTTATATTTCTTTGAATTACTACGATGGACTTCTGTCAAGTCCCATATTCTGAATATCTAGAATCCCAAGAAAATCTGAAAGTAAAGAGGAGTACCACCTTTATAAAAATTCAAGTGGATTTACATCCTTGTGAGGTTTCCATTTCATTCATAACGGATTCAAGCGTCAACAGATCCATTCTCTTAAAATCACCAAAAAAATGGGAATGATGATCAAAATTGACCTATTGAAGGAATTTGACAACCTAAGTAGTTAATATATCAGACACATCCTTTTATCTTTTGGCTTTTAATAAAATTGGACCAATTAGATAATGTCCCTCAAATCCTTGACTTTCTCTTCAATTCTCATTAATAGAGCTCCTTCAACAAGCTTCTCCCCCTCAAGAGGTATTCGTCAAGGGAACCCTATTTCTCCTTTACTCTTTATCTTGATGGAAGAATGTCTTGGTTGTTATCTTAAAACCACGAATAAAGAGAAAATATTCAAATAATTGAGGTTTCTTGGGGAGGACCTTGTGGAATCACACCAACAATTTGTAGATGATACCATTCTCATGGGAACCCTGGTTGTCCATGAAGAAAATGATTTCAATACAATGATTTATGACTTCATGGAGGCATCAACCACTTCAATTAATCACGGTAAGTCTCAAATATCATTTTTCAATGTGTCTCTCACTGTTCAAATCAATAGTTCTAGAATGTCAATTTTTCAAAGAAGCTTCCTTCCTTACAAATACCTAGGCACTCCTTTAGTGGATATTGCACTTCACAATGCAACATGGGAAGATATCCTTTCATAATTAGAAAAGAATCTTTCCAACTAGTATTTATAATCTATCAACCTATTTGGGTGACTTGTTCTTGTAAAAATTCTCCTTCAAGCCACGCCCCTATATTTATTCTTTGTTTTGGCTACTCCTAAGCGTATTCTCATAGTTGTTCGAAACCTACAAATATCCTTCCTATGGGAAGGAGATAAAAGAGAAAATAAATGGAATTTAGTAGCTTGGGACAAGATATTCCCTCCTAAATTAGCTGGAGGATTAGGCTTGAGGGACCCTGAAATATTCAATTCAGTTCTTGGAGCCAAAAATCGATGGAGATGGATTCATAGTGGTAACAAATTATGGGGGAAAATTTGGACTAGGAAATATGGAGCATATTTATCTAATAAAGATCTCATCATAATGGACAAGAGTAGAAATGGCTCATTGATTTGAAACATTGCATGGAAAAATATACATCTCATAGAAAACCACCATTTTTGGGAAATCAAAGATGGACAATCCACATTGTTTTGGGATGATGTCTGGAAACAATTACCTAAATAGAAAAATTGTGAGATACAAACATTGAGTATTAATGTGTTAAATCAAAATATAAATTAATCCATCACTATTGGGATCTAGTAGTCCCAAATCAATCTTGGCGTTCTTCACTCCCTAAAGAATAGTGGACCTTGATCCCAAAGAATTTTGATTGGGATAGTTTATGGGATGATCTTACAAGAAAAAGAATACAATTTACTGAGGGCCTAGACAAAATCAAGTAGGGATACCAACTCGGAGGTAGATTCAACCTCAAGGAGGCCTGCATAATATAAGTTGGGCATGAGAATCTCCCTAAACAAAAAATCTAGGAGAAAATATGGAAGCAAAAACCTAGCCAAAGATCTCTACATTTCTCCGGCTATTGGCCAAGAGAAAAATTATAACATGGGACAACCTTTTCAAAAGGGGATTCCAAGGACCTTAACTTTTCCATCTCTATCAAGCAGGGGAATAAACAACTAATCATCTTCTCAATAGTTTTTCATTTTCCTCCTCCCCTTGGGACAAGGGATCAATCATCTTTAGGAAAATGGATCAGATAAGAGAAAGTAATCAGGTGTGGCAACATTTTCCAGGATTTTTGACTTGGGAAATATAGAAGGAGAGAAATCATAGAATATTTAGGAATAAACAAATGGGAGTGTTGATGTTTGTAGCATCAAACCTGTACTTTCACATAGGTCTAGTTGTCTAGATATGAGGAATTCATCCAAATCTTTCTACCTTGGTAATTTACTTTAATTAAAGTATAGTTATTTTATTATTTAGTTGAGTTTTGTTTAATGAAATGATAAAGTAATTATCATTAGTGAATTAAATATTATCCATTCGTATCAAGTGAGGTGAGAATTAATCTCAACTGTCAATCACTTTGGAGATTAGGGTTAGGTCATTACTCAATATCATAAAATCATGGAAAGGATGAAGGAGGAGACACCTGATACTTTGATACAAAGAGGGTTGGATCACGAAGGAATCTGATCAATGATATATTGTATAGGTGGAGAAGGAATTCCATCTAGAGATCAATGTAGGTCAGGGAGAAGAGAGAACAGAGACAAACATAAGTGAGTTTCAACAGATTGGAGCCGCAACACTAGGGTCGCACCATACAAAGTTCTATGTACAGTCTTTGTGCTCGTGTATGTAGGTTTCAGTGGAGAAAGACACATATATGTAGGTTTTCTTAAGGAAAGGTGTGTACATATAGGGTAATGTGAAATTTTAGGATTTTACAATGGATCAATAGTTGCTAGGGGTTGTAGGTGTTGTCTAAAGTTTTCTTAATTTTCTTCGTGGGACAATTTCCTAGTAAGGGAGCCCTTGTAAGCTTTGAAGTTATTTGAATTATAAGATTAGCAAATGGATAGAATATATTTTTGTATTGTGTACAGTATTTTGGTTTTTAGTATCGATTCCGCTATTTATTTGAGTTGATTATTTCATAAAGTGTCTTCTATTTTGTGAGCTACTAACTTGATTTACAACATGGAAATCACTAGCTAACAGGATACCTAGGTACAAAGTAAGGATAATTTCAACATGGTACCAGATTCTATGCTCTGAGAGGATGCCATATGTTAGATCTTGGATCTTATACATTCATATGTGACTGGGCCAGTGTCAATTGCATTAGTGCAGGGAGTGTCGTACTATGTTATGTTCATTGATTAATTTTCCAGTGAAAAATGTATATTATTTATGAAGACCAAGGATGAGGTCTTTAGTCGGTTTCAAGTGTGAGGTGAAAAACCAGACATGAAATAATATCAAGGTCTTGAGGTTGGATAATGGGGGATAGTACACCTCCAATGACTTCAAGGATTTATGCAAGGAGGCAGGGATCAAGAGGTAGTTGACAGTCACATACAACCCTCAGTAGAATGGGGTTATAGAGAGAAAGAAATGGTCCATCATCATTTCTTCTAGGGATATGATACATAATAAGGAGTTTCCTATGTTTCTTTTGGTAGAGGCATGTAACACGATAGTATATGTGTAGAACAAGTGTCCTCACATGATATTGGGGGACAAGACTCCGAAGGAGGCATTCTTAGGGGTGGAGCTAGAGATAATACATTTGAGGATCTTTGGTTGTCCATTTTGCATCCATGTTCCTATGGAGAAGAGGATGAATATGGAGCATTTGCACAACATGTTATATTTGTGGGGTATAAATATTCTATGGACCTCAAGGTATTATAGGATATTCATACCAACACAACGAAAGACAATTGTGAGTAGAGATGTTAAGTTCGAGGAGAACTTGGCATCCAAAAAATATTAGGAGTCATCAATAGTGATAGAGGACACAAAGTACTAGGATCTGATGGATGAGAAACAAACAACAACTTCAATTTTAGGGAGTCAAAATTTAGGTGGGGAGGAGGAGTTTTCCCCTTCTAGTTTTGACAAGAGACCCAAGTGGCTATTACAGACATTGAGGGATGGTGGTGAGGCTCCTAGGAGTGAAATTAGAGAGAACCTGCCTCTGAGGAAGTTTTTGAACTATATGGAACTTATGAGTAGCATCATTGATGTTGAGCCTTCCAATTTTGGGGAAGCAATAGATTAGCAGGTTTAGCGGGGTGCCATGGTAGAGGAGTACACCTCTATTACGATAAATGATGGAGGAAAAGTCAGTTCTGATTTTTGGGTGGATATACAAGATCAAGAATGATACAAATGGAAACATCACGAATTTCAAGGTGAGGTTCATGGAGAAAGGGTTCTCCTAGAGAGAGGGAGTGGAATATGATGATACTTTTTTTTCAATAGCTGGGTATTCTTTTATTCGAGCTGTTATTTTTATTGCTTTAGTTTTGAGGTTTAGGATTCACTAAATGGATGTGAAGATATATTTCCTCAATGGGATAATTGAGGAGGAAGTATATATAGAGAAACCTTAGGGATTTGAGGTGCATGGGAAGGAGTCTCATGTGTGTAGGATTAAGAAATCCTTGTGCAGACTCAAACAAGTACCCAGGGCATGGTATTCTAGGATTGACGGATACTTGCAGAGTATGGGATTTACCAAGAGTGAGGTGGATCCTAAATTTTAATTCATACTTGTTGGGGCTGATATAGTCATCTTGGTGTTGTACATGGATGATTTTTTTCTCACGGGTGGAGAGGAGCTTATTACAAGGTACAAAGCAAATTTGACTATAGTGTTCAATATGAAGGACATTGTATTGATGAATTATTTATTGGGGTTATAGGTATGGCATATATCATGAGAGACATTCCTTGGTTAAGGGAAGTACACAATAGAAATATTGAGGAGATTCAGGATGGTTCAGATTGTAGACCGTGCTGGAATATTGAGTTGGGGGGGGGGGTGAATTAGTATGAGCACTTTATACCACTTTTAACCATAATATATATTCTTTCACTTTATCAACAATGTTCAACAATTCATCATCAATGTATCATCTATGATTTCATTCAATAGATATATCATAAGCATGTAATCATAAGCAAAACCAAATCAACATCACATCAAGAACATAGTACACCCGTATTTACGTGGAAATCCAAATGGGAGAAAACCACAAAATTATTTATTGTTAAAAAAAAATGTATTCCAACAGAGGATGAACACCTTCAGTAACCACTCACACAACCATATCAAATATCAACAAACTGATGTTTTGACATGGTAAAATCCCTATGGGGAAACATCCATGGCCCCAACCAACGCCGCCACTTGGAGCAATTTATTAATGCAAAAGAAAAAGATTACAAAGAGATTTTACAAGAGAGGTTCTCACAATCGATCATTGACAAATGACCCTCCATGCTCTTTAAATAGAGATCATGGACCAATCAGGTGGTAAGCCATGCATCAAAGGTCATTAAGATCGAGGAGAATATGAACCAGACACTGACCTGTAACTTCTTTACTAACCTCAAAAACCAAGCAACAACATTCTCCTCACTTATGTCTTTTCCTCAAGGGATGAATACAGTATGTCATGTGGGTCATCGCATGATGACCTTTGGGAAACCCGCGGGGATGCCTCACGATACACTTAGTGTCTGATCCATGAGGATGACCATAATTAGGGTTTCCTAAAATTTTCCCGCTCTCCTCTGTAATGCTAAGAATTTCACTCTTCTTTTCCTTCTCTGCCTCAGAAAAATGTCGTCGCAAAACAATAAATAAAAAACGCTAGAACCTAACATTCACAAGATATATATGCAATGTTAGTTTGTGAGTGTGCTTGTGAATGATAGGAAAATGCCCATTTTCTTATCTATTTCTGATTTTCCAAGATCACACAGGGTGTGGGGAAAAGAGAATATGCAGATCTAAAAGAGTAACTACCCGGAAACAAATAATATGGAACCTAAATAAAACCAAAATAATACTCTACAAAAATTTAAAAATGGCGTATTCAGGCTTTAGACCTTTGAATCTGACTGAAATGGTCATATCTTGGGCAAACATAAACCTTTTTGAGTGAAACGAAAAGTGTTACTAACTGAAACAAGCGCTCCATACGTAGTGGAATAATCATATCAGCCTATAAATGTACAAAAATGAAATAAAATTGATATGAGGAAACTCGACTTCACGATCTCGATCTACAACATGAGCGAGTCTTCAAACCTTGCTCTGATACCATGTTCGAAAACATAGGTATTCAAATAGAGGACGAAAACATTTAGTAACCACTCACACAACTAGATTAAAGATCAACACACCAATGTTTTGATGTGGTAAAACCCCTACGGGAAAACATCCATGGCCCCAACCAACGCGGCCACTTGGAGCAGTTTATTAAAGCAAAAGAAAAATATTACAAAGAGATTTTACAAGAGAGTTTCTTAAAATCGATCATCGAAAAATGACCCTCCATGCTCTTTAAATAGATATCATGGACCAATCGGGTGCTAAACCACAGATCAATGGTCGTTAAGATCGAGGAGAATATGAACCGTCGGATCACTCTATGTCGAGAACATATCGTGACCATCAAATTTCTTAACTACAAATGAATACTAATGCACAATAAAGAAACACACTTTTACCTAACGACACATTAGACCAAGTAGATCTTAACTAACACCTAAGTGTCTAAATATCTTAACATCCCCCCTTAAGAACAACTTGGGATAGGATTGAAGGATTTACAATATTGACACAATAGGAGAAGGAAGGTGGAATTAGAGCCTATCCCCCCTTGAAGACAACTTCCTGAACTCCTAACATAGATTGAAGTTTGGAAAAGTTCACTTCTATAAGAGACTTTGTGAAAATGTCTGCAACTTGATCTTCTGTAGGGAAAAAGAGAACTTCAATAACTTGATCATGAGTGAGCTTTATGATGAAGTGCATGTGTATCTTGATGTGTTTGATGTGCTGATGTTGAACTGGGTCTTTAGCGAGTTTGATGGCACTCTGATTGTCTCACCAAAGGCTGGTCGGATGTTACTGCTGGAATCCAAACTCTGAAAGGATCCGTCGAATCCACAGGGCTTCCTGACTTGCATTTACCGTTGCTTGGTACTCTTCTTCTACTGAAGAAAGTGAAATATCTTGTTGTTTCTTATAGGCCCAAGTGTCAGGTCCTGAACTAAGGATGAAAACATAACATGCAGTAGGCTTCTGATCATCAGGGTCATCGGTCCAATCTGAATCTGTGAAACCAACCAATAAAGGATTCCCCCATGAATTTTAATGTATCTCGAACTGAATTGTACCACAAACATAGTGAAGTATCCTTTTAGCTTCTTTCCAATGGATTTCATGGGGTGTTTGCATATACTGGGAAACAAGACCAACATCAAAGGAAATATCAGGATGTGCACGAGTCAAGTAGAAGAGGATACCAACTAACTAACGATACAGGGTGGCATCAACTTCAAGAGAAGTACAGGTGGCAGTAATATTGACTCTAGACTGGAAGGGAGAAGGGGTTGGTTTAAAATCATCCATGTGAAAGCGACGAAGAAGGTCACAAGCATACTTAGATTTGGAAAGAAAAATTCTTTCATTGGTTTGCAAAACTTGGAAGTCAAGGAAATAGTGCAAAAATCCTAAGTTTGTCATTTCAAATTTATTCTTAAGGCTGGTTTTCACATCGTTTAAAAGTTTTGAGTCACTACCAGTAAGGATAAGGTCATCAACATAAAGGATAAAGATGATGAGATGGATTCCTACTTTCTTGGTATAGACATTAGGATTAGAATGACATCTAGTGAATCCGATGTCAATAAGAAAGTTCTCCATTTTGGCATACCAATCTAGAGGAGCTTGTTGAAGACCATAAAGATATTCCTTAAGGAAACAAACAAGGTCACAGTCATTCTGGACATAGCCAGGAGGTTGTTCCATGTAGATTTATTCTTACAAATCTCCATGCAAGAAGGTAGATTTAACATCCATCTGATGGACCTCCCATTTATGTGAGGCAGCAAGGCAAAGAACAAGGCAGATGGAATTCATTTTGGTTACAGGGGAAAAGGTTTCATTATAGTCAATTCCTTCAACTTGGGAAAATCCTTTGGCAACTAACCCAACCTTGTGTCTTTCAACACTTCCATGTGATGCATACTTAGTTCTGTAGACCCATTTACATCTGACAAGTTTTCTTCCTTTTGGAAGAGGTACAAGATCCCAAGTATTGTTTTCCATTAAAGAACAATACTCTTCATTCATTGTTGTATATGAATCTAGATGGCCTGAAGCTTCTCCAAATGTGTTTGGATCATGAGTCTCTGAAACTTGAGACAAAAGAGAAGAGGCTCGCAAGAACTGTGAATGTGTCTGATGTTGATATGAAGGATCAGCTACAAGATCACTAGCTGCTTCTCGTGTTGAACGAACCCATCTAGGAAGCAGAAGAGATGGTGTTGGTTTAGGTTCAAATGACTTTTCTGGAGGAAGGTGAGTAGGCGGAGGTAGATTTTCATCGTCACTATCATCATCTGATGAAGAAACCAGAATAGGAACAAAATAAGGCACAAATTCCGAAGAAGGAACAATCATCGAATTAGGCTCATAAGCCAAGAGATTTTGATCAAATTTAACATCTCTTTTAATAATAATTTCATTACAATGTGGTTGAAGAAGTCTATAACCTTTGACATCTTCAAAATAACCAATAAATATACCACTCTCACTTTTAGGCTGCAATGCTTTCCTTTTCTCATCAGGAATGTGAGCCCATGCTATACTTCCAAATACACGAAAGTGACATACATCTGGTTTAGTTTTAGTCCAAGATTCTTCCAGTGGTGTAATTTTAAGAGCCTTTGTGGGAGTGCGATTTACTATGTAATTTGCACAGTTGATGGATTTCACCCAATAGTTTAGATTTAATCCCTTATATTGGATCATACAATTAGCCATTTATTTTAATGTGTGGTTCTTTCTCTCAGCAACACCATTTTGTTGTGGTGTATATGGAACGATGTGTTGCATTTGGATGCCATGTGTAGTGCAATAACTTGTAAAATTATTGTTGACATATTCACCTCCATTATTTGTTCTTAACCTTTGAATTTAATCTCCATATTTTTTTTCTACAAGGGCCTTGTAGGCCAAAAACTTGTCAAAAACTTTTCTCTTAAGTTTTAAGAATTAAACCCAAGTACGTCTGAAAAATTCATTAATGAAAGTTAAGAAATACTTGCACCTAGAAAAATAAGGAGTAGAAAGTGGACCACACAAATCACTGTAAACAAGCTGTAAAGGGCCCGAGGCGCGCTGACGCAGGCGCACCCGCAAGCACGTCCGCTCATAGGATCTTCTCTTCAGCTGGCCCGAAGAAAACTAACTGGTCCTTCTATTTCCCTATCAGGAAATCCGCACCCACATAACTCTTCACGCGATCTCCTCTTTTTACAAATCGGAGGATCGGAATTCGCGACTTCGCGAATCCACTGGTCAGGGGTCGAGTGTTGGTCCTACGAATCCCCGAACACCGATACAAGTCAGCGTTGACCTTTCCCTTCTAATATCGGGACTTTCTCTATCGCAATTTCACCCCTCGCAATGTCGAACACTTTGGTTCCCTGAATCCCGATACCCGATATGTCGATTACCCGACACACGCGCGAGTTGACTTTTCCAACCCCTATCACCTCGTCGGGATTTCAGATTTCGCTATTTTGTGAATCCTGATGTCAATGTTTCGGGCCTTCTTGCCGCAAAACCCCGATGACTCGTGCCACCTGTCCACCACTCTGATTCCTGTGGCCCCACGCTCTTCTCGTACCCATTGGGATATCGCGTATCGCAATATCGCGATTCCCGTTGCAATATTTTGGAGTTTCAATTCACGAACCCCCGATACACGATATATGTGTAGATCCAACGGCCCTCGTGTCTCGAATCAACGACTCTGCCCCTCCTGAGATTTAAACCTCTAGACAATATGACGATGTATCTACCCTATACCTCTGCAAGATCCAACAGCTCACAGAATGTCGTGAATTCTCCTCAGAGAATACCGACCGTCTATCTTCCCTATGAATTTCTGCGAAATGAACCAAGTACTCCTCCACGAAGACTTGCCCACCTGCGCACTACTTGCGACGCTTGTTTAAACAATTCACGCACAACTCATATATGTTGTCCTTCAATAACTTCGAAGTCCTTATCCTTCCTGATATTTTCCCATGACTTCCAAGTCCTTCCGGAAACCTCTTGCACGCACTCCTTGCGGCAAACCTTCAACCCCGTCTAAGTGTTGAAGTCCCTCGAATCTGCACACCCCTACAAAAACAGTCCTTAAAAACTTTTCTCAGGTTTGTAACTCTGAGACTTCACCTGGCCTGCACACTCCTTGCATGGCTCTTGTGCCTGTCTTCACCTTTGGGGTGAATGAGAACAAAAGCTATCTCTATCTGAACCCTCTGTCAACGCACTCCTTGCGGACACTTCAACTACACTCCTTCCAGGAATTCTCTGGCTCAAATAGAGAAACAATTGAAACTCATTCCTTCACCCTTTCAGACTTCAATTCAACCATGAAATCACATACACAACATATAAAGAAAATGTAAACAGGAAGCAAACATTCATGAGCATATCAACATCAATATACAGAGAACAGACACAAAACCATGAATTTGAATCAATCTCTTCTATTAATTCAAATATCAGTAAATGGGTGTTCTTACACAGCTCTCTGATTGCTTTTGATCAAATACTTCTAACTCTAATAATGATACAATACACAATGAGGGTGTCTATATCCCGTTTCCCTCTTGCGTTCTCAAACTGTCTAGTCTTAGAATTAAATTCTATCTACTTTACATTAACTACCTTAAATTCCTCCTATATACTAAGGACGAGAGATTAAAGGCTCAAGGTATGTTTACAATATACAAGTATGCCCCTTCTTAAATGACTTCATTTAATATCGCGCATCATCTTCAAGGAAATTTCAAAATTTGTGCTGGCTTGACCAGCTGTCCTCCGCTTCCACGCTGGCTCGCTTGACGTGGGAGATGCTCCTGCATCATACTCCCTCGCTTGAAAACTTTCATGGGCTCCTGTCCATGATCTCTTGCACGGTCTGTCCATGCTTCTGTATTTCTGCTTCAGTCTCCCAGTTGGCATCTTCAACTGGATGGTTCTTCCATTTGACCAGATACTCAAAGTATTCTTTCCTTCTGGTCTTCTTACTGACTCTCTTGTCCAGTATGCGTTCCATCTATGGCTTCTCTGCAACTGCCATCTTCTTTGTCCATTGGATCACTGGCTTCTCAATCCCAACTTCTACTTCTCCAACCGTATATGGGTACAAATCTGAGACATTGAATATCGGAGAAATTCCAATCCCCTTGGGTAATTCAATCTCGTAAGCGTTTGTCCCAAAATTTCTCGAGACCTTGCATGGCCCGATTTTCTTCATTTTCATCTTGTTGTATGTTCCTCTAGGGAACCTTTACTTTCGAAAATGTTCCAGAACCAGATCACCAACCTCAAACTGAAGTTGTCTTCTATGCTGATCTACTCTACGCTTATACTTCTGACTTGAATTCTGCAACCGCTCCTTCACCTGGCAGTGAAGTTCCTTCATCGCTTCAGCGAAATCTTCTGCACTAGCGCTGCTAGTCACAGTCTATTATGAAGCCCTCAACTCAGAAACTCCCCTCAGCTGCATGCCATATATAACCTAAAATGGACTTTTCCCTGTGCTCCGATTCACTGAGTCATTGTACGCAAACTCTGCCTGTTGTAATATGTTGTCCCACTGGCTGTGGTGCTCTATCACCAAGCTTCTCAGCAAGTCTCCCAGACTTTTGTTGACCACCTCTGTCTATCCATCCGTCTAAGTATGATAAGACGAACTAAACAAAAAGTTAGTTCCCATCTTCGTCCATAAGGTCCTCCAAAAATTCCCTATGAATTTTGTGTCTCTGTCCAAAATTATACTCCTCGGCAACCCATGAAGTAGAATGACCTCTTTGAAAAATAGGTTCGCGATGTGAGTCGCATCGCTGGTCTTCTGACATGGAATGAAGTGTGCCATTTTGGAAAATCTATCCACCACCACAAAGATTGAATCAACACCTCTTTGTGTTCTTGGCAACCCCAATACAAAATCCATGCTAATCGCATCCCACAGCCTCTCTGGTATGGGCAATGGTTGATAGAATCCTGCATTCTGCTTTCTTCCCTTCAAATGATGGAAAATTTTGCATCTGTCCACAAATCTCTTGACCTCTGATCGCATCCCTGGCCAAAAGTATGACTTGCTCAGCTTTGCGAACATTTTGTCATGAACGAAATGTCTGGCCAATCCTCCACTGTGTTTCTCCTTCAGCAAATTCTCCCTCATGGAGCATTTCAGAATACATAGCTGATTGCCCTTAAATAGAAATCCTTCCTGCATCATGTATTTGACCCATTTTCTGCTATCTCTGAGAACTAGATTCTCAGCTGCTTCATACTCCTCCTAAAAATCTGAATCATCTGCGTACATGTCCCTGAGATCATCAAAACCCAACGTTTTGACTCGGAACTCCTGCAACAACAAACACTTCCTGCTCAAAGCATCAACAACTTTTTTAGCAGTACCAACAATATGCTTAATCACAAATGTGAAATTCTGCATATACTCAACCCATTTGACATGTTTCTGATTCAACTTCTCCTGTTGAGTCACAAACTGTAATGCATGATTGTCACTGTACAAAAAAAATTCTTTGGGTATCAAGTAATGCCTCCATTTCTTCAATGCCTGTATGATAGCATAGAAATCCTTATCATACGTGGAGTATTTCAATTTCGCCTCATTCAGCTTCTCGCTGAAGTATGCTATCGACCTGTCTTCCTGACTCAAGACCGCCCCGATTGCAAATCCACTTGCATCACATTTCACCTGAAATGTCTTCTGGAAATATGACAACACAAAAACCGGTTGTTCCGTAATCTTCGTCTTCAACAGGTTGAAACTCTTCTCAACCTCATCAGTCCAGTGAAAAGATTTATGTCTTTTCTTCACTGTGTCCATCATTGCTGCACTAATTGCACTGAAATTCCTAATGAACTTCCGATAGAAACTAGCCAACCCATGAAAACTTCTCACCTCGAATACATTCCTCGGTGATGACCAATTCTTGATCACTTCCACCTTATCTGGATCCATCCTCAACTCATTTGCAGAAATAAAAAACCCCAAGTAAATGAGCTCTGTCTTCATGAATGAGGATTTCTTCATGTTAATCAACAGCTTCTCCTGCTGTAGCTTCTTCATCACAATATCCAAATGCTTCAAATGTTTAGCCACTGATTTACTAAATATCAGTATGTCATCCAAATACACGATGACAAATTTTCTGATGAACTCCCTCAGGACTTCGTTCATCAACCTCATAAAGGTACTTGGTGCATTTGTTAAGCCAAACGACATAACAAGCCATTCATACAGCCCTTTCGTTTTTTTTGAATGATGTCTTCTACTCATCACCTTCTCTCATGTGAATCTGGTGATATCCACTCTTCAAATCAATCTTTGAAAAATACTTTGCTCCACTTAAGCAATCCATCAGATCATCCATCCTTGGCAATGGAAATCTATACCTAATGGTTATCTTGTTAATCGCCCTTGAGTTAGTACACATCCTCCAACCTCCGTCTTTCTTCAGACTGAGTACTGTTGGAACAACACACGGACTCAAGCTTTCCCTCACTAATCCTTTGTCCAACAAATCCTGGACCTGTCTTTTGACCTCCTCATTTTCTTGCGGCGTCAATCTGTATGCGGCTTTGTTTGGAAAACTGGCTCCTGGTATGAGGTCAATATGATGATTCACACTCCTAATCGGTGGTAAGGAACGAGGTAATTCGTCCACTATGATGTAAGCGAACTCTTCCAGCAGTTCCTGAACCTCCTCTGGTAAATCATCCACTCTTGTGCTAGTCAGAACAATCCTCGGTTTTCTGACCACAATGAACTGTGGATCCCCTTTCTTCTTAACCTCTGTAAGAATTTCCTTCCCACTCATGAGAAGTATTGTGTTTCTTACTTCCGGCTTCACCTCCTTATCCTTTATCGGAAGCAACATGTGTGCCCTCCCATTCTTCTCTAGGGTGTATGTGTTCATTCTCCCATCATGAATCACATTCCTGTCATATTTCCATGGTCTACCCAGCAATAGATGACAAACATCCATAGGAATGACATCACATAAGATCTTATCATTATATCCTCCTATGTTAAATTCAACTAAACATTGCTTAGTAACAGTTACCTGGTGTCCTTTTTGTAGCCACGAAAATCTATACGGGCTTGGATGATCAGTCGTCTCCAGCTCCAGTTTTTCTACCATCTCTGTAGATACGAGATTGTCCATGCTACCACTGTCTGCAATGACCTTTCATACCCTATCCTTGGTCTTGCAAGCAATCCTAAAAAGTCTGGTCCTTTGGACTGAACTTTCCACCTCTTTCTCTGGTGTCAAAAGGACTTTTCGCATCATCAACGATATTCCACCTTCAATGTCTTCTGCCTCAACATCTCGCCTCTGCGCTTCGGTGATGTGAGCTTCTCCAATTTCTTTATTTTTATCTGTACACTCGTAAGACTTGTGTCCATTTTTCCCGCATGTGAAGCATGTGATTACTCCACCTGTTCCTCTTCCTCTACCTCTAGTACGAGGAAAAGTGTTGTTGTCAGCATAATCTCCTCTCTGCTCATTATGCTTCCCTCACTGTTCAACATATGGCCCTCTCTGTGAGGTTCCACCTCTCTCAACTTTACCTTGAGGTTTCTTCCATTCCTCTTTGGGCTTCTGGAATTTATCCTGGGCAACTGACTTTCCTCTGGGCTGACTTCTGCCTTGGCCCCTCTGACTCTGTTTTCGGCTCAGCTTCTCTTCAGCTTTCAGAGCCATCTGATAAGCATCTTCCACCGTTCGTATGGTTACCATGCTCATCTCGTCCTGGATATCATATCTCAGTCCATTCATATATCTGGAAAATTTTTCATCATCGCTCTCCCGATGTCCTGCCCTGATGTTCAGTCTTTAGAATTCCTCAGTGTATTCTTTTACTGTCATCAGCTTCTGTCTCAGGTTCTGCATTCGCCTGAACAGAGTAATTTGGTAATCCCTGGGGATGAATTTCTCCTTCATCTTCACGATCATCCTGTCCCAGCTCTTGATCTTTTGCTTGCCCTTGCAGCGTCTGTCAGCTTGTAGTTCATCCCACCACAATGATGCATGTCCCTTTAATCTCGTGACAGCATGCCTGACTTTCTTATCCTCTTCAACATCTTCATAGTCGAAGTATGTGTCAAGAGCTCTAATACAGTCTAGAAGCTCTTCTGCATCCAAGTTTCCCTCGTAAATTGGAATGTCCATTTTTTCTCTTGCACCCATCCTAGCAATAGCTTTGATCAAACGCTCGTTTGATGCATCTTCAGCTGTAACTTCTTCTTCTCGTTCAGCCTCAACTTTGTTTTCAGAATCACTCAGATCCCCTGCACTGGCTGTGCGTCTTTGCGCTGTCTCCATGTCTTCGAGTCTTGCTCGGAGATCACGCATATGTCTCTCTATGGTTGGATCTATTACCTACCTGCCCCTTCGTCGTTGCACTTCCCTATCCTATGGATCGGGCGATTGTCTCTCTCTCCTTGGCGGCATGGTGAATTCTCTTTCTCTGCTACAGAAAGAAAAGAATATTTCTGGGCTCTGATACCAAACTTGACGCAGGCACACCCACAGGCACGTCCGCTCACAGGATCTTCTCTTCAGCTGGCCCGAAGAACACTAACTGGTCCTTCTATTTCCCTATCGAGAAATCCGCACCCACAAAACTCTTCACGCGATCCCCTCTTTTTACAAATCGAAAGATCGGAACTCGCGACTTCGCGAATCCACAGGTCAGGGGTCGAGTGTTGGTTCTACGAATCCTCGAACGCCGATACAAGTCAGCACTGACCTTTCCCTTCTCCTATCGGGACTTTCTCTATCGCAATTTTGCCCCTCACAATGTCGAACACTTCGATTCCCCGACTCCTGATACCCGATATCTCGATTACCCGACACACGTGCGAGTTGACTTTTCCAACCCCTGTCACCTCGTCGGGATTTCAGATTTCGCTATTTCGTGAATCTCGATGTCAATGTTTCGAGCCTTCTCACCGCGAAACCCCGATGAATTGTGCCACCTGTCCACCACTCTGATTCCTGTGGCCCCACGCTCTTCTCATACCCGTCAAGATATCGCGTATCGCAATATCGCGATTCCCGTTGCAATATTTTGGAGTTTCAATTCACGAACCCCCGATACACGATATATGTGTAGATCCAATGACCCTCGTGTCTTAGATCAACTGCTTTGCCCCTCATGAGCTTTAGACCTCTAGAAAATATGATGTCGTATCTACCCTGTACCTCTGCAAGATCCAACGACTCACGGAATGTTGTGAATTCTCCTCGGAGAATACCGACCGTCTATCTTCCCTATGAATTTCTGCGAAATAAACCAAGTACTCCTCCACGAAGACTTGTCCACCTGCGCACTACTTGCGATGCTTGTTTAAACACTTCACACACAACTCATCTACGCTGTCCTTCAACAACTTCGAAGGCCTTATCCTTCCTGAGCTTTTCCCACGACTTCCAAGTCCTTCCAGAAACCTCTTGCATGCACTCCTTGCGGCAAACCTTCAACCTCGTCTAAGTGTTGAAGTCCCTCGACTCTGCACACCCCTACAACAAAATTCCTTAAACACTTTTCTCAGGTTTGTAAATCTGAGACTTCACCTGGCCTGTGCACTCCTTGCACGGCTCCTGTGCCTGTCTACACCTTTCGGGTGAATGAGAACAAAATCTATCTCTATCTGAACCCTCTGTCAATGCACTCCTTGCGGACACTTCAACTGCACTCCTTCCAGGAATTCTCTGGCTCAAATAGAGAAACAATTGAAACTCATTCCTTCACCCTTTCAGACTTCAATTCAACCATGAAATCACATACACAACATATAAAGCAAATGTAAACAGGAAGCAAACATTCATGAGCATATCAACATCAATATACAAAGAACAGACACAAAACCATGAATTTGAATCAATCTCTTCTATTAATTCAAATATCATTACATGGGTGTTCTTACACAGCTCTCTTCTTGCTCTTGCTCAAATGCTTCTAACTCTAATAATGATACAATACACAATGAGGGTGTCTATATCCCGTTTCCCTCTTGCGTTCTCAAACTGTCTAGTATTAGAATTAAATTCTATCTACTTTACATTAACTACCTTAAATGCCTCCTATATACTAAGGACGAGAGCTTAAAGGCTCAAGGTCCGTTTACAATATACAAGTGTGCCCCTTCTTAAATGACTTCATTTAAGATCGCGCATCATCTTCAAGGAAATTTCAAAATTTGTGCTGTCTTGACCAACTGTCCTCCGCTTCCACGCTGGCTCGCTTGACGTGGGATATGCTCCTGCATCACGCGCCAAGTGGCACATTTGTCAAAACTATCCCGATGATGTTTGCCAAGAACACAACCGAAACAAACACCATCTCTGCATGAAACAGGAGGAAGACTAGTCATCATCTATTGATTACATAGTTGCTACAATGAGCGATAGTTGAGATGAACAAACCTCTCATGCCAAAGTTTTCTCAAGTCATCGCTATGAGCAACAAAAATTGATGAAAAAGATGATGACCCAAAGTTGTCAAACTTGTACAACTTGGTAATATCATCAACAATTCAAGCTGCAATAACATGCTTAGGATATTTTAGATCCTTCATTACAACTTGGTGAGGTGAAAACTCTACGGTTTTGCCTTCACCTGAATGAGTGATTTGATATACTAATAGAAGGTTGCAAGAAAGACTTGGAACACATAATACATCGTTTAAATGATCATTATCTACTTGAACTGTTCTAGATTCCACAACATTAAGAGCTCTATCATCACCAACAAATATTTTCTTGGTGTTACATTCATTTAGAGTAGAAAATATGTCTTTATCCTTAGCCATATGATAAGTTGCTCCAGAATCAATAAGCCACTCATCAAAAGAAGAAGAAGAAGAAGAAGTTGTATTGAAGGAGAAACCAGAGGCAGAAAGTGCATGTCCATGAGAAGAAGAAGAAGTAGAATCAATGCTAATGTTGTGCTTCGTCATTATTGCTTCTAAATCTACCGTCGTCTTGAAACATTTTGACTCATCGTGACCATCTTTATCGCAAAAGTTGCAATGTTTGTTAGTATTCTTATTTAAAATTTTTGCTCCTTTGTCACCATTAGGAGTTGAAGCTGTCTGAGTGGGTTTGGGAACCTTATGTTTCTTGTTGTTGTAGCGATGATGTTTCTTCTTGGAATTCTTTGGTTTATCTTTCTATTGGGCGACTAAGGCTTTGTTGGAGGTACCTGCAGTGCGGATCACTCTAAGTTGTACAATCTTATCTTTCTCTCTAATCAAAGAAATACAAAAGGACTCAAGAGTGGTTTTTGATAAGCTTTCCCTAGAGCCTCTCTCATGGCATAAAAGGTATATACAAACAAATAATATGCACTACCTACCTTAGAAAGAATAAGATAGATGCAACACTCTTCCTCCATCTTTATTTCAAATTCTTCACATAAAATTCTGAGTGTTTTAAACTTAGATACATAGTCTCCAATTCAATAAAAATCATTTGGACTTAAATTCAGTACTTGATTTTCTAACTATTGTGCTCGAATAATATTGAGTTTACCAAACAAAGATTCAATATTTTCCCAAGATTCATCGGGGTCATTAATTTGTTTAAGGTGGAACTTTAAATCAAGAGAGATGGACATTCTGATTATTCCACGTGTTTCATCACTCCTATTATCTCATTTGACTTTCTTATCAACATTAGTGTGTTCTTTTTCCTTTCCCAAGGTAATTCGGTACAATCCTTTACTTCTTAATAAATCCTCCATATGAGATTTCCATTGGAAGTAGTTGGTGCTGGTAAGCAAAAAATTACTAGGAGAATCCATATTAAATATGTAGATAATATGGATTTAAAAACTAAAACTGATGATCTATATGGAAATATCTCGAAAAATTATGCGGTTTTAAGAAAACGACACTAAAAAGTGACTTCGGATGTGAAAGTTATGCCCTTTTAAAAAAAGGCATAAATGGTAACCAAAGGACCACGTGGTGGTGTAAGTTTCTTTATGAAGTGACCGAATTTTATAAAAGGAAGTGGGGATCACTTTTACAATGAAGTTACTTTATGAAAGAAAATCCGCATGCAAAATAATAACTCTAAAATAAAATATTAAAGCTATTTATAGTGATTCACTTTTATACTTCAAGTGAAATACACTTTAGAATTGAGCATGAACTTTTTCAAAAAAAGTAACAAAAACATAGACTTGAACTCAAGACCTCTTACTTAATAAGACAAGTTTAAACAAATGGTATAACAAAACATATTGTATTGTTTAGTAAGAGGATTGTTGTTTTTGTTTTTGAAGATGATCTTGGAGAGTGTGTTAAAAAAAAACTCTTTTCACACAAGATTTTTTTTTTCTTCTCGATGACAACACGAGTTAGATCTCAGTTAGCTTACTTGGAAAATGCACCTTTTCCTATTTGTTTCTGATTTTCTGAGATCGCACAGGGCATGGGGAAAGAGAATACGCAGATCTAAAATAGTAACAACCCGGAAACAAATAATATAAAACCAAAATAATACTTTGTAAAAATTTAAAAATGACGTATTCAGGGTTTATACCTCCAGATCTTATGGAAATGGTCATATATTGGGAAAACAAAAACCTTTTCGAGTGAAATGAAAAGTGTTCATGATTGAAAAGAGCACTCCAGACGTAATGGAACAATAATATCAACCCAAAAATGTACGTAAATGACATAAAATGGAGATGAGTCAACTCGGCTTCACGATCTCGATCTACAACAGGGTGGGTCTTCAAACCTCGCTATGATACCATGTTCGACAACACAGATATTTCAATAGAGGAAGAAAACCTTTAGTAACCACTCACACAACTACATAAAATATCAACGCACCGATGTTTTGACGTGGTAAAACCCCTATGGGGAAACATCCACGGCCCCAGTCAACACAACCACTTGGAACCGTTTATTAATGCAAAATAAAAAGATTATAGAGAGATTTTACAACAGATTTTCTCACAATTGATTATCGTCAAATGACCCTCCATGCTCTTTAAATATAGATCATGGACCAATCGGGTGTTAAGCCAAGGATCAATGGCCGTTAAGATCGATGAGAATATGAACCGTCAGATCACTCTATGTCAGGGAAATATTGTGACCATCGAATTTCCTAACTACGAATGCATACTAATGCACAATAAAGAAACACACTAAGAAACACACTTTTACCTCATGAAACATTATACCAAGTATATCTTAACTAACTCCTAAGTGTCTAAATATCCTAACATTTCTTATATATATCAAGAATTCATTCATAGGAAGCACCAACTTCCCAATTTTCCAGCTTTAATTGGAAGGAGGATACAACCCCCTATTTGCAGGCTCCAACCCGAAGGAAGCTACAACTCCCTAAATTCTATGGATCCAACCAGAAGGATTCTACAAACCCTAGGTTCTTTGGATCCAACTAGAAGGTGGCTACAACCACCTAGTTCTTAGTCTCCAACCTAAAGGAAGCAACAACTCCCTGATTCTCTGGCTCCAACCCCCTTTCCTTTCCATGTCCTGCCACCCTGAAATATAAGTGTAGAACAACTGTTAGTACCAAAATCACTACCATTGTCACATCAACCTATAAACTGTCAACCTATCACTGTATCCAACCTGTCACTATATCCAACCTATCACTGTATCCAACCTATCACTGATCAACCTCTCCAACCCATCACTGTCATCAATACTCAACCAGATCCTCTCACATGGATCATATACCAATGACACCTCTCAACTAGATTTCCAACATCACCAACATATGCCTCTACCAAGCATCTACCAAGATCACCACATACCATCACAAGATATGTGTCTCAACCAAGTACCAACCTGTACCATGCATCAACCATACACCAACACCTGTACCAAACCGTGCATCAACCATGCACCATAACCTGTACCATATGAGTCAACCATCAACCATGTACATCAACACCATACCATATACCATAAGATATAATCAATGTAGTGCCTCAACCATATGCCAAGAATATGTGCCAAATGTGTACCAAGCATATATCAAGATTGCCAAAAACTACCTCTATCAATGTACCAATACTAATAACACCATCAACCATAGGCCTCAAATAACATGCCAGCCATGTGCCTCAAACAAGTGTCATATCACTCATGATATGCCTTAGCCAATTACCATAAACCATGTGCCAATGTATCCAATAAATGTACCAACAATGTATCTCAACAAGTAGACCTCAATAAACATGCACCATACATCCAATGATGTGCCTCAAGTCATATACCAAGGTCCTCAAACACATGCCTCAAGCATAATCCTCAAAATCATCAAAATATAACCTCATAACACAATATACCAGGTCTCAAGTATGCACCATAAAATGTAACCAAACCAGAAACCAAGATAGCTAATAGTGCTTCTAATCAATGTACCATAACATCACCAAGAGGTACCATACCATCATGTATCATCAACATGTACCATGCCATAACCAATCATGTAACCCTTAAGACTGACCTTTGATCCTATAGCTGACTAATATTCAATAACACTGACCTATAGCTTCTTTACTAACCTCAACAACTGGGCACCATCATTCTCCTCACTTCTGTCTTGTCCCCGCGGGATGAATATATTAGGTCATGTGGGTCCTCACGTGATGACCTCTAGGAAAATCATGGGGATGCCTCACAGGACACTAGTGTCTAACCCATGAGGATGACCATAATTAGGGTTTCCTTAGATTTTCACTCTCTCCTCTGTAATGTTGAGTCTTTCAATCTTCCTTTCCTTCTCTACCTCATAAGAATTCTGTTGCAAACCAAGAAATCAAAAACACTAGAACATAACATTCACAATATATATATGCAATGTTAGTGTGTGAGTGTGCTTGTGAATGAGTCCTTGAGGGTTATTTATAATTTTTCTATGTAACCTTTCTCCTTACTATAGGGATTTCTTGTTGGAAGCGCTTTACCCATTCAGTCATTGACTTGTAACCAACTAGGGCTTCTTGACCATTCTTTGGGCCTTCTAGCTTCTCAAGGCCATATCTCCCCAACCACGAGGAACCATGTGTCGTTCCACATATCATTGGAAATGAAATGACATGTACTATTCATAAATGATAGTCTTAACTGCAATTTCATTGTCCTTCATGTCCATATTCCTCAATTAAATTTGGGTCCCATAACCACACCTCCGAGGCTACATGTAGACTAGATAAAATGCACCCAACTAACTCACCATCAATCTTAATCATACAAATTTCAATCATCTTTCCAACATCTCTAGACCTCTCCAAGAGTTGAAATCAATATATAAGGGCTGACATCAATGAAAACCAACAATCCAAACAAACTGTTCGACAATCTCCCCCTTTTGCATTGAGGGAAACACCAACATTGATGGTAACACTGATGCACCAATGCTCATGCTCCCCCTGTGACCATTGCTCCTCATAAATGTTTCTCACTCTCCCCCTTTGAAAACAATGGAAAAAGGGTATATCTCCTTGGGGCTTCTCCTCCTGTAATCATGCATCTGATAACTCCCCCTGTCAATATATCTTCCCCTGTCTAAATGCTATTGATATTCCTATCTGGATATCTTTTTCTGATGATCTTTCTTCCTTTGAATTTTTTGTAATATGTAGATCAATTTAGGGATACTTGTAGGTGTTTCATTTCCTCCCTTCTAGTGATGTTTATTGCCCACTGTTGCTTCCTATTGAATTTAACTGACATATATGAAAAGAATTCAAAATTTGATTTATTTATTTACTTGTCATGTTTACTTGACCATACTGCTCAACACATGTCCTTATGATGATTTATATTATGTTGATGGTTTCTCTTTCTATGTTTTGTTGTGCCTTTCACTGCTTGTCTTTTCATGACCAAATGAGTCCAACTGATTCCATTTATTCCAATTGTAAGTACATTGTTATGCATCTTCTCTAAACAATACTCTTTGTACCAACTAAGCATATCATGAATCCATATTTGTCCATATGTCACAAACTATCCATAACTCTGCTACTTGAATATCCACAATGCTGACCCATCTGTCACTATACTATTGCTATATGACTTCTCTGAATCTGTCTATGAAAATAATTCAACTTGCTCGAAGGATAATTTTATGATCTATAGTAGTCACTGCATTGACTCCCCCTATTTAATATTCATATTTACTAGGAATCTGCAAGCTAGGTGGCTCCAAACAATACCTACTCTATGGAGTAATATTCCTCTTTGTCTATGGAGACATCTTCCTTTTCATCCTCTTTATGAATTATTTCATCATCCTGAGTTTTGACATCTTCTTCTTCATCCTCTTCTCGAATTCCGACACTTTCCTCTTTGCTTGTAATTTCATCATGATCTTATGTTGCTGCAAATAATGTAAGTATGATTCATTGAACCTGTTCTCCATTTACCTTCTCTTATTTTTTTTTTACTTCTTCTCCAAGCCTTATTGTATCTGCCATCAATATTTTATTTCATGGGAGGCTTTATCACGCTTCTACAATTTCGAGCTATGTGTCCATGCTTGTGGAACTTGTAACATTCAATATTATGTGGGAACACATAAGCATTTCTTGTTGGATCATTTCTTTCATAAACCCTGCAATCTACAAATTTATGTCCAAATTTAGTACAATTAAAACAATGACCATAAAATAAATTTACCTACCTGGGAGTGAATTATCTTATTTTTGGTGTAGTTCTTATGTAATTCTTCCTTGGTTGATCAAGATCTTGTCTCTCACAATGATTGAAGCTTCTTTGCTTCTTGAATGTAGAAGGTCTTTTGTATTCATTCCTTTCTAATTATTTTTGACCATGTTTCCTTCCTTTGATTACTTCTGGATAACTCCTATGTTCTTTTTCTTTTGTCATGGAGCTTGAACCTTCCTCAAAATGAACATTCTTGTATCTTAGTTAATATTTTTCACTGTATGGCCTTTGACTATTGAGAATTTTTTCTAACGCTCGAGAGATTTTCAAGTTCTTGATAATATGTTTTACTTCAAATCTTAGTGTCACATTTTCCTCTTCAAGGTTCTCATACTCTTCTTTCTTCATTTGGATATGCATTACTTCTTCCTTTCTTTTTCCTCTTCAGGTAGATTTTCAAGTGGATGTTTTGTTCTTTGAATGATTTTTTTTCTTCCTTTTTTTATTTAGCTCAGTTAAAGCACCGATTAATTCTACCCAAGGTCCAATTCATCATTTTTCTTATTTTCTGTAGCCATAAAGAGTACTTTCGTTGAGTCACTGTCTCTTTCATCATCTTCATCAGATGAAGAACTATCTTCTCTTGAGTAGATATTTTTTTTTACGACTTTCCTTTTATCTTTCTTGATTCCCTTTTGATATTTATTTTATTTTTTGGGATCTTCCTCTTCATTAATATTTGAATTCTTAGCATAAGGAAACTTATTTGCAAAATGACCAATTTTACCACAATTAAAACATTTCAATGGAAGCATACCTTTGTATTTACCGGTTCCTTTTTGCAACTTTCTTACGAAGTTTTCCATTTCTTCATCTAGCTCTGAATCATCGATGCACCTACATTCTATATTTTTCTTTTTCTTTCTCCTTTTCTTTGTCTTCTTGGATGCTTTGAATGTTGCTTCTTTTGTGGATGGATTTTCCTGTACTGACCTCATTTCATAAGCTGTAAATATTCCATGCATTTCATCCATGCTTATCATATCCTGGTCTGCTCTTGCTTCTAGGGTTGAAAGATTTGGATCAAATCTAATTGGTAGATACCTTAGTACCTTTTGAACAATGACTAATTCTTTCATTTCTTCTCCCAAACCTTTAATAACATTCACTATTTCATCAACTCATAGAAAGTAGGTTGCAACGTCTTCTTCTTCTTTTATCTTCAGTTGTTCAAATTGACCTCTGTAAGTTTGAATCTTGGATCCTTTGACTTTGGCATCCCCTTTTAGGATGACATTTTTATCCCTCGAATTGTTTTCACTGAGTTTCTTTCCATCATTATCAGTTGGAGGAGTGGCAATCTCTTTGTATTCGTCTACTACGGATTGTCAAACATCGAATCCATGTGCTTGTACATATGTTTTCATCATTCTTCTCTAGAATACATAGTTATTTCCATCAAACTTTGGTATTCCATTCTTATACAAAAATTTTCTCTCCATGATCTTCCTTACAGTGGTTAAATTGTTTCCTTGAAGGAACCTTCTTTGATACCAATTGTTAGAATACAGGTGAATCAGTATGAGCACCTTATACCACTTTTAACCACAATATATTCTTTCACTTTATCAACAATGTTCAACAATTTATCATCAATGTATCCTCTATGCTTGCATTCAATATATATATCATATGCATGTCATCATAAGCAACATCACATCAACATTACATCAAGAACAAAATACACCAGTATTTACATGGAAACCCAAATGGGAGAAAACCACTAAATGCTTTCTTATATATATCAAGAATTCATTCATAGGAAGCACCAACTTCCCAATTCTCTAGCTGCAACTAGAAGGAGGCTACAACCCAGTATTTAAAGGCTCCAACCTGAAGGAAGCTAAAACTCCTTGAATTCTATGGCTGCAATAAGAATGAGGCTACAACGCCTTGTGTTCCCCAACTCCAACTAGAAGGTGGCTACAACCACCTAGTTCTCAAGCTCTAACCTGAAGTAAGCTCCAACTCCCTAATTCTCCAGATCCAACTGGAACGAGGATACAACCCCCATTCCTTTCCCCATCCTTTCACCTTGAAATATAAGTATATACCAACTGTCACTACCAGAATCAATGCCATTTTCACTGCCACTCTCACATCAACCTGTAACATGTCAACTTATCATTGTATCCAACCTGTCACTGTATCCAACCTATCACATCAACCTGTCATTGATCAACCTATCTAACCTGTCACTGTCACCGATACTTAATTATATCCTCTCACATGGATCATATACCAAGGAAACCTCTCAAATAGATGTCAAACATCACCAATATATGCCTCTACCAAGCATGTACCAAGATCACCACATACTATCACAATATATGTGTCTCAACCAAGTACCAACCTATACCATGCATTAACCATACATCAACACTTGTACCAAACCATGCATCAAACATGCACCATAACCTGTACCATATGCCTCAACCATACTCCATGTACATCAACATCATACCATATACCATAAGATATCATTAATGAAGTGCCTCAACCATATGGAAAGAATATGTTCCAAATATGTACTAAGCATATATCAAGATAAAAAACAAGTGCCTCTATCAATGTACCAATACCAATAAAAACATCAACCATATTCCTCAAACAAAATGCCAACCATGTACCTCAAACAAGTGTCATATCACTCATGATATGAATCAACCAACTAGCATAAACCATGTGCCAATGTATCCAAGAAATGTACCAGCAATGTATCTCAACAAGTATAACTCAATCAACATTCACCATAGGTCCAATGATGTGCCTCAAGTCATATACCAAGGTCCTGAAACACATGCCTCAATCATTCTCCTCAACATAACCAAAATACAACCTGTTGGCGACGAAAGTCACTCCTTGATTGTAGCAAGAGCAGAGCCCGACGCCCATCAGTTTTTATGTCACGATAGTTTTAATGGGTGATCAAATGGGTAGAGACTCGAGAAGATATCACTCAAACTCAGGGACTGGGTCCAGCATGCGAGGAACAAAGGAGGTCTTGATCTAACTTTAGTCAGTGGGTTGATTTGAAAATGAGCAGGTTGAAGACTTGGTGAGAGGAGTGGACAAACTACCTCAGGCAGCAGGCCTTTCAGTAATTTGTAGAAGAAAAACTCTGAATGCGAGATCCTCTAGTTCAGATCTTCGGGAAACTGAAAGGGGGGACTTGACTGGATTCTCCAATTCCAAGTCGTTCAGTGCTAAGAAAATCACAGGGACTGATTAGAAACAATGCAACTGTTACAGTGATCAAACTCTACATCATCCTATAACAATTACAACTCGACTGGATTCTCCAATTCCGAGCCGTTCTAATACAATGTAAACAAAGACGCGAAAGAAAAACTGACATTCATAAGACAAGAAGTCTCAAGAGTCCAGACATAACCAGAAAAACAGTGCTTCATTAAAGTTTACCACCGGGAGCCTTGCTCAACCATCGATCCTTACAAAAATGGCGAAAATGTCTACATATACTCAAAAAAAACCACAGCAGCAAAAACAAGATGCTGCATTAAAAACATTGCGTCTGCATGTCTTCTGACAGTCTGCGCATGCAGACTCTGGCCAATCATGCACCCAAGTCTTGGTGTCCCTTCAACCAAATTCGAGCGGGTATTCTTTGTCAGACGCCAACTTAACTGCGCAGGGCTCCTACAAGGGGAGTAGCTGAGCCATTAAGTGTCGAGATAGCGTGTGCAGACCTCTTCCGTCTGATCGAGGACTCAGCATGGCTTCTTTAGAAAAATGGGTACACATGACCCTCTCGAGTAGACCTCTTGCCAGATTATCCATATTTTTCACTTAATGCCTGAGGAAAGGTTTCAACCACCCCTTCTCGTCTTCATTTACTCCAGGCAAAAAAACCTGGATCGAGGTCAGATCAGATGGCGCATGGAGATCACGATGATCCTTTCGGCAACTAGACTCGACGCCTTTGGCCCCTTTTGTGCAGCTCCTTTCTTTCCCAAGTGACCACGGGTTGCGACCCTGTGTCTATTCCCAAAACGCTTTCAGCGTTCGCAACTGGAAGGAGTTAATCCTTGCTTATTCACATCTGTGATGAGAGAAACGTCGAGATGGCCTAATTGGGTGCCACACATTCCTCTCAGATCTGACAGCCTTGAGGTTGCTTTGTGATACTACGGGCCCGACTCTAGGTTGTTTCGACACTTCGGGATTCGAGGTTTCGAGAGGTGAAATGACGAGGAGAGCTTACTCCTCGAATTCCCGAATGCCTACATGGCACAGATGTGCGCCACGTGTCCTTAAGATAAATGGCTGAGGTATCATCCTCTATTTAAAAGGGGGCCCACTTCATCCATAGGCTCGCTTGAAGTGACCTGGTGCTAAGACTGGGGGCTCGGCTCCAAAGGTGATTTCGGCGTTTCGCCGATCGACGATTTCAGCTATAAATAATGGGAGGCTCCTTGTCTCCTGAAACACCGATCCCCGATACGCCGACTGGCCGCCACCTGTCCCTATTGGATCGGACGACCCAGAATTTCCCTGAACTATGGGCGCTACCCTTCGTGCTAAATCTCGGACAACTTGACAACCTCGAAAACCCGATGACCGCCGATCTGCTTCATCAATTGATCCTTTCCGTTGAAATCAGACTACTTGCTCGCTTGATTTTTAGCCCGAAATGGACTTCTTGTGTGAGTTGCGCTCGACGCTTATGGCTGCGGCCCTTGAATAAAACACATCTGACCGACTTTCAAATCCCACTTCTATGCGTTTACACCAGAGGCCTAAAATTAGAGAGGAGAATACCCCTATACAAGAAATGTCGCTAACACAACCTCATAAAAAAATATACCAAGCCTAAAGTATGCATCATAACATGTAACTAAACCTGAAACCAAGATATATAATAATGCTTCTAATCAATGTACCATAACATCACCAATAGGTACCATACCATAATGTATCATCAACATGCACCATACCATAACCAATCATGTATCCATTAAGACTTACCTATGATCTTGCATCTTCTTTACTAACCTCAACAACCAAGCACTAACTTTCTCCTCACTTTTGTCTTGTCCTTGTGGGATGAAGACCTTCTGTCATGTGGGTCCTTAGTGACAATCTCTAGGAAACCCATGGGGATACCTCGTGAGACTCTTAGTGTCTGACCCATGGAGATGACCCTATTAGGGTTTCCTGATGTTTTCCCTCTCTCCTCTGTAATGTTGAGACTTTCTCTCTTCCTTTCCTTCGCTGCCTCCGAAAAATGTTGTCGCAAACCAACAAACCAAAAACACTAGACCATAACATTCACAAGATATATATGCAATGTAAGTGTGTGAGTGTGCTTGTGAATGACTCCTTGATGGTTATTTATACTTTTTCTATGTAACCTTTCTCCTTACTTTAGGGATTTCTTGTTGCAAGCACTTTACCCATTCATTAATTAACTTGTAACCGACTAGGGCTTCTTGACCATTCTTTGGGGCTTCTAAATTCACAAGGCCATATCTCCCTAACCATGAGGAACCACATGGAATTCCACATATCACTAGAAATGAAACAATGTGTACTATCCATCTATGATAGTTGTACTTACAATTTCATTGTGCTTCATGTCCATATTTCTCAATCAACTTTGTGTCCCATAACCACACCTCCGGGGCTACATGTAGACTAGATCAAATGCACCCAAATAACTCACCATCGATCTTAATCATAAAAATGTCAATCATCTTTCCAACGTCTCTGGACCTCTCCAAGGGTTGACATGAATATCTAAGGATTGACATCAATCTCTTAGGGTTGACATCAATGAAAACCAACTTTCAAAACCAACTATCCAACAGACCGATGGCTACACCTATGGTTACAACATTGAAGAAGGTTATCATTTTATGTTCAGAGTTGGTGGATCCTAGGATATACAAGAAACTGATAGTATCCTTGATGTGTTTGATCAACGTCGGGCTAGATATATGTTTTGTTGTGAACAATTTGAGTTAGTTCATGGTGGAGTCGAGGTATGTGCATTAGATAGCAGTGAAGCATGTGTTCAGGTACTTGAGAGGTATAATGGAGTATGGGTTGAGGTAACTTGGAGGTGATGGAGTGAGGATACAAGGATATTCGAACCAGGGATGATTTTAGGGTCTAAATTTCGCTCATGGGCTAATTTTCCATGGTTTTTCCAAAAACAAGATTCGCTATTTTAAAAAAGATTCGCCCAAATTCTATAGGATAAAATTATTTTACCTCAAAAATCGCTAAAATTTTATAAAAACTATATAAAATCCTTAGAAATTTGAGTATTTTTACAAAAATATCGCCAATCATTTATAGTTGGCATATGAAGGATTAGTAAGATCGCAAAGGTTTCTTCATTTTAAAATAAATTTCCATCCTTAAAATCATCCCTGATTTGAACTAAGATTGGGAAAGGAGTTTAGTAGACAAAAATAGCACCTCAAGGTGCTACTTTAGCTTGGGATCAACATTGATTACATGGTTGAACAAGAAGAAGAATTTTGTAGCACTCAGTTTAGTAGAGGCAGATTATATGGCAATGAGTATGGCTAGTTGTGAATCCATTTGGATTCATAAATTGCTTACAAGTTTATTTGATTAGGAGTTGGAGCCTACAATGATATACTATGATAATCAGAGTTGTATCAAATTCTCTGAGAATCTAGTATTCCATGACATTTCCAAGCATATTGAGATCATATATCACTTTATTCGAGATAGGATCTAGAAGGGATAAGTGAAGCTTTGATATGTTTCCACAAATGAGTGGGTTTCAAATATTCTAACCAAACCCTTGGTTAAATGAAAGGTTGTGTTCTTCAAGGAAATACATGGAGTGGTGCAGAATACCTTCCTCACTAAGAGGGAGTGTTGATGTTTGTAACATCAGACAAGTACTTCTACATGGGTCTAAGTGTCTAGACGTGATGAATTCGTCCAAAGCCTTCTACCTTGGTAATTAACTTTAATTAAAGCAATTATTAAAGTAAAGTGATTTTATTACTTAGTTTATTTTTATTTAATGAAATGATAAAGTAATTAGTATTAGTGAATTAAATATTATCCATTGATCTCAAGTTACGTCAAAAGTAATCTCAACCATAAATAATTTTGGATATTAGGGTTAGGTCATAACTCAATATTATAAAATCATGGAAAGGGTGAAGGAGGAGACACTTGATACTTTTGATAGAGAGTGGGTTGGATCATGAAGGATTGTGATTCAAGGAGATCTTGGTTAGGTGGAGAAGGAATTCAATCTAAAGATCAGTACAAATAAGGGAGAAGGGTGAATAGAGGCAACCACAAGTGGGTTTCAACAAATTGAAGACACAACAACAGGATCACGTCATACATAGTTTTATGTATAGTCTATGTGCATGTGTTTGTGGGTTTCAATGGGGACAAATGCATATACGCGAGTTAACTTAAGTAAAGGAACATACATATTAGGAAACATGAAATTTCAGGATCGTACAATAGACCAGGAGTTGCTAGGGTTTGAAGGTGCCATCTAAAGTTTTCTATATTTTCTAGATGGGCCATTTTAACTATAAGGGATATCTTGTAAGGTTTGAAGTTATTTGAATGATAATCTTAGTTGACAGGCATAATAACTTTATGTACTTTGTATGAGATTTTGGTTTATAGTATTTCTTCATATATTTATTTGAGTTGATTATTCCAACAGGTGTATTATGTTTTGTGAGATGCTAATTTGATTTACAATAAGGAAATAACTAGATAAGAATATACTTATGTCTAGAGAAGGGAGAATTTCAACAGGGAGTAGATAAGGTATGGTACAAAATCCAATGAAACATACAAGAAAACCTATCAATTACATCCTAGAATGAGGCCTATTGGTAATGTAATGAAAAGGAGGTGATTATATTAAAGGTTCTAGAAATCATCCCATGAAAAGCCTATACACTCCAAATTTCTAAGAGTCCTAGCTGCATCACCCCTGACAAATGGGAATCTCCTCTAGAAGGATTCATAAAAACGAATTTATATGGGGCCTCAAAGGGAAATTCTAGCCTTGTAGGATTCAAAAGAGTGTTCAAGAACAAAAAAGGAGAAATAATTCACATCTATGCAGGTTCTCCAGGAATTGAGAGAAATAAAAAAAATGAGTTATATGCTCTAGAGTTTGGAATTCTTGGATCATTGTTCTCATGTTAAAAAATCTCCAGTAGGGGTCGATTGTTAGAATGTGCAAAATATAGATAAGTGTAAGTTCATATTATTCATTTATATGATATATCTATAAATACAATTGCTTGACCTTTGTATTCGCCTTCTAAGAGGTCTCTTGGACTGTTGATGACCGTTACTATCACTTGATTTTTCATATTCCTTCATAAATGATTAATACCATAACCCTAGAAAATTAGGTTTTGAACATTCCCCCCCCTTAATCTAAAGGGGTGTATGTGAGTCCAAGAAGAGAGATGAAATATTGAAGTGGACAAGTGAAATATCGAAGTGGATAGTTGATAATGGCTAAATGTGCTCTATGAATATGGTGGTTTTGGGATGACCACTAACCAAAAGGATAACAAAATTTGATGTCTTATAATAAATGATGGTGGTTGTTTACGCTGGAATATAAAAAACCGTGGAACTTGTCTCTAAGGCTCATTGGTCCTTGGAACATTTCCTAATTTAGATAGAATCTAGAAGATGATGTATTCTACTAATTGGAAGTTCTCTCAAATGTTGGTTTAAAGATGAAAATAAAATTTTATCTAGAAGAAGCTATCGTATTCTACTAAATGAAGGTTTAAGGAAAACCAAAAACTGTTTTCTAGAAGAAGTTGTAAGTCTTCTACTAAATGATGGTTTAAAGAAAACCACAAACCAATTTGGTGGTTTTGGATGACCAAAAACCAAATCAGACTCTCTTGTTACTTCTCGATTGATAGGAATTTGAAACTTGAAGCCTTACTATCAATCGCTGACTTTCAGGTACAAAGTGAGACGATGGAAATATTTCCACTACAAGATGTGTCAATACTCAAGAATGAATTATTTGATATGATTGATACATCTTCTTTACTATTAATGACCATTTCCAAGAAGTGGTCGACCCACAATGGTTCTTTAATCTTGTAGATTTCTTGTGTTGGGAACATTCATCTAAGAGATGATTATTCTTTCCACATTTCTCACAAGGATGAAGGAAAAAACACTAATCTTCCATGTGGCTAACTTGATTACAATGTTGGAATTTTAGAATCTTCTCTTGAACTAGAGAAAGTGAATATGAACCTTCTTGAAGAAATCTGACACTCTGGAACTTGATCGGTTTTCTATAATATGGAATATCAAATATGGCATCCTTTTCATATTCGATACATTTTTTATGATTATTCTATCTGATTTCTTCCCAATGTGTAATGATTGGATTGGAAAGAGAAAGTTGAACTTGTTCATGCAAAACTTCATCTTCATCTACACTTGTATATGAAGTTGGATTATTAAGTTTCTCTTACACTAGTTACTAATAGGAATCATTCTCAAATTAAAAAAGATAATTGTTATGAACAAAGACTAGTTTAGAATGATGATTCTTTCATTGTATTTCTTCTTTTTGGAGTTGCGATTCAAGCTAGAGAAATTCAATTTTGTCTTGTGAATCTTGTAAACAATTTAGAACATCAATGAGAGTTGGTGTGTTAGTTGTGATTGTACTGTCGACATAGGAGAGTATTATAATGTTCAGTAACTCTAAAAGTTCACCAATTTGAGTCATTTAGACACTGAATTAGACCTCAAGGGTTTTTTGCAACTCCATGCTTTAACAATCAGAATACACCATCAACAATATCCTTAGAACTCGTTATTCAATTTCAGGTCAAGTCTAGAATGAAGAGTGTATCAAACACACTCAAATATCAGGAAAAGGACTTCAGGAGTTAAGTGTTATGATCCAATGCCTTAAAAATGATAAAAAGTCAATGAATTACAATCCACTTCGAGGGGGAAACCTTTGTTTATAACCATCCAATTCAAAATACAATATTAGATTATATAAGATGCTTCTAATACTAGGCCTCCTTGATATATATATATATATATATATATATATATAGGAGACAAAGGGGTACAATTATGATGAAAGGGTTCAATGAAGGGTTCTATCTGACCTACACATATAACACTAGAAATGTAATAATTCAATAACTAAGGATTAATAAGGGGTTTCATACATAACATGTGGATTTATATATGGCTTAACATGCCCCTCATGTTCAAAAAAGAGTCGTCCTTAATGCTTGACTAACCAAGGGTTCTTCTACACGAAGACCTCATCTTCCCATGTCACATATTGCACTTGCAGGTTCTTCCATTTGACGAGGTACTCTTTAATTTCTTGATTTATCAGTTGCTTGATTCTTGTTTCGAGGATTGTTTTTTGATCTATTATGATTCTCCCTTCTTCATTGATCTGTATTAAAATAGTTTGGATTGGGATCTTGTTTATGATTACCTTCTTTAAGCAATAAATATGGAAGACTTGATCTACACGTGAAGATAAAGGAAACTCCAATTTGTAAGACATACCTCCAATCCTTTAAAAAAAATAATAGGGGCTATAATATTTGGGTGCTAATTTATTTTCCTTCTTTTTTTGCTTAAGGGACACCTGTTTGTATGGTTGTAGCCTCATAAATAGTCAATCCACCTCTTCAAATTTCTTTTCATTGCGATGTTGATATGCTTGTTGTTTCATCCTATTTTGTGCCATAACCAAGTTGTCCTTCAATAGTTTGAGGACCTCTTGTTGGTTCCCTATGTGGTCCTCCACTACTTGAACCTTTGTATTACCCTTCAAGGGTGATGTAATGGATGAAAGATTATATCCATAAAGTGCCAAAAATGGGGAAAGTTTTGATGAAGTATGGAAGTATGTGTTATACCAACATTCTATCAAGGGAAACCACTTGACCCATTGTGTCTATTTATCGGATGCAAATAAATTAATGTATCCTTCTAGATATTTATTCACAATCTCAATTTTTCCATCGAATTGAGGGATGTAAGATGAGCTATGAGACAATTTAGTACCCAAGCAAGAAAATAATTCAGTCCAAAAATTTCCCGTGAAACTTGGATCTCTGTCGCTTACAATAATCTTGGGGACTCCATGTATCTTTTGAACTATTTCCATGAATGTTGCGGCTACTGTACTTTCTTTAAAAGGATGAGAAAGAGAGAAAAAATGGGCATACTTTGTCAGTCGATCCACTACTACCATGATGAACGTATGTCCTTCGGATTTGGGTAAAACTATAATAAAATCCATGGAAACGTATTCCCAATGTTGACTTGGTACACATAATGGTCGTAGGAGACCTTGAGTCTTGATTGTATCTCCCTTATTCTATTGGCAGACCAAACATTCAGACACAAAATTTTGAACATCAGTTTTAAGACCTTCCAAGAAACATTCCTCATTGGTCATGTGGTATGTTTTCAAGGATCCTGAATGTCCTCTTATAAGACAAGTGTGCAATTATAGCTTGAACTTCTGTTTGAGTTGGGAATTCTTACATCAATATAGGCAATAATGATACCATAGAAAATCATTATTCCATACAAAATTGTCTATTAAACTGGGGTCCTCATGAAGTTCTTGAATGATCTTGCATACCTCTTTATCTTTCTTCCATTCTGTCATTTCTCCTTCCACCCGATCATATTGTGGAATAGAAATAACACATAGTGAACCTTCTATTTCTTCTTCTTTCTAGGAAAGGACATCTACCACAACATTATGTTTTCCTTTTTTGTATATAATTTCAAAGTCATAACCCAACATCTTTGTAACCCATTTTTGTTTCTCTTCTGAAGATAATAGTTGCTACAAGAAGTATTTCAAACTATCACGATATGTTTTTAATTTTAAGTGTCTTCCTATTAGGTAAGGGCGCCATTTCTAAATTGCATGTAGTATGGCCAACATTTCTTTTTCATAAATGGGTTTGAATAATTTTTTTCGTTTAAGTTGGATGATTTCAAAAGAATAGGTCTTCCTTATTGGATTAAAATTGCACCAATTCCATGGCCTGAGCCATCACACTCCATAATAATTGTTTTTGTAAATTTAGGTGTGGTCAGGACGAGAGTTGTACACATGGCCTCCTTAAGTTTTTCAAAATATTTGGTTGCTTCTTCGGTCCAAGCAAATGTTGTATTATTTAATAAATATCTTACATGTGATGTTATTTAACCATATGTTGGCACAGGGGCAGACCCAGGGTTCAACGCTACAACAACGCACCAACAAAACCCTAACTACCGACCCTTTTGGAAACACCTGCGGAGCAAATGAAGTCTCACCCGAGGTAGAGGAAGGGGTGCTCGAAGGACTCAGGTGTTTGCAACCTTAGTTGGGACACAAATATGTGATTATAATACTTAATAGAGAACTTAGCACCGTTAGTTCGTTATTAGTTAACCAATATATACTCCACAGAGAAAACAAAGCATCACAACATTCACCATGATCTAATGTATTTAAGCACTTAGCATAAAGAACTTGATCAAATCTAGCAGATTCAAGCACTAAGCACATTCACCTATATAATATCTAACATTCAGATTCATCATAAGCACAAAGCATAAAAAAATCTATCTATCTATACCAAAGCACTTAGCAAATAACACAAAAACACATCAGAACATCGCACATAGTAGAATAACATAGTATTTACGTGGTTCACCCCCACCCTAGGGCTACGTCCACCGACTCTTCTTCTTTATTAGCTTCAATCAGTCATCTACATGCACATAGCCACAAAACCCTTACTCCGCATAGGATAGGAGATCTACGCAACTCCCTAGATCCTCCTTCCTTGTGTTACAACACAAATCCTTCACAGTCTCTTACAATGACTTGCACTTAGCTCTGCAAGTCTCATATAGTACACACAAAGCCTTACAATTCTTGATCACATATATCCAAATCTCAGCACTTAGCCACTTTCACAACTCTTTCACACTACTTCTTACATTTCCTAGCCTTCTATTTATACCTACAAAATAGGCCTAAACATGGGTAAATCCATGGACCAACATCCCATTCCCATTACATATTCCCAAATCCCAAAAAGGACCCAAAAAGGGGCCGAGATCCCACGATATCTGCTTCGTCTTGAGCTCCTCCTTTGACAGGATGTCGAAGTCCCAAAATAGGTCAAAATTGATCAAGGATCTCCCAAAACTTGGTCAAGGGACAACATGCCCCCAACACTCACCTGTGACTCGTCCCAAGTCACTCTGGTATGAGTAGTTCTGTTTCAAACACCTCGATCTTGGCTCGAGATGCTTCGACTTGCTGTTGTGACAAAACCTCCTGTTCTGCAAACTCTTGGATGACTGCATCGTTGATCGGTCCCTCTAGACGATGTTCAACTGTACTGACAACCTGCTCTAGTTATGCTTCTTGGTCGTCTACTTATGTAAACAATTGATAGGCCTTATCTTGCATAGGTTGTAGTTTTCGAGTTACCTCCATAACTCTGCTATGGATAGTATGGATTTTCTTATGTGCAGTGTGTTTCTCTTGGGATCGCTTCATTCTTTCCACAACTGACAGGGAGTTCAACTGCGCCTGTATCTTTTTGGCTTGATACTTCGCCTCTTGGAGTTGCGAATCCAGTGCCTTCAATTCTGGGTTCTCTGTGAGTTGTTCATAGGTCTGAGAACTGTGATCAATGAGGTTCTTACATTCCAAGGTAAGCTCCTTGAGCCTTTCAACTGTGATCCTGGTGGTTTCTTCCCTTTGGTCTCCTACATCTTGTGGGGTCTCAGGTATTGCGCGTAGTTCTAAGTATGTGATGCATTGTTGTAGCTACTGGAGCACTTCTTCAAGTTTTGTTACTTGTTGTGGAACTCGATATTCATACTTTACTTCTACGACTGTCATAGAGCGAAGTGATTTTTTGACCATTTCCTTTACTTCGAGTTGCTCCACGAGCAACTGTTCCTTTTCTTGCTGTAGCTGTGATTTTTATTCATCAAACTTTGCTTGGAGAGAAAGCTTTTCCCGTTCTGCAACACTCTTTTTCTCTACTAGTACCCCTTGTACTTGTGTCAAATCCTCAGTGGATTGTGTTGTTTCTTCTTGTTCTCATTGAAGGTGAGCTTCGACTGTATCGGCTAAGCGATGGAGTTGAGCTGGCTCATCTGCAAATTCTGGCTCTCCCGACGCAGTGGAGACTACACGACTGGACTTTATGGCTTGTTGTACCCCTCAGAGTTCAGTCTCAATTTGATCATACATATTCTCTTGATTTGCTTCTTGTTTCTTTGCTATTTCCAGTTAAGTATATTGCAGGGCTTCTATGAGGAAGTAGAAGTCATCAAAGGTGAGGACGGTCTGCATCTTGGTCATGGTGGCCTTCTCTTTCTTTTAGGAGGAAGGTTTCAGAGGTGAACCTTTTCTCTTCTTTAGTCGATCAACCTCGACTCCTTACTTCTGATTGACTTCTTTTTCACCTAACACTTCACCATCACCTCCTTGCTCTAGTGAGATGGAGGCAGTGTTCACGGATGCGTTGTCTAATTCTTGGACCTCTTTAGTTTTATTTGCCTCGCTAGGTCTGGGTGTATCCTGCGCAATTTATGGTCTATCAATGTCGGATATCTCTGCAGGGTCTGTTGGAACAAGGAGGTCCTCCGACCAGTCCTTGGTGATGTCCTCCAAGTCCTCCTCTATCATCTTGTAGTAGGACTGAAGTTGTTGCTTGTGTTTGTCAATGCACATTGTGATGTAAGTAAAATGTCGATATGCGCTGAACTTCATCAGAGGCATGAACCGATGTAGAGTGTTAGGAGTCATGTGAGGCTCAGACTGTATGGATACCTTCAGATGATTGTAGTAGATATGAAAAACAACATTTGACTGCCACTGTGTATTCATGTCGATTGAGTACCACAGTGTACTGAACTTCGCGGTTAGTGGTTCAAAAGGCTCGATGTCCAGGAAGGTCATACCTTCCGGCATCTCCCAGGAAATAAAAGATATCAGTATCAAAAGCCAGTTGAAATGAAATTCATATCCTTGATCTTTTGCTTCTCTGCAATTGAGTTCCATCTGGTTCACCAGGTACTTCGCCTAGTTCATCTGGAGACCTTCTGCGCACTTCCCTGCAGGGTCGACTAAAAAACCGGTGACTTGGGTCAAAGGTTCTTTCAGAATAACTTCCTTGCAATCAACTGATAGTTGAGGCACACTGTGCCACTCTAGATAGAAGCTACCTTGTAGCCTCGCGTGCCCTTCTAGATATTTCCATAAGTGTCCTTGATCCGTTGTGCTAGAGCGCGATCCATGGATTTTCCGGGGTAAAATTACTGTGGATTGGGTCCTTGCATACTCAACACCATGATCCGATTGATCAACATCGGATCAACTATTATACGACAACAACTTGACACATGCATTTACCTCCTGGTGTCATCTGAAGTGAGGAATCTTCATGACATTGAGCAGGGTGGACTACACGAGGTTCATAGTCCACTAATGGGGGATTATATTTGAATTCTTCCCCTTAGTTCTATTCAGGTACTTATGTGGGGTGAGCATGTTGTAAACTTTGCGATCTCCGTGGTTGAAGTCACAAACTTCAACGTCGCAATCTTATCTTGGTCTGCTCGAACTGCACGTATCCCCTTCGGGAGGTATGCAGTGATCAAGGTGTATTCAAAATATCTGGGCATGATGTCTCGATTTACTGCACCGCTCAGGGGTGGAATATAGGCGGGTAATATGGTCGGGATCAATTTAGCATTCGCTAGATCATCTCTGTGATTGGTTTTCTTTTCATCAGATGGTCGGGATGGTCCAACTCCATGAGCAGTGGATGGAGAGGTTTGCAATCCTATCGTTGATGATGCTTGTACACCTGTAGACATCGACATGACTCTTTCAATCATGAGGTCGATCAAAACTTCTTCAACAACTTTCTCTACAATGCTCAATTCATCCGACATACACACTTGGGGTTAAAAATCTCGGGTTCGGGGAATAACTTAGACATTGTAATAGGATGGATAGAAAGAATGCGATGATCATTGTATAAAATCAAATTGTTCTTCTGGCTCAATATCTCAGTTGGAAAAAGTGTTCTCGGTGCATGGCGCGACGGGATAAATAGGTAACTCGACAACAGGTCTCTTGCAATGGGTATGAAGCCTTCATTAACTCTGTTCTGTCCGTTATGGCGTGGTCCCAATGGTCGGCTGGCGATATGTTTGTCCATAAATATCTTTCTACCTGTTCGGTGCATTGGTCTAATGGTTATAATCTCACCAACGACTATATTTCTTCGTCATGGCGAAGTGCCATGTTTCGTTGTTATGATATCCTAGCGAAGCTCCAATTGTGCAAATTTCCTTCTGCGAGGTTCCTTTTGGAACCTTTTGCAACTTTTCGCTCATATCTCTCTTCTTACTTATCTTTCTAGCTTTCTTCCCAGTGAGCTTCATCTCAACATGCCTTTTTCCATTCCGATTTGTATCTTCTTTTGGCATAGTTACCTCATGTTGTTGAGATTCTTTCCTAAGTTTCAAGGTTGATCCTTCTTCTTTATCTGGAATAGGAACTTCAATCTTATGTGGGTCTTCTAGTATTCTTACAACTTCGACATCAAGTTCTCTGGTGTTAAATAGCTTCGATATGTTCTTCTGTTCTTCAACCAAGTGTGCGATCTTTCTAGTCATGAATTCTTTTAACTCTTGCTTCTTCTGTTCTAAAACTTCCTCTTCTTCTTGCCTTTTGATCTGATCTCTTTCAATCCAAGGTTTCCTAGTAGCATGGTAAATGGGAAACTATTCTCAATAAATATAATAAACTCAAAATATTCCTCTGTCAAAGTTCCATTAGCATTCATAGGTATCCAGGTGAGCTTTCCATATAGGTTATCAACTTTCCTTGGAATATTCCTATTCCTCCTAGTGAAGGAATCATAACATGATTCCCTATAGCTTCCCACGTTCTCTCTGTCATGATATTCACTTGTGTTTCCTCATCTAGAACATAGTCAATGTTGAAGTCTCCTATTATTTCTTCAAGGCATTCTTTTTCTTTGAAGATCCCTGATAATCTGACATGTCGGTGATCATTTAGGGTTTCTCTTATCTGTAGCAATACTTTCTCTGATTCTTTCTAGGGTTCTATCATAATCTTAGTTTCTGGATTTGCCTTAGGGTTTTCTTGTCTCATGTTCATTTCTTCAAGCTTAACAATCATTCTAGGGCAATCCAATACTTCATGGTCCATAGCTTTACAACAAAGACAACTAGGTCTTCTCCCAGAGCATTCCTTAGCAAGATGTCCTGGTTTTCTGCAACTGTAAAAGAGGGTTAATCCTCTCTTTCTTTTAAATGATCCCCAACCTTTCTTGTACTGCGCACTAGGATCATGGTAGCTAACCCGCAAAAAAATCTTTCTAGGATCCTGCATACACTTATTAGTCCAAACATTCTTTCTATGCATAGGTATAACATATTTTTCACTATTCTTATCAGATCTATTCATATCAAGCATTGTTTCATCTATGAATACCCCAGTTTTCAATCTAGGATAGAATCTATCAAATATACCTAGATCCATGCTTTAGAAACACAAATTTCCACTTATCTTACTTCTGCAGAGAACAAAGCTTTCAGATCTTACCTCTTTTAATCAAGAATTCTCACTTTTACCTTTCTTAGAGCACAAAGCTTCTGGATCTTACCTCTTTTCTTCAGATCAGACTTCTTTTCCTTAGCACATAGATTTCCAAACTAGTAGAGTACTACGCACTAGAGAAACAGATCTACACACAGAGATTTCACAATTTTAGGTCGGATCTCTGCACAAAGCTTCTTCTTCCTCAGTTCCCAACAATCACAGTTTTAGGTCCCGACAACAGAACCATTTGTTGGCATAGGGGAAGACCCAGGGTTCAACTCTACAACAATGCACCAACAAAACCTTAACTATCGGCCCTTTCGGAAACACCTGCAGAGTAGAGGAAGTCTCATCCGAGGTAGAGGTAGGGCTGGTCACAGGACTCAGGTGTCTACAACCTTAGTTGGGACACAAATCTATGATTATAATACTTAATAGATAACTTAGCACTATTAGTTTGTTATTAGTTAACCAATATCTACTCTGCAGAGAACCAGAGCATCACAACATTCACCTTAATCTAATACATTTAAGCACTTAGCATAAAGAACTGGATCAAATCTAGCATATTCAAGCACTAATAAAATTCACCTATATCATATCTAACATCCAGATTCATCATAAGCACAATGCATAAACAAATATGTCTATCTATACCAAAGAACTTAGCAAATAATACAGAAACACATCAGAACATCACACATAGTAGAATAACACGGTATTTACGTGGTTCATCCCCACCCCGGGGCTACGTCCACCAACTCTTCTTCTTTATTAGCTTTAATCAGTCATCTACATGCACAGAGCCACAAAACCATTACTCCACATAGGACCGAAGATCTGCGCAACTCGCTAGATCCTCCTTCCTTGTGTTACAACACAATGCCTTCATAGTCTCTTACAATGACTTGCACTCATCTCTACAAGTCTCATATAGTACGCATGAAGCCTTACAATTCTTGATCATATAGATCCAACTCTTAGCACTTAGCCACTTGCACAACTCTTGTGCACTACTTATTACATTGCCTAGCCTTCTATTTATACCTACAAAATAGGCCTAAACATGGGTAAACCCATGGGTTGACATCCCATTCCCATTACATATTCCCAAATCCCAAAAATGACCCAAAAAGGGGCCGAGATCCTGCGATCTCTGCTTCCTCTTGCGCTCCTCTTTTGATAAGCTATCGAAGTCCCAAAATAGGTCAAACTTGACCAAGGATATCTCAAAACTTGGTCAAGGGCCAACACCATATTTCTTGAAAAACTTGCGGTAATATCCTGTCAATCCTAAGAATCCTCTAAGTTTCTTCAAGGTCTTTGGAATTTTCCATTCCCTCATAGATTTAATTTTGTTAGGGTCCACGCTTACATCTTCATGAGATACAATATGACCCAAATATTCCACTTTTTGAACCCCAAAGGTACACTTGGAAGGATTTCATAAATTGTTTACTCTTCCAATAGTTGTAATACTCTATCAACATGTTGTAGATGCTCTTCCCAAGATTTGTTGTAGATTAGTATGTCATCAAAAAATACTAACAAAAATTTTCTAAGAAAGGGATTGAAAACAAAATTCATCAAGTTTTGAAATGTTGAAGGTGCATTAGTAATTCCAAATGGCATAACCAAAAACTCATAATGACCTTCATGTGTTCTAAAATATGTTTTAGGAATGTCTTCCTACCTCATTCTGATTTGATGATATCCCAAACAAAGACTCAGTTTAGTAAATATTTTTTATCCATGCAATTCATCTAATAATTAATCAATGACAGGGATATGAAACTTATCTTTCATGGTCATTTTGTTGAGTTGTCTATAATCTAGATACATATTCCATGAACCATCCTTTTTGGTAACCAACACCACTGGTGAAGAGAAAGAACTTTGGCTTGGTTGAATGATGTCATCCTCTAACATTTCCTGGATCATGCACTCAATCTCACTCTTTTGTGCATATGGATACCTGTAAGTCCTAATGTTAGGTGGTACACTCTCTAGTTGCAAATGAATAGCATGGTCATGATCTCGAGTAGGTGGAATACCCTTAGGAATTTCACCAAATACCTTGGAATTGTTGTTGATAACTATTTGGAGGTCTGATGGAGAAGAAGATATAGATGTTTGAACATCAAGTTGTTGTAGGATAATTACACATTGCAGAAGTTACATCCCTTAGGCTCTCCCTAGACCTAATACATAATAAAAATACAAACAATGGACCTTCCTAGATCTAAATCATACATGGAATGACGTATAAGTGAATGGAATAAAAGGGCTTACCCAATCAACCGACGGTTGTCCCTACACACTCCTTTGTTGCTTTCTTTTTAGAATATGTCCTTCGCTCTTTGTCAATGTGGATCTACACACATGCAGACATAAACAAACTCCTTTCACAAGATCAAACATATCATGTATATATTTATAATAGATCTAATTATATAAAATGTAAATCTTATTTCTCTACAAATATTATGATAATCATATACAATCAAATAAGGGAGGAAGTCACGTGCATCTTCTATTTATAAAATGAAACAATTTACAACTTACAATATGATAGCCTGATGAAGCCTCTCCCAATTTCCTTGCCCAAGCTCCATAATTAATCTGACAATATAAAATTACTTTCTCTTTTCCTCCCCCTTTTTCCCATGAGAGACCCTCAATATATAGGATAATGGAGACAATATGAGGGATATTTCTAAGGCACTCAATATAGAAGGCTTCTCATGGTAGAATCACTAAAAATATGAGGTTTAATATCATCTCATGGAAACTAATCCTAAATAGGGAGTAACAAACCAGGTCACACCCTATATTCATGCAGGGAGCCACCATTCTCCCTTTGAAAGATGAAAAAAAGTGACCATGAATATTGGTCACAGGCTGTAAAGGGGCAACCAACGACTAGACAAAAAGGTACTGCAAACTCAGGGAAAAAGTGGTATAATTCATTGTTTCAGACTGCTAACCTCTACATGATTCTCATCATGTGATCAGGTGGCAAATAATTGTATAACACAAGTGACAATAATTGTGCAACTACACCCTGGTGTCCCTTTTTGAGTAATTTTTTCATGCTATTAGATATTATCTCTTTATAGAGTTTCCCTTGGATACCTCTAAGCTCAATTTCCTTTCCATTTGAGGAAAATCTCATGAAAATATCTTGAAAATTAAGGGTCATTGTTCCCAATGATTGCAACCATTGGACCCCTAATACAATATTATTACCCCCCATTTGGATGGAAATCATGAGGCTATCCAAAAAATAATCCGCCATGTTGAGATTAATACTATGACATTTCCCTGAACAATTTATGGTACTTGCATATGCAATCATTACTTGAAACTTTGGTGTGAGATATACAAAGCAATTGAGGTCTTTTGCTAATTTGTAATTGATGAAATTATGGGTACTACCATAATCAATAAATATTGTTACCTTTTTATTTTGGATGTATACTTGTATCTTGAGGGTTTGTGGAGTACTTACTTCGACCAATGCACTGCAAGATATTTTTGGAGTAATCTCTTGTAGATCTAGATCTTGAGGTGGTTCCAATTCCTGATATTCATCCTCTTCACATTCTACGTAGAATAAATTATTCTCACAAATTTATGCCCCTTACTGTACTTACTGTAACAATTGAAACATAGTCATTTTTCTCTTATTTCATCAATATTTTGAGGTGTCAACCTTGTTGGTTGAGGTACGCTATTTTCTTCCTCTTCACATTCTATGTATAATAATTTCTTCTCACCACATTGATGCCCCTTACTGTACTTCTTGTCATAATTTAAACATAGTCCTTTTTCTATTCTTTCATCCATTTGTTGAGGTTTCAACCTTGTTGTTTGAGGTACACTTGTTTGATGACCCAAAAAATGATATTTGCTTGTTGTGTATGCTCCAATGGTAGACTTGGGTGTAGCCTTATTCTTGGCTTGAATATGACTAGCATTTTGCACAACTTCCATAATATTTTTAGGATGTCTTAAGAAAATATCATGTTTGATGTCTTGTTTTAGTCCACCCATGTAAGCTTCCAACAATTGTTGATCACTTATGTCATCCACCCCTGTAGCCAATACCTGAAATTCTAAATTATAATCTTCAATATCACCGAAGTGTCTAATTCTTGTCAATTTACTAAAGTAGTCCCGTTCCCACACTTTCCCATATTGTGTTTCTAAGTCTCTTGTAAATAAACCCCAAGTAGTATGATAAAGAGGGGGATTCCTTTTCACTATCCATTAATAACATTGATATGGTTTTATCTCAAAGTTCAAAGTTTCTATGTGGATCTGTTTCTTATCATCCATAATATTATGTAGTTCCAAAATATTGCTCCATTTGGTTTAACCAGGTAAATACCTTTGGTCCATCAAACTTATTTAATTCAATCTTGGGAAAGTATCTCATCAATAGGTTGTTCAACTTGAATAATACCTTTATTTTCACGGGTTCCTGGAATTTTAATACCTCCTTTAGGGAGTCTCTCATCTAGATCTTGAAAGATTATATAACTCCTAGATTTTTGTATTTCTTCTTTATTTTCATCCATATTACTTTTCATATCATTCATCTTGTTCTCCATATGTTACCGATTTTAGTTCATCTTCTCTTACATCTTGGTTTCCATTTCCTTTTTAGGGCTTCTTGAGAATGTGTTAATTCCTCTTGTTTCAACATACTATCATTCATTTCACCCACTAGGTTCTTTAATTGGGATAGTCTGTTTTCAAAGTCTTCATTTTCTTCAGAATTGATGCTTGCATTTTTATGAAGAGTACCACTCTTTTTTTGGAGGATCCTTTGGATCCATGTGATAAAATAATGATTCTCCTCTATTTTATCCTTATCACAAATTTTTAATCACAAAAAATAGATTTTGTAATCAAAATTTATGCCAATTGTAATTTATATACCTTTTAGTCCCTTAATTTGGAGTCCATCCTCTTGAAAGACCTTCCTTCTCATGTATTTCTAAAATTTTTGCCCTTTGTAGTCTAAAATTTTGGACACTATTACTCTGAAATGTCTTCTCTACAATGCCATAGGTCTGACCAAAATTGGATGCATCAAGAGAAATTTAGGGTAACTTTCACAAACCTTGCTGATGTTTTGCGTTTTTGAGATAGTGAACTTGTACAAAATGCCACGTGTCCAATATTTACTACCAGATTCTGAAAGTTGTTCCAAAACAAATAAGAATTTTCATCCTTCCAATGCAATAGGTCTCACTAAATTTTGATTCTCACTGAAGAATATATGACGATGTTACCCAGAACACCTTTTTGAGACTAGTACCAGAACTAGTAAAAAACCCTATCTTACACAGGGTGTAACTCCAAAAGTATAATGACCCAGAATTTGAAAATTTTACACAAAGATACCTTAAAATGTATAATAATTAACCTCCAATTTTCATTATCTGAATCATCCCAGAAAACAATTTATTGCGAAAATTATAAGATGACTGGCTTGGAGAAGAAAAAACCTAGGATCAATGCTCTGATACCAAATGTTATTATCCATCGCCTTAAAAATAATAAAAAGTCAATGAATTACAGTCCACTTTGAGGGTGAAACCTCCTTTTACAATACAACCAATTCAAAATACAATATCAGATGATATAATATGCTCCTAAGACTAGGTCTCCTTGATATATATATATATATATATATATATATATATATATATATATATATGAGACAAAGGAGTACAATTATGATGCAAGGGTGCAATGAAGGGTTCTAGCCGAACTACACATATAACACTAGAAATGTAATAATTCAATATCTAAGGATTAATAAGGGGTTTTATACATAACATGGGGTGTTATCTATGACTTAACACTAAGAGAATATGTCCAAGAAAACAACAATATCAAGATAAATAACTATGTCTGTGTGTCTTAAAAACTCATATACACATGTCATGAATGCAAGGTCATACATGGAAGATTATAAATTACTTATATGAAGAGAAGAAGGATCAAATATTACCTCAATGTGTTCTACACAAGGAAGGTGGGTTTTGGATGACCACAAATCTTCTTCGTTGTTGAAATTCCTTTGCCTTTCCCAGGTGGGGAATCTCTTGGCTCAAGACTTTTATAGACTTCTTTGTTGGTGGTTTTCTGCTAGTATTACCAATAGAATATTCACTACAACACCAAATATCCTCTCAAATGGTGTGTCGAGCTGGCAGACTGTTGTTGCACAGTGGCTAGTAATATATTTGATTAAGAATATAGTGTATGCAATTGTTTAATGTCATTTCACATGTCACATGGATTCTCAAAAAGAATAAAGAAAAAATTGTTTTTTCGAAGAAAACACTAACCATTGATGTACACATATCATGTTGTTGAATCCATCATATCGATCCTCATCATATATGTGAGTGGTCTATATAGACACATGAATGATGAGACATTGGGATCTTATTTTTAAATGAGTGTTTTTCTTCACCTAAATGCAAGTTCATTCCTTAAATCGAATTATCCACCCTAATGATGAACCCTCTCACCACAAATGTGCACTATGGAAGATTCCTTGGTCATCTAAATCTCCAAGTTTTCTTCTTTTCCTCTCAAAGATCTCGATTAAATCAATGATGAAGGGGAAAGATAATATATATGGATGAATTTAGAAGATTTTATGGTGGTACATGTTGAATTTGGATAGAATCCAGAGTCACATATTAATCTCGAGTGGTGGTTATGCATATGTATATACCATTTCATATCATTTCATTTTCCTTTCTACAAAAGTGTTCTAAACCCACAAAGCCTGTAAATATCCTTCGCCTTTGGTGGCACCTCCACTGTAGCACTAACATCCCGGTCTATATTCGTTCTGAATGAATCACTACACATACAACTTTCCTATCATTTTGGCTTCTTATCATAGAAATAGCTCAAATGTATCTCCTACTAGATCTAGCATTAGATCTATAAATAATATTTCTCAACATACATCCTTTATAGATACTTTGTAAAGGACTAGATGGATCAAGAGCCTATTTTTTTTAGTTCGTCTGGTTTCCATAGAAACAGACGAACTATGTTATCTCATGTAAATCTATGTATTACAGTTTAAATACAAATCATTGTTAGCTTTAAAAAACATAATTCATTAATAAATATTTTCAATTATCAATATGAAAATAAAGGAATCTTCAACTCCATCAACATTCATTACAAGAATCAACATGTGCAAATTTGCATGAAACTACTAATTTATTAAATGTTTGACAAGTACAAAGGCAAACCCTGAGAATGATCTCTTAAATTTTTCTTGACTCAAACTTTGAAGGTTTTTTACAAATGTTTAAACAACATGCACAAATATGTGAAATTCAAAATCAATTATAAAACATTGATTGAAAGAGGGATGAATGCTCTAAAAACTCATAAAGACTATAAAAACCCAAAAAATTTAGAACAAATTTTCTCCACTATGATTGAGATTTGTATTGAAGAAAAGGACTTGCTTCTATCAATCACATCGATCACAGTGGAATGGAGAAAACTTGTTCTAAAGTTCCTAGGTTTTTATAGTCTTTTTGAGTTTTTAGAGGATTCATTCCTCTTTCCGTCAATACTTTGTAATTAATTTTGAATTTTTCTTCTTTGTTTAGGTTGTTTAAACATTTTAAGAAAAACTTCAAATTTTGAGTCAAGAAAATCTTTAGAGATATTTTCTCAAGGTTTTCCTTTATACTTATCAAACATTTAATAAATCAACAATTGCATGCAATTTTACACATGTTGATTTTTGTAATGAATGTTGATAATATAAATGTGGAGTTGACGATGTCTTTATTTTCATATTGATAATCAATAATATTTATTATTGAATTATGCTAAAAATAAATATGAATTTGATTTTGAATGGAAATTTTATTGAATGTTTATAATCAGCTATATGTTGTATGTACAACAATATGTTTCCTTTATTTATGTATTTAGAAATATGTATTATGAACATATGTGATTGCATGTTTTCTTTAATTTAGTATTTTCTTTAAGCAATATTATTTCAGAGGAATTTGTGTTCTTTATCATATTTTGTCTTTCTTTCAATGGCTTTCTAAAAACTAGTTTAATGGGAACATGACACCCTCATCAAATGAGGAACAATGTTTAAAACTCTTAATCTTTATTTTATTACTTCTCTAATATTTATACAAAAAAAATATTAATTAGTTTGAGTTTGTTCTGAACTTCATATTTCTTGATTTCATTGGAGAAATATTAACCAAAACATTTATTTGAGGGTTGCCCCCTCTGATTGTAGGATTCTTCCAGTGTATCATAAAGTGGGGAGATTAGTTTGCCTCCATAGTGTGACCATAAGCACTGTTCCTTAGCTACAATATTCATAGTGAATAGTTACAGTGGGTGTGTTGTAGGTTGTATTCTCAGAATTCAATATTCACTATGATAAACAGACGCAATAAAATTCCCTCATAAAAGAGGGATGCCTTCGAGGGAAAAAAACCCTATCATAACTTCTATCGTCAGATCTGTGGCCTTATAATGAATGATCCATATTTACTATTACAATATACATTTACAAGGAAATATTTCCTTCTGGGGGCTTCACCCCTGAACCCCTGCCAAGGGCCCTCTTTCTTCCGAACCCCACAGGGGCAACCCCCCCCCGCGTGGAGGGCTGTATAATATTTCTAGGTGTAGATTCTTCATGGGGTATAAACACAGCTGAAAACAAAGACCTATGAACCAGGAAGATAATTAGGCTCCACAACCAATAATCTCCCACTTGGAGACTGATCTCAACAACTCTACCACTGTTGTATCTTCTGAAATATGATCCTTGTTGGAACTGAAAAATTTCTCATCTTCACCTTCACCTTCACGCTTGAAGACCAAATGAAACTGAGAAGGAACTTAGTTTCTCCCTGGTTACTCCCTTTGTTAACATGACTGCATGATTTTGGCTAGTGTGTATCTTTTCCAAATTCAAATGTCCATCTTCCAAGATGGATCATATGAAATGGTACCTGAGATTTATATGCTTAGTATTCGAATGGAAGGTTGATTTCTTTGCAATATGAATGACACTCTTCACTATCACAGTACAACCTGTTATTCTCTTTCTTCTTTCCCAACTCCTCCATAAACCTCTGTAGCCAAATCATCTCTTTGCTAGCCTCTGTAGCAACAACATACTCTTCCTCTATTGTTGGTAGTGCAACAACCTTTTGCAGTTTCAAAATCCAACTTACTGATGTTCCACCTACAGTAAGTTGTCTACCTGGATTATTCATATACCTACTTGTTGGTTGTGGAGTCTGATTATCTTCCTGATTCAGAGGTCTTTTTTTTCAGCCATGTTTATACCCGATGAAGACTTTACACCCTAGAAGAATGTACACTCATCCACGCAGGGGAGTGCAGGGGGGGCTTACCCCCCTTGCAGGCTCTGGGGGAAAGCGAGGCCCCGAAGGAAAAATTGCCTTGTAAATCTATATTGTAATTTCATTGTAAATTTGGACTGTTCATTATAAGGTCATAGATCTAACAGTAGAAGTTATGTTAGGGTTTGTTTCCCTAGAAGGAAACCCTCTTTTATGAGGGAAATGTATTGCGGCTATGGATCATAGTGAATATTGTATTCCAAGAGAGGATATTGTGAGAGAAAGAAGAGGAAGTTACAATGGGTTTGTTGTAGGTTGTATCCCTTCATTTGTTGGATAATAATAAAGGAAGGACCTAACAATTTCTCTGGTGCATGTAGCCCACACTGGGTGAACTACGTATATATGTGTCTCTATTGTATTGTGTATCTTATGTGTTTTATTTCTGTATTTGTTTTATTATATTGCTCCATGATATTGTTTTTCTAACAACTAGTATTAGAGCGAAAGGTAACTCGCAGGAAAAGAGGGTTCTTGGTTCGAGTGGGAGCAATGGCAGAAGATGAAAAGTTTAGGGTCGAGAAATTTAACGGCCAAAACTACCAATTATGGATGATGCAGATGGAAGATTATTTATATCAGAAGGATCTATTCCTACCATTGGGCGGAATAGCAAATAAGTCATCGAATATGAAGGAAGAAGAATGGGAGATTCTTGATAGAAAGGCTCTAGGAACGATACGAATGAGCCTGGCAGTGTCGATGGATTTCAATATTTCGAAAGAAAAGACAACGAAGGATTTGATGTACACATTGGCTTAATTGTATGGAAAACCCTCGTCGTCCAATAAGGTATTTCCAATGAAGAGATTATTTAATATGAATATGTAATAAGGTGGGTTTGCTGCAGATCATTTAAATGAATTTAATAAAGTTACTAATCAACTAAGTTCTGTAAAAGTGGACTCTGATTATGAGGTCAGGGCTCTTCTAATCTTGTGCTCATTGTTAGAAAGATGGAACGGCTTGGTCATGGTTGTAAGTAACTCTATCTCTAGTTCAAATACTTTAAAATTTTATAATTTTGTTGGTGTTATCCTTAGTGAGGAAATGCAACAGAAAAGCACAGGTGAGACATCAAGTAATGTGTTGAACATGGGAAGACAAAAGGATAGAGGAAAGGGCTTAGGGAACTGTGATAATTCTAGGAAGGGTAGATCCAAATCCATACTTGGAAAGATAGAGTGTTGGAATTGTGGGAAGAAAGGACATATAAAGAAAGACTGCAGAGCTCCAAAGAAAAAAAGAGATGGACAACAAGAGAAAAATAAGGAAGCAAATGTAACAGGTGATGTGTTACAAGATGCTTTGATTCTTTGTGTAGATAATATTTCTGAGTCTTGGGTGGTAGATTCAGGGGATTCATTTCATGCCACACCCCATAGCAAACATTTTCTAGATTATGTTTAAGGTGATTTTGGACACATTCATTTGGGTGATGATGCACCATGCAAAATTGTTGGAATGGGAAAGGTAAAAATAAATAAAATCAATGGAAACCAATAGTTGTTGAAAGAGGTAAGAAATGTTCCAGATCTAAGGAAAAATACAATTTCAATAGGATAGTTTGAAAGTGAAGGTTGTATAACCATATTTATAGATAAGGTGTGGAAGGTCACCAAAGGATCATTGGTGATAGCAAAAGGAGAGAAGGTAGGTACATTGTATTTATGTACTGGCAATACTGATTCTTCTATCTCTTTAGCTTCTACAGGAGTGGATACAACACTGTGGCATCATATGATTGGACACATGAGTGAGAAGGGGATGTAGATACTTCACAAAAGAAATTTGTTTCCAGATCTTAAACAAATTGATTTGGACTTCTGTGAGCATTGTGTTTATGGAAAACAAAAGAGAGTTAGATTTCTTAGAGCCGAAAAAGAAAAGAAGAGTGAAAGGTTAGAGATTGTGCATACATATGTATGGGGACCAACTCAAGTATCATCTCTTGGTGGCTCTCATTATTATGTTACTTGTATTGATAATGCAACTAGAAAAACTTGGGTTTATTGCATTCAACAAAAATCTGATGTTTTTTATGCTTTTAAGAAATGGAAAGCTTTGGTTGAGAATGAGACAAGAAAAAGTTTGAAGTGTCTAAGATCAGATAATGGAGGTGAATATTGCAACAAGGAGTTTGATGATTACTGTTCATACCATGGGATTCGTAGAGAGAAGACAGTTCCACGAACACCAGAAGAAAATGGTGTGTCAGAAAGGATGAACATGACAATCATGGAGCGCGCAAGGAGTATGAGATTGCATGCTGGTTTGCCCTTACAGTTCTGGGAAGATGTTGTAGATACTACTATTTACTTAATAAACAGAGAAACTTCAAGCTCTTTGGATGGTAGAATTACAGAGGAGGCATGGACAGGTAAGAAGGTAAACTATTATTTTTTGAAGACTTTCGATTGTGAAGCATTTGTCCATATTGATAAAGAAAATAGAACAAAGATTGAGGAAAAATCCAAGAAGTGTACCTTTATTGGATATGGTGTTAATGATTTTGGTTATCGTTTATGGGATTATGAAAATAACAAAATCATTAGGAGTAGAGATGTCATATTCAAGGAGAATTTCATTTACAAAGATCATTTGTAGGGAAAGGAATAGGAAAAAGAAAAACTAGAATACACAGTGCTTGATGAGATCACTGAAAAAGAAATTCCAAAGGAACCAAAAAATCAAATTTTACAACAACAAGAGCAAAATGTACCTCAAATTCCTGCAAGTGTTGTTAGAAGATCTACCAAGTTAAGTATACCCCCCAAATGATACTCCCCTTCATTGTATTATTTATTGTTGACTGATTCTGGTGAACCAGAATGTTATGAAGAGGCAATGCAGGCAGACACCAAAAAGAAGTGGGAGAAAGGCATGAAAGAGGAAATGGATTCCTTGGTAAATAACCATACTTGAGACTTGGTTCAGTTTCTTGTAGGAAAACGATAATTGCAGAATAAATGGGTTTACAAGTTGAAGGAAGAAGATGGAGGGAAAAAGCGGTACAAGGCTAGACTTGTTGTAAATGGGTTTGCACAAAAGAAAGGTATATATTTTGATGAAATATTTTCTCCTGTTGTTAAAATGACTTCACTTAGGACTATTTTAAGTCTTGTGGCAGTAGAATATTTTCATCTTGAACAGTTAGATGTAAAAACAACTTTTCTCCATGGGGATTTGGAGGAAGAGATTTATATGCAGCAGCCACAGGGGTATGAGATCAAAGGGAAGGAGAATTTGGTATGAAGGTTGAAGAAGAGCTTGTATGGCCTAAAGCAGTCTCTAAGGCAGTGGTATTTGAAGTTTGACAGGTTTACAACATAACAGGGTTATAGTAGATGTCATTCTGATCACTGTGTTTATTTTAAAAAGCTAGAAAATGGAAGCTATATTATATTGCTATTGTATGTAGATGACATACTTGTTACAGGGTCTAATATGCAGAATATAAATGTGCTCAAGAAGAAATTAGCTAGTTCGTTTGTGATGAAGGATTTGGGTGTGGCAAAGAAAATCCTTGGTATGAGAATAACAAGAGACATGAAAAATTGCAATTTGACATTGTCTCAGGGTGAGTACATAGAGAAGTTGTTGGAGAGTTTTAGAATGTAGAAATCAAAACTAGTTAGTACACCTTTGGCCATACATTTCAAATTAAATAAGGAAATGTGTCCCAAGACACAGGAGGAGATAAAATACATGTCCAGGGTCCCTTATTCATCAGCAGTTGGCAACTTGATGTATGTGATGGTTTGCAAAAGACCATATATTGCACATGCAATGGGAGTTGTGAGAAGGTATATGCACAATCCAGGTAAAGAACATTGGGAGGTAGTAAAGTGGATTCTCAGGTATTTGAGAGGTATTGCTACTCATGCATTATGTTTTGGAGGTTGAGACACTTTTCTATAGGCATATGTTGATTCATATATGGCAGGTGATAAATATAGCAAGAGGAGCACCACAAGGTATCTTTTTACTATAGGTGGAACAACAATAATTTGGATTTAGAAACTACAAAAGGTTGTTGCACTTCCAACAATAGAAGAAGAGTATGTTGTTTCTATAGAGGCTAGTAAATAAATGATTTGGTTACAGAGGTTTATGGAGGAAATGGGAAAGAAGAAGAAGAATAGTAGGTTGAACTGTGACAGTGAAAGTTCCATTCATCTTGCAAAGAAATCAGCCTTTCATTCGAAGACTTAGCATATATAGCTGAGGTACCATTTCATATGATCCATCTTGGAATATGGGCATTTGAATTTGGAAAAGATACACACTAGACAGAATCCTACAGACATGTTAACAAAGGGAGTAACCAAGGAGAAACTGAGTTCTTTCTCAGTTTCATTTTGTATTCAATCATGAAGGTGAAGAGGAGAAATTTTCCAGGTCCAAGAAGGTTCATTTTCCAACAGATACAACAGTGGTGGAGTTGTTGAGATCAGTCTCCAAGTGGGTGATTGTTGGTTGTGGATCCTGATTATATTCATGATTCAGAGGTCTTTGTTTTCAGCTGTGTTTATACCCCATGAAGTCTTTACACCCCAGAAGAATTTACAGTCATCCACGCGGGGGAGTGCAGGGGGGGTTACCCCTGTGGGGTCTAGGGGCAAGCGAGCCCCAGAAGGAAAAATTTCCTTGTAAATGTATATTGTAATTTCATTTTAAATATGGACTATTCATTATAAGGTTGCATATCTAACGATAGAAGTTATGTTAGGGTTTTTTTCCCTAGAAGGAAACCCTCTTTTATGAGGGAAATTTATTGTTGCTATGGATCATAGCGAATATTGTATTCTGAGAGAGGAGGTTGTGAGAGAAAGAAGAGGATGTTACAATAGGTTTGTTGTAGGTTGTATCTCTTCATTTGTTGGATAATAATAAAGGACGGACCTGGAAATTTCTCTAGTGGATGTAGCCAACACTGGGTGAACCACATATATCTGTGTCTCTATTGTATTGTGCATCTTCTTTGTTTTATTTCATCATTTGTTTTATTTTTTTTCTCCGTGATCCTATTTTTCTAACACTACTCACAAATTCCATTGCATGTGCAATATCTTGTTTTGCACAAACCATCACATACATGAAGCTTCCAACTTCTGATGAATAAGGGACCCTGGACATGTATTTTATCTCCTCCTATGTCTTCAGACACATTTCTTTGGTTAATTTGAAATGGTTGGCCAAAGGTGTACTAACTGGTTTTGCATTCTGCATTCTAAACCTCTCCGACACCTTCTTTATGTACTCACCTTGAGACAATGTCAAATTGTGATTTTCCCTATCTCTTGTTATTCTCATACCAAGGATTTTATTTGCAGCACCCAAATCCTTCATTAGAAATGAATTATATAATTTATTCTTGAGCACATTTATATCCTGAATATTAGACCTTGCAATAATCATGTCACCTCAATAAAAAGATAATATAACTTCCATTTTCTATCCTGTTAAAATAAACACAGTGATCAAAATGACATCTACTATAACCTTGTTCTATCATAAATCTGTCAAACTTCAAATACCACTGCCTTGGAGCTTGCTTTAGGCCATACAAGCTCTTCTTCATCATGCATACCAAATTTTCCTTCCCTTTGACCTCATACCCCTATGGTTGCTGCATATAAATCTCTTCCTCCAAATCCCCATGGAGAAAAATATTTTTTACATCTAATTGTTCAAGATGTAAATCTTCTACTACCACTAGACTTAAAATAGTCCTAATTGAAGTCATGTTAACAAGAGGAGAAAATATTTCATCAAAATATATACCTTTCTTTTGTGCAAACCCATTTACAACAAGTCTAGCCTTGTACCACTTTTTTCTTCCATATTCTTCCTTCAACATTAAAACCATTTATCCTGCAATGCTCGTTTTCCTACAAGAAATTGAACCAAATCCCAAGTTCGGTTATTTACCAAGGAATCCATTTCTTCTTTCATGCTTTGCTCCCACTTCTTTTTAGTGTATACCTGCATTGCCTCTTCATAACATTTTGGTTCACCGTAATCTATCAACAATAAATAATACAATGAAGGAGAGTCTCGTTCAGGGGGTCTACTTAACCTAGTAGATCTTATAACAACACTTGCAGGAGTTTGAGGTACATGTTGCTCCTGTTGTTGTACATTTTGGTTTTCTGGTACCTTTGGAATTTCTTTTTCAGTGATCTCATCAAGCACTGTGTATTTTGGTTTTTATTTTTCCTGTTTCTTTCCCTGCAACTGATCTTCGTACATGACCTTCTCATTCAATATGAGATCTCTAATCCTAATGATTTTATGATTTTCATAATCCCATAATAAATAACCAAAATCATTAACACCATATCCAATAAAGGTACACTTCTTGGATTTTTCCTCAATATTTGTTCAATTTTCTTTATCAATATGGAAAAATGCTTCACAACCAAAAGTATTCAAAAAAGAATAGTTTACCTTTTTACCTATCCATGCCTCCTCTGGAATTCTACCATCCAAAGATCTTGACGGTCCTCTATTTATTAAGTAAAACAAAATATCTACAACATCTTCCCAGAACTGTAATGGAAAACCAACATGCAATCTCATACTCCTTGCACACTCCATGATTGTCCCGTTCATCCTTTCTGTACCATTTTCTTATGGTGTTCCTGGAACTATATTCTCTCTACGAATCCCATGGTATGAATAGTAATCATCAAACTCCTTTCTGCAATATTCACCTCCATTTTCGGATCTAAGACACTTCAACCTTTTTCCTGTCTCATTCTCAGCTAAAGCTTTCCATTTCTTAAAAGTATAAAACATCATATTTTTGTCGAATGCAATAAACCCAAGTTTTTTTAGTTGCATCATTAATAAAAGTAACATAATAAGAAGAGTCATTGAGAGATTATACTTGAGATGGTCCCCATACATATGTATGCACAAGCTCTAACCTTTCACTCTTCTTTTGTTTCCCAACTACGAGAAATATGACTCTCTTATGTTTTCCATAAACACAGTGCTCAAAGAAATCCATATCAATTTGTTTAAGATATCACAACAAATTTCTTTTGTGAAGTATCTGCATGCCCTTCTCACTCATTTATCCAAGCCTATGATGCCACAATGATGTATCCACTCCTGTAGAAGCTAAAGAGATATAATATTCAGTATTACAAGTACATAAATACAATGTACCTACCTTCTCTCTTTTTGCTATCACGAGTGATCCTTTGGCGACCTTTCATACCTTATTTGTACATATGGATATACAAACTTCACTTTACAATTTCCCTATTGAAATTAGATTTTTCCTTAGATATGGAACTTGTATTATCTCTTTCAACAACCATTGGTTTCCATTCCTTTGCTTTATTTTTACCTTTCCCATTCCAACAATTTTGCATGGTACATCATCACCCAAATGAACCTGTCCAAAATCACCTTGAACATAATCTAGAAAATGTTTCCTATGGGGTGTGGCATAAAATGAAGCCCCTGAATCTACTACCCAAGACTCATAAATATTATCTACAGAAAGAATTAAATCATCTTGTAACACATCACTTGCTTTTTCTTCTGTTGTCCATCTCTTTGTTTCTTTGGAGCTCTGCAATATTTCTTCATATGTCCTTTCTTCCCACAATTCCAACACTCTATCTTTCCCAGTATGGATTTGGATCTTCCCTTCCTAGAATTATTGCAGTTCCCTAATCCTTTTCCTCTATCCTTTTTTCTTCCCTTGTTCTCCATGTTTAACACATTACCTGATGTCTCACCCATGTTTTTCCGTCGCATTTCCTCACTAACGATAACACCAACAACATCATCAAATTTCAAAGTGTTTGAACCAGAGACAGAGTTACTTACAACCATGACCAATTCATTCCAGATTTCTGGCAATGAGCACAATATTAGAAGAGACTTGACCTCATCATCAAAGTCCAATTTTATAGAACTTAGATGATTAGTAACCGTATTAAATTCATTTAAATGATCTGCAATAGACCCACCTTCTAACATATTCATATTAAATAATATCTTAATTAGAAATAACTTATTGGATGCTGAGGGTTTTTCATACAGTTTATCCAATGCATCCATCAACTCCTTTGTTGTATTTTCTTTCAAAATATTGAAATCCACCGACGGTGCCATGCTCAACCGTATCATTCCTAGTGTCTTTCTGTCAAGAACCTCCCATTTTTCATCCTTCATGGCCATTGAATTATTTTTTATTCCACCCAATGGTAGGAATATATTCTTCTGATATAAATAATCTTCCATCTGCATCTTCCATAACTGGTAGTTTTGGCCGTTAAATTTCTCGACCCTAAACTTTCCATCTTCCACCATTTCTCCCACTCGAACCAGGAACCCTATTTTCCTATGAGTTAGCTTTCGCTCTAATACTAGTTGTTAGAAAAACAGGATCATGGAGCAATAAAATAAAACCAAATGCAGAAATAAAACAAATAAGATACACAATACAATAGAGACGCAGATATACATGGTTCACCTAGTGTGGGCTACATCCACCAGATAAATTGTCAGGTCCTTCCTTTATTATTATCCAGGAAATGAAGTGATGCAAAATAAAACACACCCGTTGTAACTTCCTCTTCTTTTTCTCACAGTCTCCTCTCTCAGAATACAATATTTTTAATGATACACAATTGCAATACAATTCCTTCATAAAAGAGGGTTTCTTTCTAGGGAAAAAAAACATAACATAGCTTCTACCATCAGATCTGTGACCTTATAATGAATGGTTTGGATCTACTATTACAATATATATTTACAAGGAAATTTTTCCTTCAAGGGGCTTCACCCCTGAACCCCTACAACCCCCCCACATGGAGGGTTGTACATTATTCCAGAGTGTACAGTCTTCATGGGGTATAAACACGACTGAAAACAAAGACCTATGAACCAGTAAGATAATCAGGCTCCACAACCAATAATATGGTAGAGTAAAGTCTTGGATACTCTAAATAGCAAGCCAATTGGATCAAGTTAATTGATTTCTCTGAAAATATTAGTCCATGATTTGACACCATCATCCCATATATATCTCCACCTAAGAATATGTTTCTTGGATTTAGGGAGATACATGTCCATATTGAGTGAAACCAAATACAAGCCTCTTTGAATACCATTCTATTGTCAAAAATAGGATGGGAGCTACCTTTTTCCATGCTTCCCAAATGATTAGAAACACAAAAGAGCCACCAATTTTGAAATGGTGAGGATAACCTATAATGCCACAAAGAAGAAGTGGATTTCTAATCCCATTAATGTGTTTTCCATTATAAATTCCATGTCTAAGAAATATATTACTTGAAGGAACCTACAACGCCCTGAATTCTCTAGCTCCAACTAGAAGGAGGCTACAACCCTCTGTGTTCTCTGTCTCCAACCTGAAGGTGGCTACAACCACTTATCCTTGCTCCATCCAATCACCATGAAATATAAATGTAGACCAATTGTCACTATCACAAACTCTACCACTGTTGTTGCCACTGTTTCTATCACTCTGTCTCTGCCATTGTCTTTGCCACTGTCTCTGTCACTCTGTCTCTATCACTACCACTGTCTCTATCACTTTGTCTCTGTCACTATCTCAACAACCTGTATATGCTCATCAACCAACTAAACCTGTACCATACCATGCATCAAATGCATACCAAAAAACATACTATTTCATGCATCAATCATTAACCAAAGATACATCAATAAGGAATAGTGAATCATGAACTAGATCATTAACCATGTGTGACCTGTACCATATACCATACCATCTGTTGATGTTTGGACAACATCAGGAATAAATTCTCTTAGATTAATAATTAATAATATAATTATTGATTATTAAATAATATATATAATAAGTAAATGTCAATAATAAATAGTTATTAATTATCCAAGGGATGCGTCCTTTCATGGATGGTCACCATATGTTCTCTATATATGGAACACTCATCATTGTAATAATATATCTATCATACATATCATATCATATGAAAAATAAACATGGTATCAGAGTGGGACTGGGCTAACTCCCTCATGGGAGAGCCCAGGATCCTGAGAAAAGACATTGCAGCCATGACTCTTAAAGCTCAGGTTTTATCAGCCTCAGGGGTTGGACTAACTGTTTCTCTAGTGAAGGTTGCAGTTCTTTCATCGGACAGAGGGGAACCTTGTCAGAAAAGGATAAAGTTTAAAAACGTGAAGCAAATAATTCACAAATTAACCTCAAAAAAGTTTGATGTTTTCAAATATCAACTTGAGATGCATACAGACATGTACGTCCTCTATATTTCCATAGCACCGCACTTGGTAGAGGTCATCACATGGGTGGTCACGGCTGAAATCCTTGACTAGGAATGCCTAATGAAAATCGGGTGTTGGAAGGATATAAAAAAACCCTCGTTGATGACAGAGAAAGCCTACCCAATCCCGGAGCCACCTGCAAGACAAAGCATGGAAGATTCCATGAAAAGTGCACTCTGATTTCATGTTCCAACATGTGAAGAATGCACACATCTGTGCTAAAGGAGTTTCCCAACATTCCATATTTGGCTTCCCTCCTAAATTTCATGTTGTACACTTGGTATGAACTCCCCTTCATATCGTCTGACAATATTCTAGTCACCATTTTGGACGAATCGAGAGTCGTGCTAGATATAATTTATTTATGCCTTTACTTGGCATATTCTCGTCCAGTGCATAGGAGGAAATTTTTTATGTTTCTCCCTATAGAGTTGTTTTTTTTATGGAATTCTTGGCCGAGATGCATTTGTGGGGGGTTTGAATGGAGTAAGAACTGTGATGGGTGTAGCACAACTTGTATTATATTGGATATACAAGAAATCCACACCAACCGACTCTATCGACTCCAGAGTGGATCTGAAACGACTTAGTCAATAGAGTCAGCAAGTGATGGACATAGTGTTTGTATATTTTTTAAACAATACAAAGCATTTAATAATAATTGTTTAATATTGAGGTCATAGATTAGTCAATAGAAAAATCTAGATAAGGGATCACATCAAATTAATGTATAACAGTAGAATTTATTTGGGTTGAATAAGGAATACATGAGGATGACACTAGATTATTGATACCTTGAATGAAGAGACTCTTGATGTTTGAGGAAACATCATGAGACATTCTCCTCGGAGGGTCTTGTATGGACTAGTAGGAGGCAATATAGACTTCATACTGACGTGCCTCAGATGATCAGATGAAGCAACCAAGAGATTGGTTTCATGAGGTAACCTCAATATGTATTAGACATTGGTTTCATGAGGGAACCTCGATATATGTCAAGTATGGTACAAGATGACTTATCATGATCAGCCCCAAGGGAACAAGTTAATATTATGTTTTGATATCTACTTGGAGAATCCATAAATGTGATGGTTAAAATACATAGGGAACAAAAACATGGTTGGTGTGGCAATAGGCATTTTGGACCAGGGTTCTCCTAGAAAGAAGGATCTAGTTGGCTCATGCAAAGAGGAAGACATGGAGGGAAATACCTTCCAACATGATGTCAAAGAGAGACATTACCAAACATAATGATCAAAGACATGAATTCTTTAGGAGAAGTATACCTCAAAGACTGGATAATACCAAATAGCAGAGACAATTCCAATGATCATGGATATAATCATTCAAGATTGATTGTAGCACAACTATGGTGATAGATCCAATAGAGGGGGAAAACACATTATGATACTCAGAGGGAGAAGGTGAAGAAGTCCCAATACATGAGTCTAGCCATGATATTTTGAGGAAGCATGCATGGAAGTAACTCCAGTGTATGTAGAGGGACTCCCAGAGAGGGAGGTGGTACTACATCCATAGGGATTAGAGACAGAGGAGCAGGTAGCCTTCAGGAGATCTAGATCTTGCATATAGATTGATATTAAGAGACATGAAGAGATGATGCCTTCTCCTTCCAATATTTCAGAGGGAGATAATTGAGCCTATTGATTCAATTGATCCCGTTGATCATGTAGCTCTAGTTGATGTTCTAAGAGATATTGCAGTAGGTCAAAAGATACTTGAATGCCCTCTTAAGAATCTACAGGAGGAAGAAGGGAATGCAAATCCTCATGGTACCTTCCAAGAGAGAAAGAGACCTCAGAGATATTTGTGCTATAATGAAACTATGAGCCACATCATTGATTTTGATCCTTATTATTATGTGGGGGCATCCAATCAGTCATTATGGAGAGATGCCATGATGGAGGAGTATCGTTCCATCATGAAGAATGATGTGTAGGATATTTTTCCTAGACCTGAGGGGAAGTATGTAGTGAATTCCAAGTGGATCTAGAAGATCAAACAAACAACTAACAAGAGAATTGAGAAGAAGAAATTGAGATTTGTTTCTAGATGATTCTCTCAGGTGGAGGGAATAGATTATGAGGAGACATTTTCTCATGTTGGTCGATACAATTCTATCCGGAAAATTATTTTTCTTTCAGCATCCATGGCTTGGAGACTACATCAAATGGATGTGAATATAACCTTTCTCAATGGATATATTGAGGAATAAGTATACATAGAGAAACCAGATGGTTTTGTGATACATGAGAACGAGTCTCATGTCTACAAGTTGAAGAAGGCCTTATATGGACTCAAGAAGGAACCATGAGCTTGGTATGCAAGGATATATGGACACCCAATGATTTTAGTATTCAACAAAAATGTTGTTGATCCCAACCTATACTACAAGACTGTTTTTGAATCCTTGATTTTGGTCCTCTACATTGATGATTTATTCCTCACCGGTACAAAGAGCCTTATTGATGAAAGAAAGTATGCATTGGCCTATGAATTTGAGATGAAGGACCTTGGTATGATTCAATAATTCTTGGGACTAGAGGTGTGACAGAGAACTGATGAGATCTTCCTGAGTCAGGGTAAGTACATGGTTGAGATATTAAAGAAGTTTGGGATGATGATTTGTAATCCCATGCCTACATCAATGGTGATGAATATGAAGAAAATCGAGGTGCTTGAGGTTATTTCCACATGTCAGTTAGCATCAGGTTGACATTCACTCAGAGGGTTGTACTTGTGGTGAATGACCCTGGTGTAGTCTTTGTCCTAGTCATGGTGATTTTAAAAGGAATGATAAAGACTCAAGATGTTATATGCTATCACATGAATACCCATAGTGAGCCTGATATCAGAGAGAATAAATTGTCTCACAGGGAGAGTTGTAGAAGGAGTTTATCCTTGGTTCAGGTAGGAGAGAGACATATCCCAATACTGACAGAAAATTCTCATGAGTCTAGGGAGAAGTTTGTATACTTTAGAGACAATCTTGGCATGATGCAGAATGTCTCCCTCATTGAGAGAGAGTGTTGATGTTTGTACAACATCAAGAAGACATTCTCTTAGATTTTAATAATATAATTATTGATTATTAAATAGTATATATAATAAGTAAATGATAATAATAAATAGTTATTTATTATCCAAGGGATGCATCCTTTCATGGATGGTCACCATATGTTCTCTATATATGGAACACTCATCATTGTAATAATATATCTATCATACATATCATATCATATGAAAAATCAACACCATCAACCATATGTATATCTGTAACACATCATCAATGAAGTATCTCAACAAACCAATGCATGTACAATCAACCATGCCTCAACCATGTACAATCAACTCAAGAATATGAACTATAAGAACCATGTCATATGATGAACTAGATACAAGAGTGTTCCTCACTCATCCAAGAAACCAATATGTACCATAACCATGTGCCAAACCAATCATACCAAGTATTCCTCAAGAATACACCATATCATGACCAAAATGTAACCCACAAAAAATGTAAACAACCATACTAATACCTATGTAGCTGATATGAAAATGTAAGATGTTGACTTGTAGACATCCTTCCAACTTCAGGGACCTGGTTCCAACATTTACCCTTAACTTGTCTCAGCCTCGCGGGACTAATACATCCTATCAAGCGGGTACTCGTGTGATGTCAATACAACAACCAACAAGTTCCTCGCGAGACACCCTATACCTGACACGTGGGTATGCCATAAATTAGGGTTTCCTCAAATTTTCCCGCTCTCCTCTATGATCATGAAAATCTCACACTTTTTATGCTTCTCTACCTCATAATTCTCCATAACAAACTAGCGAAAAGTTAATAACACTAGACCATAACATTCACAAGAAATATAATCAATGAATGAGTGTGTGAGTGAGTTATGAATGACTTCTTGAGGTGTATTTGTACTAATGTTGGGTAACCTGACTCCTTAAACTTAGGGCTTCTTGTTACAACCAATTTACCCTTTCATTCATTACTTGTAACTAACTAGGGGCTTCTTTCCCATTCTTTGGGGCTTCCAACTTCACAAGGTCATATCTCCCTAACCATGAGGAACTACATGGCATTCTACATATCATCGAAAACAGAACAACGATTACTATCCATACACAAGGGTATTTCCTTCATTTACAATGTCCTTTATGTCCATTTTCCCAATTCAACTATGGGTACCAAAACCATACTGTTGGGGATGTTGACATCAATGAAAACCAAAATATCAACAATCTCCCCCTTTGGCATTGATGGAAACACTTAGGCATGACAATAATTATGCACATGCTCCGCTTATGACCATTAATCCCCTTGGCTGCATGCTACTCTCTCTCTCCTTCTTCATGTATTTCTCTATTTCTCTCACTTTGACATCAATTGCAAAGGCTAGTCCTCCTCTTAGGGTTTCTCCCCCTGTCTACTAGACTCTACTAACTCTACAAACTTTTTATCTTCATGGTGATTGCTTGTGTAACTCTCAGATGTATATGAAAATAATTCAAAATATTATATAATTGAAATTTTTCAAGACTTCTTTTTTCCTCCCATGTCCCATTAAGCTTGATGTTGTGTGAATCAATGTGGGGCAGAAACTACTCCAAGATTCTGTCGCAGATAATCAATAGTTTCTCTTGCAAGCGGTTTGATGAAGATATCTGCAATTTTCTCTTTTGTCCTTACATACCCTAGCTTGATATTCTTCTATGTATCTTGTTCACGTAGAAAGTGATACTTGATCAGAATTTGCTTCGTCTTAGAGTGCATCATTAGATTCTTGGATATACTGATGGAACTAGCATTGTCACAAAGTATTGAAATGGGCTCATCATATTCAACCTGTATATCCTTCAAAGTTTGTTTCATCCATAAAACGTGAGTAAAACATGTTTCTGCTGCAATGTATTATGCTTTTTCTATAGACAAAGATACTGATGATTGTTTCTTGCTTAACCATGATACCAACCACTCACCCAAGTAGAAATATTCTCCACTTGTACTTCTTCTATCATCAATGAAACCTATCCAATCTGCATCTGTGTAGGGAAAAAGAGATAGATCCTTCCCTTTTGGATTCCATAATAAAAAATCTTATGTACATTTGAGATATCTAAATATCCTCTTTACTTCCATAAAATGTATTCCTTTAGTGTTGCTTGAAACTTTGCAACCTGTCCAACTTCCTACACGACATTCGATCTGGAAGATATCACATAGAGTAAGCTACCAATCATTGATCTGTATTGTCTTTGATCTGTGCCCTTAGAATCATCATCCTTACTTAACTTGCAACTTCTCTGCATAGGAGTACTGACTCGTTTGCAATCTATCCTTCTAAACTTCTTCAACATTTATCTGATATAATTTGTCTGAGAGATGAAGATACCTTTTTTGTGATGAAATATTTGGAGTCCAAAAAATAAAGTTAATTCCCCAAGCAAGGACATCTCAAACTCATGCTACCTATCTTTGGAAAACTTCTGACTCAACCTGTCATCGTCACTTCCGAAGATAATGTCATCTACAAAGACTTCAAGGATCAATATTATTTCTCGATCCACATTTATGTAGACATTGTTGTCTACATTTCCATGCATGAATCCTTTCCATTGTATTTACTTTTCCAGTCTTGAATACCATGCTCTAGGGACCTGCTTGAGTCCATATAATGTTTTCTTTAACTTGCAAACATAATCTCCCTTTTCTGATAGCATGAACCCTTTAGGTTTTTCGATGTATACTTATTCTTCTATCTCTCCATTTAGAAAGGTTGGATTTACATCCATCTAATATTCCTTGATATTTTTCGAACATACATAAGCTAATATCAGTTTGATTGCTTCTATCCTAGCAATTGGGGAAAACGTCTCTTCAAAATCTATACCTTCAACTTCAGAGTATCCTTTGCATACCAATGTTTCTTTGTTCCTAGTAACCTGTCCATCCTTGTTCAACTTGTTTTTGAAGTCCCACTTTGTACCAATCAAATTATTGTTCTTTGGCCTTGGAACCAATTCCCATGTGTCATTATTCTCTATCTGATCTAATTCTTCATCCATAGATTTGATCTATAATTCATCCATGCTAGCTTCTTCAAAAGTTCTAGGCTCAATAGTAGATAGTAGTGCTAGATGTTGTTGTTCTATTGAATGGATTCTTCTTCTGGTTTAAACTCTTGCATATTTATTCCCAATAATATGTTCCGGTGGATGATTCTTCTTTACTCATATACTAGGTGTCTTTGGAGGTACTTGAGGATCTTGTTTTTCTTTCTTTTCTTCTGGTTGCTCTTGTTCTTCGTCTGATTCTTCATCTAATTCTTCTTCTTTCAAATATTCTTTGAGATCATGTTCCACTGAATATTTGATTGTTTATTTTTTCTTTCATCCATCTGTCTCATCAATCATTACATTGATGCATTCCACTATTTTTTTGAGTCTTATATCAAATCATTTGTATTCTTTTCTCTTTCTTGAATACCCAACTAGTATGCCTTTATAAACTCGAGAGTCAAACTTTCCAATCCTCCCATCTTCTCTTTTGATGTAGCATTTTCTTCCTAATATTATGAAATGATTCACATTTAATGGTATTATTTTCCATAGCTCGTAGGGAATCTTATCACTTTTATTTCTGAGCATTCCTTTGTTCTAGATCTGAACTGATGTATGCACTGCCTATACCCAAAAGATGTTTGTCAACTTGGAATCCATTAACATGGTTCTAGCCATTTCTTGTACTATTATGTTCTTCCTTTGGATGACTCCATTTTGTTGAGGTGTCTTAGCTTCTGAGAATTTCCTCTTTATCCCATTAACACTACAGGAATCCATAAATTCCTTTGATGTAAACTCTCCTCCATTGCATGATCTCAAGCATTTGATTTTCAGCTATGTATCAGTTTCAACCATCTCTTTGTATGTCTTGAAGTTTTCAAATGCCTCTGAATTCTTATTGGTAAATAAAACTACAATCATTCTTGTGTAGTCATCAACTGGTAGCATGAAGTATAGTTCACCTTTTAATCCCTTTGTTCTTGTCGGTCCAACTAGATCAATATGTACAATCTCCAGTGGTTTTGTTGTGGATTATTCCTTTGACTTCAACTTTGTCTTGGTCTATTTTCCCTATAGACAACGCTTACATAGAATGTTTGTTGGCTTCGAGATCTCAGGAATTTATATTATTGCTTCCTTTTTGTTGACTTTTGACAAGATTATCAAAATTAATATGACCCATTCTTCTGTTCCAGAGCCAGATTTCATCGTCCTTTCCTAAGCAACATATTTCCTTTCCTATTTCATTTAGAGCATATATCTTTCTTGGAGTTCTTACAGCTGTAGCCACCAAGTTTCTTGATTCCACTTTCCTTATATTGCACTTCTTTGAGTCAAACACAAGTTTGTGTCCTTGATCACACATTTGAATTACACATAGCAGATTGTGTTTCATGTATTTGAATAGTAAAATGTTTTCTTCCATGGAATCCTTACTTCCTAGCTTGACTGTTCCCTTTCCAATAATTTTGGTTGAGTTGTCATTCCCAAATGAAACTGATCCATATATTTCCTTCTTCAATACATGTCTTTATCACCTATCATATGCTTATAGCATCGACTGTCAACATACCATCCCCGTTTCTTCTGTTGAGATTGTAGAGAAAGATTGCATTCTTCAATGTTGAGTTGATCCTACTTTCTTATCCATATCCTTTGTGGTTCCTACTTATGACTCTTGATATTATTCTTTGGTTCCCTTGGAGGAATAGTGAGTCTACAATATTTATCCATATTTCCAAAGTTGTTTCACTTGTATCATTCTACCTCATCACTCAATGATCCAAATCTATTGTAGTTTATATTTTGTGCTTCATGAGATCTTCTTGGATAACTATTTCTTGCATAGTCTTGATTTCTCCTTCTGTTCTTGGTATTGGATCTACAATTTACTGCTTTGTGCCCAAAATTATTACATGAATAACATGAACCAAGAAAAATAGTTTGATACCTGGGAGTGAAAGATCTTCTGAATGGTGGTACTCTTATGAATCCTTCCTATTCTTGAGGTCTTTCTATAGTTGTTTGTTGTTGATACTGACTTCTGAATATTCTAGGGGGTGTAGTATCTTTGTAATATTCATCTTGAATCTTATTGTCTTCTTCTTTCTTAGGGGGACGTTTGACAATTTCTACATAGCTTATTGGTTCTTCTTATTGCTCTGTTGTTTTGGAGCTTGAACCTTTCTCTTTCTACATTTGGTTCTATCCTAGTCCAGATCTTTCATAGTAATATATTTGACTGCTAATAATATTATCCAATATTTTGCTGTTGTTATGTTGCATGTCCTTCTTCTGAATATATTTTCTTAGAGTGACTAGCTCTGCTTCCAAGAATTCAATGGTCCTATCCCTTTCTTCTAACTTCCCTCTGAGTGCTTCTTCAATTTTCTTGTCTTCTTCAACCTAGATTTTTATCTTCATGATCATCCACTCAACTTCTCTGAAATTCTAATATTCTTGTTTCTTCATTATTTATTCTTGGAGTGACTTGTTTTTCTTATTTTCCTTATTTAGAGCTTCTATGGAACATATCAATTCTTCCCTATAATCCACTTCTGCCTCTTCACATTCTTCTTTGGAGCCTTCTTCATCAGAGTCTTCTACTGCCATGAATAGTACCCTTTATGTATCACTGTCACTGACTTCATCTTCGTCTTATGAGGAACTATATTCCTTGGTGCATAGGATTTTCTTAAAAAAAATATTTTTTTTTCTTCTACCCTTCTAGATTTTCTTTTTCTTTTTAGAGTCATCTTCTTCATTAGCTTTCTTTTTATTATAGGGACATTTATTAGAAAAATGACCAACACCATCATAATCAAAACATTTCAATGGAATAAAACCTTTGTATTTGTTGGTTCCTCTTTTCATCCTTCTTACAAAGTTTACCATCTCTTCATCTTCCTTTGATTCATCGCCACAGCTACAATCTGACTTTGGATTTTGTTTATCTTTCTTCTGTATTTTCTTGGATGCCTTAAATGTCGCTTCCTTCGTGACTAGATTGTGTTTCTATGTCCTCATATCATAATTTGTGATTATTGTGTGCAACTCATCCATGGTCATTGTATCTAGATCCACTATTTCTTCTAGAGATGAAAATTTTGAATCAAATCTCATTGGTAGAGATCTTAATGCCTTTTTAACAATAACCTGTTCCTTTATCTCGTCTCCTAAACCTTTGATATTGTTTACTATTTCATAGACTCATAGAAAGTAAGTTTTTATGTTTTCATATTCATTCATCTTCAATTGTTTGAACTTGGCTCTAAAAATATGAAGTTTAGCTTCCTTAAATTTCTCATCTCCTTCATAGATAGTCTTGAGTTTGTCCCACATTTCTTTTGCGGATTAACAATGTATAATATTGGTATGTATTGATTGAGTCACACCATTCTCAATAGAATTTCTAGCCTTTGAATCATTTTATTCAAGCCTCTTTCCATCTCTATCTATCAGAGGAGTGGTAGGTGCTTTATATCCATCTACTACGTATTTCCAAACATCGAATCCTTGTGCTTATATATACATTTTCATTCTTCTTCTCCAAAATGAATAGTTCTCACCATCAAACTATGGTACCCCAATCCTAGCATGATACATCATCTCCTTCTAGTGGTTAGACTGCTTCTTGAAAGAGCTGCTTTGATACCAATTGTTGGATTACTGAGAGGGGGCGGGGGGGGTGAGTCAGTAATGAGCAATTTTATCACTTTTAACCACCGTATATTCTTCAAAACTAGTATTTTTTTATTAGCATTCAATATATCATCAACAATATAATTATAAACAACATCACATCACAATAGATACACAATACACCATAATTTATATGGAAACTCAAATGGGAGAAAACCACTGAATACTTTTATTATTTATCAAAAGAATACATTCATTGGAAGCACCAACTTCCTGATTCTCTATCTACAACTAGAAGGAGGCTCCAACTCCCTATTCTCAGGCTCCAACCTAAAGGAAGCTACAACTCTAGGAATTCTCTGGATCCAACCAAAAGGAGGCTACAACCCCCTGTGTTATCCAACTCCAACAGGAAGGTGGCTACAACCACCTATCCTTTCCCCATACAACCACCTTGAAATATAAATGTAGACCAATTGTCGCTATGACAAACTCTTCCATATTTGTTGCCACAGTCTCTATTACTCTATCTCTGGCACTATCTTTGTCACTTTGTCTCTGTCACTATCACTATGTCTCTTCCACTATCTATGTCACTCTGCCTCTATCACTATCACTCTTTCACTGTCTCAACAACCTATATATTCTCATCAACCGACTAAACCTTTACCATACCATGCATCAACTATATACCAACAAACTGTATACCAAAAAATATACTATCTCATGCAATAATAATGAATCAAAGATACATTAATAAGGAATAGTGAATCATGAACTAGAGCATCAACCATGTGTAACATATACCATATACCATACCATCAACCATATGCATATGTGTAACACATCATCAATGAAGTATGTCAACAAACCAATGCATTTCCCTCATTCATATGCCACCATACAACATGAATATGCCTCAACCATGTACAATCAACTCAAGGATATGAACTATAAGAACCATGTCATATGTTGAACCAGATACAAGAGTGCTCCTCACTCAACCAAGAAACCAAGATGTACCATAACCATGTGCCAAACCAATCATACCAAGTATTCTTCAAGAATATACCATATCATGACCAAATGTAACCAAAAAAACAAGTATACAACCATACCAATACCTCTGTAGATGACCTGAAATTGTAAGATGTTGACCTGTAGACTTCCTTCAGACTTCAAGGACCTAGTACCAACATTTACCCTAAACTTGTCTCGACCTCGCGGGACAACCTATACCTGACCTGCGGGTATTCCCTAAATTAGGGTATCCTCAGATATTTTCGCTCTCCTCTACAATCCCAAAAATATCACACTTCTCCCTCTTCACTATCTAATAATTCTCCATTGCAAACTAGCCAAAAGATCATAACACTAGACCATAACATTCACAAGAAAGATAATCAATGAATGAGTGTGTGAGTGAGTTGTGAATGACTCCTTGAGGTGTATTTATACTAACGTTGGGTAACCTCTCTCCTTAAACTTAGGGCTTCTTGTTACAACAAATTTATCCTTTCATTCATTACTTGTAACTAACTAGGGGCTTCTTTCCCATTCTTTGGGGCTTCCAACTTCACAAGGTAATATCTCACTAACCGTGAGGAACTACGTGGTGTTCCACATATCACCGGAAACGACACAATGTGTAATATCCATCTACAAGGGTATTTCCTACATTTACACTATCCTTTATTTCCATATTCCTCATTCAACTATGGGTACCAAAACCATACCATCGGGGATGTTGGAATCAATGAAAACCAAAATATAAACATCTACATGTATTGAATGGTATGTCTAACACCTACACTTAAACCATGAGTCTTATTTTTAACTATTGTTGATTGAAAAAGTACTATTTTCATGCCTCAAATGCAAGTCAAAATTACTTATGAAAAAAAATTTGACATTTATTTTCAACCATTTTTTCTACTTGATTTTTAAACTATATTTTTAATAGGAGCCGAAAATTAGTTCAAAAGGTATTTAGGTAAAAAAGGATAATGCAACATACATCAAAATACCCATTGAAATATGGGTTGAAACTATCTATAATAATGTGTTTTAGGTTAAAAAATATGTTGAAAATGGATATTACAAATTTGGTTGAAAAATGAGTTACTAGTCGAAATTTATTACATGTTTATTAATGAGGTAAAATATTGTGTTGAGAGTTCATTATGAGATATAGTTGAAATTTTTATTTAAAAAACAAAAAAAAAAATCTAGTCCACTTGAGCTTAGGGATCATATTAGTCCTAACTAGAGGTCATATATTGATCCTAATATCAGTTCTTGGTCTTGAGCTCTTATTAAGCATGTAAGGTCTTGATCATAGATTTGATATTGATCCTAAGCTTGTGCCTTGGTATTGAAATTAGGCTCTATTATGAAGCTTAAGCCTTGGTATTGAGCTTAGGCCTTGGTATTGAGCTTGGGCCACATTCTTGAGGTTAGGCCCTGGTCCTAAGCTTAGGTATTGGTCCCAAACTTAGATCCTAGTATTGAGTTCCAACCTTGGTCCTAGTCTCGAGATTGAATCTTAGACCCTAGTTTCAGGCTCGGGTCTTGGCCTTGAGCTCCAACCATAGTCCTAAGCTCAGGTGTTGGTGTCGAGATTAGGTCCCAATCCTAAGATCATATTTTCGTTGCATAGTTAATGAACAAATGCCATATTTCACTTAGAAAATAAAACAATTTTTTAGTTGTATAGATAGAACACAATCAATATTTCAAAAGGATAACAAAGCTTAAAATATTAAGCGGAATATAATAAAAACATCACATATCACACAAAATATTTCTAAGTATCATACATAATATGCAAGTAGCTAATTAAGTATATGATCATTGTAAAAAATATTCAAGTATTAAGCAGTCTCAATATCATCTCCAAGACACTAGTAAAGGACAATATTTAGTACATGACAATATAAATGGGTTGATGCCCATGATCATGATCATAATCAAGAATATAAAGAAAGAGATTATACTATGGAGGAAAAATATAGGGATGTAGAGGTCTGTGATGTGCATGTACCTACATCGGTATAAATACAATCTAGTTATGAACTATTTTGAAAATCTAACGCTTCATAAATTAATCCAATGTTCTATATAGATATGTACTCATATATATTCTTACTAGTTCACACCCATATACAGTTTTCACCTTACCTTTTGGTGAACCTCCCCTCTATGTATTTAATCATTTTATGCTCCTCACGTGGATCATATAATTGAATAGTGGGGATAATGAATTTGAGGAATTTGTTATTGTGCAAGTGACTACTTTTGGATCCTCACTCTTAAGATCAATCTCAGCAACATAAAAAAACTTTGAAACATAGTTATTATGCACCTACACTCAATTATTTTGTAATGCATAATTTAAAGCAAGTTTGATATAAAATCATTAAAGTATTAATGGCATATTAAAACATAAAATGAACTAATTTGGTAGTACCTATTTCTTGGTCTATCGAATGCTTGATGTTGGCAAATTTGAGGTGATAACAAACTCACATAGATGTGTAGTAATTAACTTTGTCTCCTATTTTTGAAAGTCAAAGAAACATTAGTCCTTAATGAGCACTTTTACCACTTTTAACCACAATATATAAACTTCAAATTTATCAACAATATATCATCAATGAATCATCTATGATTGCATTCAATATTTCATCATCATAGAAACATAAGAAACATTGCATCAACAACATCACATCAAATACATGGTACACCAAAATTTACGTGGAAACCCGAATGGGAGAAAACCACAAAATGCTTTTCTTAAATATCAAAGAATACATTCATTGGAGGCACCAACTTCCAAATTATCCAGATACAACTGGAAGGAGGCTATGACCCCCTATTTACAGCCTCCAACCTGAAGGAAGCTACAACTCCCTAAATCCTCTAGCTATAACAAGAAGGAGGCTACAACCCCCTGATTCTCAAGCTCCAACCTGAAGGAAGATCGAACTCCCTGTGTTCTCCAACACTAATAGGAAGGAGTCTATCATAACACTATATTCAATAACTGCTACTGTCAACCTAACACTATATCCAACCTGTCACTATATCTATCCTATCACTATCATACCATCAACCAACCTGTTACTCTCACCATTGTTGTCACTGATATACCATCATCAACCCGTCACCACCGTTGATGCTCAATCATCAACGAAACCAGATCCACAATCACCAAGAAAACATCTCAATTAGATGCTCAAACATCACCAAAACATGAATATACCAAGAATGTACCAAGATCAGCAACATATCATCACAAGATATGTATTGAAACTTGTAGTGTCCCTAATCCATAACCCTTTGTAATTGTATATATGGACTGGTGATCCAAGGGCACTTGGTTTTGGGGTGTTGTGCGCATCACGTAAGTGTGAGGAAAAGTGTTAACAAGTACAAGGTGTGCACAATGTATGTGTTGTGTGCACCTGTGTAGGTGCGCACATTGCATTGTGTCACGTGCACCTGGGTTAGTGCACGGGAATGAATGGGTATGTTTTGAGGCAAGGAATCCTGTATGATTATGAGGTCGGTGAGCCTGAGTGAATACTTACGACTCACCCCTTTTCCCTTTTAGAAGGTGAAAAGTGTCATGAGAAAGGTATGAAATATATATTACTGGCCTTAGTGTATTTTGGTGGGATTACAATTATTATTCATGTTGCAAGCTCTAGTGAGCAGAAAGGGGTCAAACTTTATGGGAAAATTCGATTATTACTTTATCTGTCAGAGAAGCTTGTAGGGATTTGCGGGGTTGTATCTAGAGTTTCATTGTCGAAGAGTCAGGTTGACATACTGTGAGTAGTCTCTTCGGGTGAGATATTAGTTTTTTTGGAGTGGTTTCCAGACCCGTGAGAATATTCTCCAGGTGAGAGTATTGCTAAGAATTTCTTCCTAGTGCGTTGGGCACTAGTCATGGGGCTTGGAGACTTCTTGTCTGACCTGTTGCTGGTAACCCTAGGAAGGGAAGTGGGGCAACCAAAGGACTGGTGATTAGAGAAGGGGAAAACTTCATTGGTTGTGACAGGTGTGTGGGGAATGAGGGACTCTAAACTAGTTGCAATAGTGGATACCTAGGACTGAGAAATTTTGTTGATTTTCAGACCATAGCGTGTCTCTAGGACCCTGTTTTTCTTGGTGGAGTTGAGCCCCACCTTGGGGGTGATCTGTTGTGGAAAGATTATGAGAAACAATTTCTATGGCTGGGAGGAATGTTTGAGTCTAGGCCACAGTTGGTTATTTTCATAAAATATAATTGGTCTTTATGTGCTTGTCTTGTTTACTGTATGCTTGTTTATCTATGTTTGACATGGGTTAAATTCTTGTATGTCATTGCATACAAGTATTTGTTGTTATCCTGTTTAATGCTTTTTTCACCTGTAAGTATGATGCATATAGCATGTATTTGTAGATATTCATGGATATAACCAATATAGTTAGTTTATCATCCTATGATAACCTGGTGATTTTGGTTATGAGATGACAAGAAGAGGATTGAGTGGCCGAGTGCACAGGGTAGTAGCTTGTGTACAATAAGAAGTTGGAATTTGTGGGTGTGTAGACAAAGAACTAGATTCCATGCATAGTGAAATTTGAGTTGGCACGAAACACTTAGATGGTTGTGCATGGGGTTGTGTTGTGGGGACAATATGATATAGCACACATATTTGAGTTATTTCCGTTGCTTAAGGTTGTATTGAAAAAATTTGTTGCTTCCACTGTTATAAGTTGTGTGGTGTGACTCAAGCTTAGGTTGAGTGCATTAATTCAAGTAATATTGTGCATACTAAATTTAAAGTATACTCTGTGCAATGCACTCCTAGTGTAACATTGCTCAATGGTATGCTAGGATTTTTGCAGTTTGGTTGTTTCAAAGCATGTGTAAAGTGGTAATAAGACTCAATGGGAGACTAGGTATGTTACACAATTTGAAGTTCTGTGACATGGCCCAATATGGGTGGTCGGGGATGTTACATTCTGGTATCAGAGAAATTGGTTCAACACTGGACTTGTATGGGCCAGATATTAGCGTTAATAGATGTGTACGTTAAGAATTGGTACCGCGCAGTACATAGATTAGTTGTGTGAAACATCATTGGTGCATGATATAGAGTGGTGATGTGCACAAAGACAATGATGTGTGGGTATGCGCACTAGAGTTTGGGATGTTAAATCATCCAAGAAATCCAAGAGAGAGGATTTTGATGAAATGGTGCAAGTTTTCATGTAGTTGTTGCATGACACCATCTAACAAAACTTACTTTCTTGCACATTTTGCAGAACTTTCAGTGAATAGAGCAGGACAAAATTAGTGCAAAAGGTTGAGAGAATGGAAAATGTGTAGAGGACTTATAGTCCCGATGATGAATTTGGGGATATGTATGTTCATTTGGGTGTTGATGGTACATAATCCAATGAGGAGCTCATGAATTGGATTGAAACTGTAAAAGTTTTTCATAAATATGTCCAGAGTTATAAGGATGATAATGAAAGGCTTATGAGGGCCAAGGCACAACAAGATGAGTGATACATGTTCCAATGAGGAGTGTGATAGTCCTGAAAGAATACTTATCATATGCATCTGAATACTCATTAAGCAATGTGGAATTGTCTCCTATAAGCCATAGGAGGAAGAGGCCTCTTAGAGATACTTCCAGGGAGAATTCTAAAAGGAAAATCGACATACATTTGGTGATGAAGTTAAGTTTGTACAAGAAGTTGAGGCGTGGTTTTTTGGGATAACAAAATAGCTTCAAGTTTGTGACTATTTTGGAATTTCCACATTTAATTTAGATGGCATAGCTTATATTTGGTGGGATCACTTCTAGAAACTAAACAAGATCAATTAGAGGAATATTGTGCAGAATCAATTAAAGAAATAATTTTAGAAAAAATACCTCTTTGATCATTATTATGCAGGAAATGTGCAATATTATTATGAGTTGAAATTGGGGAAAATGACCATGGATGTTATGTAAATAAATTCTTATAATTTTTATGTTATATCAAAGATATCTGAGATGAGAAGGTAAAAAATCAGTGTTTCTTATGTGGATTATCTCAATCCTACATAGAAATAATTGAATTTGATGAACCTCACACACTTGAAGACTCTACAATTGGAAAGTCTAAGTACATCTAGGAATAGAAAAACAAAATAATATTTCCAAAAGATATGGAAGAAAATAAAGAGAGAAGCTTGACTAAAGGAATAAAGGGTTCAATCCTCCTCACTTTAGAAACCAACAAAATACCTTCCATCAAAATCATATTTCTCAAATTGGAAACAAGCTATCTAAGTTTTTGGGAAAGAGGCCAAGGAAACCTACTCAATGTCAGGGATGTGGAGAACACCACACACACACGAATTTTCTTCCTCAAAATGAAAAACCAATGAATTTTCACAACAACAAGGAGGCCACCATTGTAAATGATGTGGCACAAACTATTCCTAATATTTATGTTTCATTGCAATACCACTAGGGATATCACTAATGAACCCATTTTGAAGTTGAAGGTAATATTGATAAGAAATGTGTTTCCATTTTAATTGATTTGGGATCTAGTCATAGTTATGTTACTCCTAAAGTTGTTGAAACTAGTGCTCTTAAAAATTTCAATAAGTAAGTCATGGCTAGTCTAGAAAGCTACTAGAACCAAGGGAAAGGTTAGTGAAATGGTGGTGAATTTCTATTAGAGATACACGAACGATTTTCATAGGAAAATTTGAATATATTTTACCACTTCATTCTTATGATGTCCTCATTGGTATCGACTAGTTGCAAGCACCCTAAGTTTAACTTGATTCTACAACAATACTTTCAATTGCAATGATGCAGATGGAAACTCAAGGGTAGTGAGAGGCATTCCAAAGTAAATATCTATTAGATAAATTTCATCCTTGTAGATAAATACAATTTTTAGAATTTTTTCCAATTGTAGGTAGGATCTTGATTGGAATCAATAAAAGATAAAGGTATAATGCTTGAATATTATATTGTATTTCAAGACTTTAGGGATGCATTTTTGGATGAAGTGATAGAAATTCCTCCAAAGGGGGATATTGATCTCCTAATTGATCTTGTACCTAGAGATTTACTAGTTTCTACAACTCCTTATAGGATGAGTAATCTAGAATTATTGGATATGAAAATGTAAGTGTATCATTAATTATATCACTATCATGTTCATTCTCTACACTTCTCATGTTGCATTCTCCCTGGATAACCATGAATTAATATGGAAATTGATGAAAATATCACTGTGAAAGGGGACTTGCAAACTTAGGATGGGATATATATGGATGTAGGTGATCACATAGTTTGGGTAAGTTAGGAAGCCTTCACTCACTATGTTATTTTTACTCATTGGTCTCTTGAGAGACAATTTTATTTCTTCCAGGATATTCCTAGAAGGCATTGAACATATTAGAATCATTGTGTCTACACTAAAGAGCATTGAAAGGGAAGAATATACATGAGGGACAGCTGAGTAAAGAAAGGAAAGATCTTACTTGTTTTTTTTAGGGTAGTGGGAGAGAATTACATGGTTGTTTGATGACTACATGAGATTCCTAGAGTGGTTTGTAATCAATAGATTATTGATCCATGAGAGAAAATGGGTTGGGTTGAGTGAGATAGAAGATTTTATTTTATTTTCCTTAACCTAGTGGATTTTTATCTCTACTTGGGGGTGGAATCTACCTTGTATGCATGTGGTTAGGTGGAAATTTGTTTGTGCACAACTAATTTCTTGGACTTTATTTTGTTAAAATATAACTATTCTATATTTGTTTATGTTGCATTTGAATATTATTTGTTGCAATGGAAATATATGTATTTTTCATGATGTGTGTGCAATAGTGTTTAATTTTGATCACAAGTGATTGGTTTCCATGATATTTGTTGTTCCATACTTGTATATTCAATTGCATTTTATTATTTTTCATTGTGTGTGCATTTAATTAATTTTGGGTCTCTATGGAAGACCATCTTTGTGTTATTAGGGTGAAATGGTTTCTCGAGGGCCATAATTTTAATTCCCTATTGAGATACTCCTCATCCCACAGATAGAAATGTTGGGAAGGAACACTACATCCAAAGATTTTTATGTGGTCCCTTGAATAATATCTTATGAATGTGAACACAAAAAATATCCCAAATTGAAAATATTGTGGGGAACATGGTGTTTTCATCTCATCATCTATACCTTGTGAAGGTATGTCATATAATAACATCTACTTGTCATTTCACATTACAGTTATGTTTGATGGAGCATATTTCTTTATAGATTTGTTATTCTCATTCTATGTAGATAAAGAGGTTCCCAAAACTATATGAGCTAGGTGGGCAATGTCCATTGGTACAATAGTTTGAAATCCAAATTATACCTTAAAGTGCCTATGATGTGTCACATTGTGCTAAGTACAATTGTAGATGTTCTATATGTAAGAAAGATTATTATTCCAAGTGTGAGGTTACTTATGGTTGTACATGAAAATAAAATGAACAAGGGTTGTTGGGGGGTAAAAACCCTAACAATGGGGTCATAATCCCTTACTTGTGGATCAAGAAAAAACATTGAGAGTGCTTTCCTAGTCATTAGAATGAATAGCACAAGTAATATAAGATATTTATATAACATGTAGGATATAAATGAATATAGATGTTACATTGTTAATAATATGGCATTATAGTACGAGGAGGATGATAAGTATTTTTTGGTAAAAGTGGGTTTTGAAGGGCTAAAGAGATATTGAGAATGTAATAAGATAAATACTATTAATTATAACTGAGTCGGTGTTTTTCTTTGGTCATGAGGTTTTCTCCACTATCATTGAGTTGTGTTATTTCATGGGATGCAATATGTTAAGCACTAACATGTAATACACATAGTTAATAATTGGGATGTTAATGTGAATTTTAAATAAATGATTTAGGGTTATGGTTTACCTAGTATATGAAGTAAGTTGTTCAGAAAACATAGTTTTAAGTGTTGAGACTATTTAGTAGCTAATAAGTGTGCAAGTGATAACTTTTATTTCTCAATGTACAAAAATATTGAAAAACATTTTATAGTTTTCATATTAAGGACTAATAATATTTTCCAAGGTTTCTACACTTTAAGATAAATTTCCATCCTAAGAATTTTCCCTGCTTTCCATAAGAAAAATATCATCAACATAAATAAGAAGGATGATGACTATACTAGTGTTGGGCCCTTCGTTTTTGGAAAATAAGATAAGGATGATAATCATGGAAGACAAAGTCAAACAAGTTTCCCGACAGGTGGAAGCTCATAAGTCGACGAAAGATGCAAATACCAGGGGTGAATAAAAGAAAGACCAAGGGAAGACAAAAGAGGTTTTGATTTAGTCAATAGACTTTGTCAAGGGTGCGTAAGTATAAATAAGATAGAGATGTAAATAAAATGGGTTCCTATTCTACTCATGTTCGAGTTCGTTCTCTTGCTTGGGTTCAGGTTTTGTTCTTGTTATTTTTGTCATGATCGGTTATTGTGGCTGTCACAGTTCTTACCACTGTTGAGTATGTATTTAGTCTTGAGTCTGTACTGAGTCCGCAGGCTATTATTATGGCCTGTGAGAGTTTGATCTCCATGAGTGAGTTGATGTAATGAAATTCCTTTCATTTTGAGAAGAGATCAAATAGATCTACTATGTAAGAATGAGGTTTTGTACTGCTGCAATAATACAATGGCATGATTGGGGCCCTAAAATTTATTTTATTGTATTTTGGATTTGATATGAATGGATCTGTAGATCTCATATGTGTTTTCTTACTATTTTCCTTTTCATGTATGATTGTTATCGCAATAAAGATTTAATGGTTAAAGTAATGGATTTGCATAGTGTAGAAGTAGATCTAGTTTGGTATAATTTATAACTCCCTTCACTTTACACATCTTTTCTACGCTTCTGGTGAGACCTCCTCTTTGAAGGTTGAAAATACCAGCGTACATAGAATACAACAGATCTCTTTGTTGGTAAACCACCAAGAAACCTGGTCTTGATTTTGCAACAACAAATGGTTATGTTGCTAGGACCAAGCTTTAGAGGGAGTTTTTAAAGGATTCCTCATCATATATACAAGTATGATATTGAGAAATGGTGGGAATGAAAGTGTGATAAATTCATAAGGAAAATATGAAGTATCTTACTTTATCTCCATTATTGTGACAATAAGGAGTTGTACCATTGATATCCTAATCTCACTTATTACATATCTGACTTTTATATATGGTCTTCATTTGTCTTGAGAAAGTTTCATGGTTGTTTTGATATGTTGACTTATTAGGACAATGAGTCTGAAATTTTGAGTGATTTAGAATGGCTTCACTACTACACATGGTGTTGAATTCTGATGAGGTGTTATGACGTTACGGACAAATCCACCTTACCGTCGGACGTTACTCACTAATTCTCAAAATTTTGTTATATTTTTTTCTTGGTCCCCAGATGTTCATCAAAACTACAACATAGTTCAGTGTTTGCCAGACGTTTGAATCGTATTCGATGGTTTTCAAGACCGTCGATTTTGCAATGTTGACATCATCATTGTGACCCACAATTTCCCTATGGCTTGCCACTAGGGAACCTATGTGGCACTCCCATGTCAGGAAATCTTTGTCTCATGGGTTCATTTGACACCTAATTGGGCCTTAATTATGCCAGATAGGGGGATATAAATGTTTTTCATAGGTTTATTATGCTTGTATCATCTCTATCGAGACGCCAATTATTCCTATTGTGGGGGATAGAAATGTCTGGCGTGGGATTATTATACCCGATCTATCTCGAGACATCAATTAAACATGAATGGACAAGAGATATTATTGGAAAGTACAAGGATTAATTGATGAACACAGTATAGATTAGAAGTTTTCATGATGTGGGAAAGTTGGATAGTACTTGATCTAGATCATTTGTGTCACCAGATAGGCTATTAGCAGTGAAGTCATATGATGACTGGTCTTGACCAATATTTCCATGTCCTAGAGTAACCCCTTTGTATAACAAACATACAATAGTCCATGGCATTATAAGTATCCTGTTGAGTGGTTAAGTATGTATAATTTGAGTGCCCCAGGGGTTTTTCAGGACACTAAATCCATTTATTCATTTAAAAATGAAAGTTAAACAACATAAAATTGTGACTTTTCCTATATTTAGATCATCAGATTCAGGTGAAAAATGCCAATTAAATGTAGAAAGTTTAGGCTATGCCACCATAGGGGAAACTTGGGAAGGATTCAGGTGGATAGCTAAGAGGTCAGAGTACTGTACTTATATGCAGATGGTTCCACCATTCAAGAAGAAGCATGACACATCAATGTTGATGGTCCAGGAGGCCCCACAACAAAGAAAGGGGGATTCTCCAACAACAGTGGGAGGACCCAAGGAAATGAAGCACATATTGAAGGGAGGAATTGATTATGATAATATTTTCAAGGCAATGTGACATTATAAGGAGACGTGAGACAAATTTTTTCTCCAGAAGGAATATGTCCAGGTTGGTCAGGACAAATGGGCATTGAAGGTATTTAACCCAGGTATAGAATACGACAACAATTTCTTAGAAAAAAGACCATAATAATTTGTAAACATATACCTTGTTTGTATCAATACTTTCCATCCTTACCATAATATTATGCCTCAAGCTCGTCCTGAATACTTCCCCTTCTCTCTTTCCGCCTACTGGTGCACCCTCCATATCCATACCACATTTTGTATCTTCCATTAGACCCTTCGGTTCCCTACGAATTTTGTAACCCATTTGCAATGTAAGTTGCTTCAGTACCACCCCACAATGTGAAGTTGATGATTGGATAAAACACCCTTATGAGTATCGATTGCAACGAACGATTGGCTACAACAAGGAGAAGTGTGCCTCAAGTACTAAGCATCGCCTCAAAGTTGTAACAACTCACTTGAGGAGCTATGAATACATGTAAAGTTAGTTATGATCCACTTATGTAAGTGACTTGTGGGTCACAGTGATCCCCATTGGGAACATAATATATAAGTTTGTAAGTGGAGAGATAGAAAATGAGAGGGTTGTTAGATATTCCTCAAAAGGAATCTTCAAAGAGGTGAAAGTTGTAGGATTTGTATTTCAGTTTTCCCAGTTTTGTAATGGAGATTTCATATGTGATGTCTATCATGTAAAGATCCTTCTATATTTATGAGGATTTAATGGAAGATCAATAATGTTTTTGACTCATACTTGTCTTATATGTGATTCTTGTTGTGATGTTTACTAATTATCTACAATCTTTAAGTGATCTTTAATTCATCTTTTTAATAATATCTGAATCTACCTACAAGAAATTATATTTCAGGTATTTTTTGTGAGACAAAAATCATTGCATTGATATTTCTAGTGGAAATGAAATACAAATTGATGAGATCCCTTCTACTTTTAACATTAGCATCCATTTCATTTATAGACTTCCTCTATCAGATAAGACTATAGCCTATCCTTATGATTTTGACTCTTACAATCATCCTTATATAGGCCACTCTTTAAACAAATAGTTCCACAACTTCATATTGATGCCAAGAGAAAACCATGAGACAAACTCTCTCTAACTTTACATAAAAAAAACATAAAACAAGACCAAAAATACATTCATAAAAAAATATGTAAGAGTATCAAATTTGTAGGAGTATGGTCCTTAATCTCATGAACAAGTAAAAAACAATTCTCCAAAATGAGATTCTTCCTTTGATAACTGATCAACTTTGTGGTTGAATTCTCGGTAGACATGAGAAAAGGACACCTCTTAAACAACTATTTTCTTTTCCATAAACCTATTGAAAATAGGCCCCAACTCCAAGTTAGAAATTTTACTTTTACCATTTTCCCAGTCCATCAGAAGTTTGGAGTCACCCACGTCTTGTAGCCTCTTAACCTGCTTATCAACCACTGCAGCCCTAATTAGGATCTAGAGGGCATATAGTTATGCTCTATTGTTTGTGCCCAAAACTTCCCAATGTTGTATTATACCTTAGATTTGAGTTGTGCAATTTGTTGGGGATGTGGTTTATCATAGTAGATTTGTTCATGTTGTTTATTTTGCATGGTTGTGAAAAAGAGGCAAAGTTTGCCTTGTAATTTGCAAGGTCTAAATTGTACTAAGTGACAAATGAAAATGGACACCCAAGCTTCCATGTAGCTCTAATATTTTTTTATAAGTTTTAATATGGAATTACATAAATGGTAAATTTACCTATGCATCTAAATTTGAATTGAAGAATAGGAAATGTTTCTTTCATGTACCTGGAATTGGGATTTCATCTAAATTTGAATCCAAGAATTCCTCAGCCTCAAATGCACGCCCTAGTCTCAATTTTGTCACAAATTTAGTGGTTCAAATTGGATACAATGTATTTTGTGATTTTACACTGGTCTATAACATTATATTGGAAATTTAAAAAAGAAACCTACATAATGTGCATAAAGGCTAACAATTTCCTTCTAAAACCAAAGTGCCAAATTTTTAATGTTGGCTATACGAAACTGTGAGGTAAAAACTGTATATTGCATGCCCAAAGTTGGAAATGGCTCCATAATTTAGGATTCAAGTTGTAAATTGATGATTACAATATATATAATAACTTGTTTGCATAATTAGTAGTGCATTTACACTCCAAAAAGTATGATTTCTATGCACAAAAATTCATGGCATTTTGATGAATCAAAGGATGGTGGGATAGGAGAGAAACCAAGGTCATTTTTTCATTAAGAGTCATAAAATACTCTTCTATGTAAAAATAGGCAAGAGATCCTTAGTAAAACCATAAAAATGCACAAGCTATTTGTAAAAAGTAACCCGATGTTGTATTATACCTTAGATTTGAGTTGTGAAAGTTTTTCGGGATGTTGTTTATCATAGTAGACATGTTCATGTTGTTTATTTTGCAATTTCAAGTTTAAAAAGGGTGGTTGTACAAAAGAGACAAAGTTTTCCTTGTAATTTGCAAGGTATAAACTATACTATGTGACTAAATGAAAATGCACACCCAAGCTTCCCCGTAGCTCCAAAATGTGTTTTATAAGTTTTAAGATGGAGTTACATAAATGGTAATTTTACCTATGCATATAAAGTTCAATTGAAGAACGTGATAGGTTGCTTTCATGCACCTAGAATTGAGATTTCATGTAAATTTGAATGCAAAACTGCCTCAACCTCAAATGCACACCCTAGTCTCAATTTTGAGCCAAATCTTTTGGTTCAACTTGCATAAGTTGTAGTTATTGATTTTACATTTGTCTATAAAATCATATTAACATTTTCAGACATAAACCTACTTAGTGTGCATAAAGGATAAGGATTGCATTGTAAAACCAAAGGGCAAAATTGTTAAAGTTGGCTATATTAAACTGCACGCCCAAAGTTGGATATGGCTCCATAATTTAGGATTTAAGTTGTAAATTGATGCTTACAATATATAATAATTTGTTTTCACAATTAGTAGTGCATTTACACTCCAAAAGGGATGATTTATATGCGCAAAGATTCATGGAATTTTTATGAATCAAATAATGGTGGGTTAGGAGAGAAACTCAGGTCAGTTTTTCTTAAGAGTCATAAAAGACTCTTCTGTGCAAAAATAGGCAAAAGATGCCTAGTAAGACCATCGAAATACACAAATTGTTTGTAAAAATTAACCCAGTTTTGTATTATACCTTAGATTTGAGTTGTGCAAGCTATTGGGGAAGTGTTTTATCATAGCATTCATGTTCATGTTGTTTATTTTTCAATTTCAAGTATAAAAAGGGTGGTTGTGCAAAAGAGACAAAGTTTGCCTTGTAATTTGCAAGGTATAAAATGTACTATGTGACTAAATAAAAATGCACGCCCAGGCTTCCCTGTAGCTCCAAAATTGCTTTTATAAGTTTTAATATGGAGTTACATAAATTGTGAATTTACCTATACATCTAAAGTTCAATTGAAGAACAAGAGAGGTTTCTTTCATGCACCTAGAATTGGGATTTCATGTAAATTTGAATGCAAAACTTCCTTAGCCTCAAATGCATGCCCTAGTTTCAATTTTGATCCAAATTTTGTGGTTCAACTTGCATAAGTTGTAGTTTGTGATTTTACACCTATCAATAAACTTATATTGGAATTTTCAAACATAAACCTACCTCGTGTGCATAAAGGATAAGAATTTCATTGTAGAACCAAAGGGCTAAATTGTTAAAAGTTGGCTATATTAAACTGCACACCCAAAGTTGGATGTGGCTCCATAATTTAGGATTTAATCTGTAAATTGATGATTACAATATATATAATAACTTGATTGCATAATTAGTAGTGCATTTACAATCCAAAAAGGATGATTTCTATGCACAACGATTCATGGCATTTTGATGAATCAAAGGATGGTCAGTTAGGAGAGAAACCAAGGTCATTTTTTCATTAAGAGTCATAAAATAATCATTTTTTCAAAAATAGGCAATATATGGCTAGTAAAACCATCAAAATCCACAAACTATTTGTAAAATGTAACCCAATGTTGTATTATACCTTAGATTTGAGTTGTGCAAGTTTCTCGGGATGTGGTTTATTATAGTAGACTTGTTAATGTTGTTTATTTTGCAATTTCAAGTTTAAAAAGGGTGGTTGTGCAAAAGAGACAATGTTTGCTGTAAAATTATGATGCAGGAGCATCACCAACTAGAACGTGTAGTAGGACAACTCGACGAATTTGAATCATTTCAGAATCTTAAACACTGGCATTTACTGCAAATCATTTGGAGCTGATTGAAAAAATGAAAAATATCAAATGCTTGGGAGCTTAATGATCATGAGTGATCTGGGAGTTTCACTCCTAGTGTTGAATGTAACGGAACTTAGGTAGTAGTTAGGTTTTTTTTTTTTTTTGAGGAGACGAGTAGTCGGGGGGGGAACCCTAATAACCCTCTGAGATAAAAATAGGTTTTGTATGCCCGAATGAGGCTGTTGCAAGTTAGTAGGAGTTTGTTGTGATTTAATTGTTGTTGATTTTTGTTTTTGTTTATCATAGTTGTAGCCATTTAATTTCGAATGAATATAACAGAGGAAAATTGATCTAATGCGGGGCGTTGCTGCTGTTTACAATTCCTTGTTATTATTGTTCATGAATGAGTGAGTTATATTGTTGAGTATATGAAACTGTGAGATGTTTGTATAAGTTTCATTTTTTCTCTCTTCGTTGAGTTCATGCAAGGTGTGCATACAGTCTGCAAAGAGTGCATCGACAGAGTCTGTCTTGACTCAGAAACTCAAAAGAAATAGCGTGAAACTTCTCTTTGTAAGGAGTGCAAAGCGACTGCTGCAAGGTGTGCACAATCGTCTGCAAGAACCTAAGTCTTGTGTAAGAGCCTATTGCAAGGAGTGCACAGATCCGAAATTTGACTAAGTGTTGAAGTAACTCTTGAAGGAGTTAAAGGAGTAGAAGGAGAGAAAGATAAAGAGAGATAGCAGGAGAAATATTCAAAGGGTGTGAAGATCTGAAGGTTTCACAAGTCATCGACTAAGATCCATCTAGGAGGGAGCAAGATCATTCCAGACCGTTGGATCTGGGAAAAACGCATGAGTGTTAAGTCTTTATGTGCATATAGAAGTGAGGGTTCGCCGAAGTCTCGAAGAGACCAGGGACAGTCCATCATCTAGAGGAATAGGTGGCACAATATCCATAAATCTGGAGGAAAATAACTTCGGGAGTTTTTGAACAAGAAGGAAGTGAATTCGTCGAAGAGCCGAAGAGAATTATGACCATTGGTCACCAGGGGGTTACGTGTCAACAGATCTAACACTCCAGTGAAACCACTACGGGAGAAGGCGAGCGTTCAAGATTTGAGACTCTCGAAACCCATATCACCGAACTGAATCGTAACTGTCCAATTCAGAAGGATATGCAACAAAGATCCATGTACTCCAGGTGATAACACTCCGATAGAAATGAGTGTGCAGAAGTGGAAATCCCCAAAGTCGAATCACCGAAGTGAATCGTAACTGAATGATTCAGAAGGACACGCGGTAGAGATACGTGAAATCTGGGTGAAAGAACTCTGCGAGAAGGTGAAGACGGAGAAGTTGAAATCCCTGAAGCCCGAATAGCCAAAGTGGCTTGTGGCCGTTGATCTGTGGAAGATATGTGTCAATAGATTGTGAGCTCTGGGTGTAATAATTGCGGAGAAAGTAAGTTTTGAGAGTTGAAAACTTCGAAACCTGAATCGACGAAGCAGATCATGACCATTGACTTGAAAGGGGCACGTGTCAATAAATTGCAGAGATCTAGGAGGGCTTGATCTCGAGAGAAGGAAGGAAAGGCGACCGATCTGAACCGTTGGTCGAGAGGTTCTGTCAGAGATCACAAGAATCAATGGTTACGCAGGATTGCAGGGACAAAAATTGCTCGAACTTTAAAAATTTAAGAGTGGGCCATAATCAAAACCACGGTATTGCAATAGGGACGAGTGGCAATTGGTTGTGAATTGCCAGGAGAAAAGTGGGTTGATCCCAAACCAATCTCTATCGCGCCCGTAATAATGTTTGGAAATAGCTTGAGGTCACATACGGGAAAGGGATAAGGAGAGAGGAGCTAGCGCCTGAAATTTGAGAGTTCAACAGCATGAAGGAAAAGGTCGTGGGTGCCATAGAAACTGCACCAGAGGACAGAAAGGGCCTGTGTTAAATCGTAAGTGAGACCACTAAGGTTTCAAAGATCCGATTCAGATCGAAATTGAAGATCCTTGACCGAGAGGTCGTGCAGTCACTTAGGAGAGAAGGGGGGTCTAATTCAAGTGGTATCAGATCCTGATTTTTCCTGTAGATTTCAGGTGAAGGAGAAAAAGGAGATAGTCTGATACCATCAAGTGGTATCATAACCTGAAATTATTTTCAGAAAGAGAAGAAGAGCTCGAAGGTGTACTCTATGTGTGAGAGACAACCAAAACAATGCAACCAAGGAGACATGTGGAGCCACCTTTATCCAATCGCATTGTAGAAAGAGAAATGCAATAGATTCATGCAAGATTAGAGGCAATGGAGGCAGCGCAGAGGAGGGAACCTTATTCTAGGGACATCCATGATGCAAAAAGTGAAGAAGTAGAAGTCGAAGAAGCTACAGGAGAAAATGTTGTTGAAGAACACTTACTGATAGAATTTGTTAGATTGGGAGCTAGATCCAAGATAGAGGTCCCAATGTATGAAGGAAATTTGGATGTTGAAGAGCTTATGGATTGGATAAGATCCATGGAAAAATATTTCGACTACGAAGATGTCGATGAGGAGAAATAGGTGAGACATGATGTCACCAGGCTAAAAGATCATGCAACACTGTTGTGGGATGAACTACAGGCTGAGAGGAGAAGAAAAGGAAAACAAAAGATAAATAATTGGGATAGAATGGTAGCCAAGCTGAAGGCTAAATTTATGCCCAAATATTATCGGATAAATCTGTTCAGGAATTTGCAGAACCTGAGGCAGAAGGGTATGACAATGAAAGAGTACACAGAGGAGTTCTACAAGATGAATATCAGGACTGGACAAAGAGAGAAATATAAATAAAAAGTTGTCAGGTATATAAATGGCATGAGGTATGAAATCCAGGATGAGATCAACATGATGTCAGTGAGGATAGTGGAGGATGATTATCAGATTTCCCTAAAGGCAGAGGAGAAGTTGGCCAGGAAACAAAGCCAACGAGGAAAAGGTAGAAGCCTGGCCCCGAACAAAGGAAAGGGATTTACCCATGACAAGGCATATAAAACCAAAGACGAGAATGAGAAACCACACAGTCACTCGGAAAGGGGAGGAAGTTCCCAAGGAAGACAAAGTGGTGGAATAAGTTCTTATAGAGGAAGGGGAAGAAGAAGAGGAGGAGAAGTAAGGTGATATGCCTGTGGAAATATAGGACACATGTCTTGGGAATGTCCCGAGAAAAAGAAAGAAGGAGGAGGTGAAGCTCACATTTTGGAAGCATAGAAAAGGAATGTTGAAGCAGAAGGAGCAGAGGATGGAACATCCATGATGTTGAGAAAGGTTCTCTTAAAACTAGAGGTAGAAGTTGAAAATCCAGTGCAGAGGAATAGTCTATTCAAGACAACTTTCAAGACTAAATATAGAGTATGCAAGGTGATAATTGATAGTGGGAGCACATATAACTTAGTATCCACCGAGATGGTGGAGAAATTGGAGCTGGAAACAACTTCACATCCAAAGCCATATAAAGTATCATGGTTGCATAAAGGACACCAGGTAATGGTCACTAAACAATGCCTCATTGAATTCAAGATATGATGATATAGAGATGAAATCCCATGTGATGTGATTCCCATGGATGTATGTCATGTTTTTTTGGGAAGACCATGGAAGTTTGACAGAAATGTCATTCATGATGGGAGAAAAAAATACATACACCTTGGAGAAGGATGGTAGGACACACATGTTGTTTCCAATAGAGGGGAAGAAAGTAAAATAAGAAGCCAACAAAAGAATACTTCTCATGAGTGGAAAGGAACTCCTGAAAGAAGTCAAGAAGGAACATGAGATGTAGTTTGTTGTGGTGAGGAAACACAGGGTTTTCCTTACAAGTACTTCGATGGATTATTTTCCTGAAGAAGTTCAGGAATTGTTGGATAATTTTGCTGACATAGTGTTGGATGAGCTACATAACTCATTGCCACCCATCAGAAGTATCAACCATCATATTGATTTGATACCAGGAGCAAGCCTGCCAAACAAAGAAGCATACAAATTGACACCTCAAGAGAATGAATAGGTAAAGAACCAAGTCCAGGATTTGTTAGATAAGGGTTTGGTTAGAGAGATATTTAGTGCCTACGCAGTACCAAATGTGTTGATTCCAAAGAAGGATGGAGGATGGAGAATGTGTACATACTTGAGAACCATAAAAAAGATCACCATGAGGTATAGATTCCCTTTTCCAAGAATGAATGACTTAATGGATTGTTTAAGTGGAGAAAATTTATTTTCTAAGATAGATTTGAAAAGTGGATATCACTAGATGACGATGAGAGAAGGTGATGAATGGAAAAAATCCTTTAAGACAATTGAAGGGTTGTATGAGTGTCTTGTTATGCCATTTGGCTTAACAAATGCCCCAAGTACTTTATTAGGTTGATGAATGAAATACTGAAATATTTCATTGGCAAGTTTGTGGTTGTATATCTGGATGATATACTGGTCTTTAGCAGGACTAAAGAGGAGCATTTGAGACATCTAAACTTAGTGATGAGGAGACTTCAATAGGAGAAGTTGTTGATAAATCTAAATAAGCCCTCTTTTATGAATACATAACTCATTTACTTGGGTTTTCTGATCTCTTCAAATGAATTGAAAATGGATCCAGAGAAGGTGAAAGCAATCAAAGAATGGCCATCACCAAGGAGTATGTTTGAAGTGAGAATATTCCATGGATTAGCAAGTATCTATAGGAAGTTCATCATAGATTTTAGTGGAATTTGTGCACCTATGATGGATACAGTGAAGAAGAGGCACGAGTCTTTTAAATGGACAGAGGAGGCCGAGAGGAGCTTCAATATATTGGAGGAGATAATAGAATGACCAATTCTGGTCTTACCAAATTTTGGAAAGACATTTCAAGTAATATGTGATGCAAGTGGAGTTGCAATTGGATCAGTCTTGAGCCAGGATAGTAAACCAATTGCATATTTCAGTGAGAAGTTGAATGAGACTAAGAGAAAGTACTCCACATATGATAAAGAATTTTATGCTATAATTCAAGCTTTGAAGAAATGGAGACACTACCTTGTTCCAAAGGAATTTGTCTTATACAACGATAACCAAGATTTACAATTCAAAACCAGACAGGAAAAATTGAATCAGAGGCATGCAAAGTGGATTGAATTTATGTATAATTTTACTTTTGTCATAAAACATATTGTTGGAAATGCTAACAAAGTTGTTGATGCATTAAGAAGGAGATGTTTGATTCTGTAGGAATTTCAAGTGAAGACCTTGGGGTTTAAACACCTTAATAAAATGTACAGTGATGATCCAAATTTCGAGGAAGCATATGAAGCATGTGAAAATCCTGTATTAAGAGACAGGAGCTAGTGGACAGAGTATATGATCCAAGAGGGATTGTTGTTCAAGGGAAATCAATTGTGCATACCAAAATTCTCAATGAGGGATAACCTTGTGAAGGGAATGCATAATGGAGGATTGGATGGACACTTCGGCCATGATAAGACATTTGCAAAGTTGATAAGTTCATACTATTGGCCAGGTATGAGAAGAGAAGTGATAAATTTTGTGAACATATGTAGAATTTTCCAACATCCAAAAGGAAAGAGACAAAACATTGGATTGTATCAACCATTGCCAATACCAGAGAGGCCTTGGGATGCAATAAGCATGGATTTTGTGTTGGGAATACCAAGAACACAAAGAGGATGTGATTCCATATTTGTTGTAGTGGATAGATTTTCAAAAATGGCACACTTTATCCCATGCCAGAAGACTAGTGATGCAACACATGTTGCAAATTTATTTTCAAGGAAGTTGTTCGACTTCATGGATTACCCAAAGGTATTGTCTCAAACATAGATACCAAATTCATTGGTAATTTCTGGAGAACCCTATGGAAGAAGTTGGGGATAGATTTGTCCTTCATCTCATCTTATCACCCTCTGATGGATGGACAGACTGAAGCGGTGAACAAAATTTTGGGAAACTTATTGAGGATTCTGGTCACTGAGCATCATAACCAATGGGATCAGATTCTTCCACAAGTAGAATTTTCATACAATGACTCACCAAAAAGGAGCACTGGAAAGAGCCCATTCCAAATACTGTATGGAATGCAACCAAGAGGAGTAGCTGAGTTGAGATACTTGGAACAAAGTGAGATCAGAAGCGCTGGAGCAGAAGATTTTGCTGCAGAAATGAAGAAGATCCATAGCCAGATCAGAGGACAGTTGTAGAGATCTAGCCAATAATACAAGCACATAGTTGATGAACATCGCAGAGAGATTCAATTTGAAGTAGGAGACCAGGTTCTAGCACATCTCAGTAAAGAAAGGTTCCCTAGGGGAACATATAGAAAGTTGAAGATGAAGAAGATAGGGTCATGTAAGATCTTAAGGAAGTTTGATGCAAACTCCTATGATATTGAGCTGCCAGATGGTGTGGGAATATCACCCATATTCTACATATCAGGACTGTATCCTTACAGGGAAAATGACACAGAAAGATCAAAAGATCAAGAAAAGATTCATTGGGAGAAACAAATTCCAATAGCAGAAAAACCACAGATGGAAAAGATCATTGATTAGAGGATTGGTAATAAGACTAGGAGGAAGACCTATTTTGAATATTTGGTCAAGTGGAAAGGACACCCGACAAAAGATGCCAGTTAGGAAAATGAAGTTGATATCCAGAAGCATGGAAAGTCAGTACAGGAGCTCATGCATAGGAGTCCATGAATTTTTGTCTAGCAGAGTATGATGCAGGAGCATATCCAGCTAGCACGCGTGGTAGGACAACTCATCACCTTTGAATCATTTGAAAATATTAAACGCTGGCATTTACTGCAAATCTTTTGGAGCTGATTGAAAAACTAAAGAAGATCAAAGGCTTGGGAGCTGAATGATCATGAGTGATCTGGGAGTTTCACTCCTAGTCTTGAATGTAACGGAACTTACGTAGCATTTAGGTTTTTTTTTTTTTGAGGAGATTAGTAGTCGGGGGGGGGAGGACCCTTAGAACCCTATGAGATAAATAGAGTTTTTGTACGCCCGAATGAGGCTGCTGCAAGTTAGTAGGAGTTTGTTGTGATTTAATTGTTGTTGAGGTTTGTTGTTGTTTATCATAGTTGAAGACATTTACTTTCGAATGAATATAACAGAGGAAAATTGATCCAATGCAGGGTGTTTCTACTGTCTACAATTACCTGTTATTGTTGTTACATGAATGAGTGAGTTATATTGTTTAGTATATGAAACTGTGAGATGTTTTTATAATTTTCAATTGTTTTCTCTTCGTTGAGTTCATGAAAAGTGTGCATATAGTATGCAAGGAGTGTGTCGAGAGAGTCTGTCTCGACTCAGAAACTCAGAAGAAATAGCGTCAAACTTCTCTTTGCAAGGAGTGAAAAGCGACTGCTGCAAGGTGTGCAGAGTCATCTGCAAGAACCTAAGTCTTGTGTAAGAACCTGTTGCAAGGAGTGCATAGATCTGAAATTCGACTAAGTGTTGAAGTAACTCTTGAAGGAGTTAAAGGAGTAGAAGGAGAGAAATCTCAAGAGAGATAGCGGGATAAATATTCAAAGGGGGTGAAGATATGAAGGTTTCACAAGTCATCGACTAAGATCTGTCTAGGAGGGAGAGGGATCATTCCAGACCGTTAGATCTGGGAAAAATGCACAAGTGTTAAGTCTCTGCGTGCATATAGAAGCGAGGGTTTTTCGAAGTCCCTAAGAGACCAGGGATTGTCCATCATCCAAAGGAACAGGTGGTGCAAGATCCATAACTCCGGAGGAAAAGCACTTCAGGAGTTTTTGAACAAGAAGGAAGCGAATTCGTCGAAGTGTCGAAGAGAATTATGACCATTAGTCACCAGGGGGTTATATGTCAACGGATCTAACACTCTAGCGAAACCACTACAGGAGAAGGCAAGCATTCAGGAGTTGAGACTCCCAAATCCCGAATCGCCGAAGTGAATCGTAATCATCTGATTCAGAAGGACACGCGACAAAGATCCTTGAACTCCGAGTGAAAACACTCTGGGAGAAACGTATGTGTAGAAGTTGAAATCCCCGAAGCCGAATCACCGAAGTGAATCATAACTGTTCGATTCGGAAGGACACGTGAAAAATATACGTGAACTCTAGGAGAAATCACTTCGGGAGAAGGCGAAGATGGAGAAGTTGAAATCCCCGAAGCCCTAATAGAAGAAAGTGGGTTGTGGCCATTGATCTATGGAAGACACGTGTTAATAGATCGTCAGCTCCGGGTGTAAGCATTACAAAGAAAGTAAGTTTTGAGAGTTGAAAATTTTGGAACCCGAATCGGTGAATCATATCACGACTGTTGACTTGAAAGGGGCACGTGTCAATAGATCGTGGAGATCTAGGAGGGCATGATCCAGAGAGAAGGAAGGAAAGGTTGTCGATCTGAACCGTTGGTCGAGAGGCTTTGTTATATATCGCGAGAATCAATGGTTATGCAGGATTTTGGGGATAGAAAGTGCTCGGACTTTAGAAATATGAGAGTGGGCCGCAATCGAAACCACAATATTGCAATAGGGACGTGTGGTGATTGGTAGTGAATTGCGGGGAGAAAAGTGGGTTGATCCCCAACCACACTTGACCACACCCATAATCATGTGTGTACATAGCCCAAGGTCACATACGGGAAAGGGCTAAGGAGATAGGAGCTAGCGCCTGGAATTTGAGAGTTCAACAACGTGAAGAAAAAGGTCGCGGGTGCCATAGAACCTGCACCAGAGGACTGAAAGGGCTTGTTTTAAATCATAAGTGATACCGCTAAGGTTTCAGAGAGCCGATTCGGCTCGGAATCAAATATACTTGACCATGAAGTCACACAGCCCCTCAAGAGAGAACGGGGGCTTTGCATCAAATTCACAAGTAGATTTACCGAGAATTTAATGGATTATTGTTTTTCTGATAGTGGTATTTTTTCATGTAGTTTGTTGTCTCTGTGTTCTAAGTTGCACCGGGGTTGATTTATAGAGTTTTTACAACAAGTAAATGATGGAAATATATAAATAATGGATACAAAATGAGATACAACAAAAATAACACAAGAAAATAGCCACAAATACCTTATATCTCCATTTTATTTAAATATATAGTTGACCTCACTACAAGAGATGGAAAGATCTAGAACAAATATGGAAGAATAATGTGTGTGGATGAGAATAGATCCAAGATACAATAATAATAGAGAGAGATAATCTCTCCTGAAATCCCAATAGTTACATGAAATATCTGAAAGATCGATTTCTTTCCCTTTTGTTCTATAGTTGACTGCTCTGGCTATGTTGCACCCCTCCCTAGTTGGAAACTCTCCTAGGAATTTTGACCCTACTAGATCTGGCCTCCCAACTCCTTAAAATGGTTGTAAATATTTAGATATGGAGAATATAAACTCATAAGAAGACATCCCCAAGTTGTTGTTGTATATATGACCCTCCAAATCTTCGTGTCTCTAAGGAAAAGTGTGCTCTCCTTCAGAAATTCACCCAGCTTCAATAATAAATAAATATGAGTTGATAGACCCTCACAAACTGAAGAGAAAAGTATCCCTAGGGATGGAAAACCCTCTTGTGGTGATATCTTCTTTAGATCCATGTTCCTCTATGAAAAATGAATTTCTCCTTCCTTGATAGTGCGCCCCAATCCTATATAAACCCTCAAAATAACACCCTGCCTCCACAAATCACTGTTGAAAATTAATATAAACTTTGTAGAATGGTGAGCATGGAATATTTAACCACCTTGGCCAATCTTGGATTAGGAACAAAGGAATATTTCACCTCCTTGTTGATATCTAGGGTTTGTTCACTCAAAACCCTCAAAACATCCAAGTTGTAGAGCTCAAAGATGCAAGTGATAAATGGACAAGAATGTATGAGCAAGTCACCCTCCTTCCTTTTATCCCATCTTCTAATTCTCACTTAAATTATTATTTATTCTTTATATTGTTCTTTTCTCCATTTATTTCATAAATCAACTTTACCTTTTTCTCCTTAATCTTTATCACCTTTTGAAATTGACTTTAATTATTTGGTGACCCCCTTTTTTCCCTCTTAGTCTCCTTTTTCTTAGTGATAATATAGCCTAGGGGGAAAAACTAGGATACTTATTCCCCCATGGTCAAAGTCACATGGAAGGGGATATTACAATATCCCCTACTTGAAATTTCTTTCTCACGAGAAATTCTGAACCTGGATGATGCAAAACGTGTTCACCCTCGCAAGTGGCATCCTCTATTGGAAAATGTTTCCATTTGATCAAATACTCCTTGAGGCTCCTGTTTATTATATTCTTCTCCCTCGTCTCCAATATCTCCTCTGGTATCAATATTAATTGGCCTTCCTCATCAACAGGTGGAAATTCTTCATTAGTAGTAACATGTTGTCCCACTTCTTTCTTTAGACAAGACACGTGGAAGACATTATGAATCTTGATCCTAGATGGTAATTCTAGCTCATATGAAATCACTCCCACCTTTATGTTAACCATGTATGGCCCATAAAATCAAGGTTTGAGCTTCTCAGTGCCAAGTTTTTTTATGGAGTCTTGCCTGTATGGTTGGATCCTTAGGTATACTAAGTGCCCCACCTCAAAACGACACTCCACTATGTGTTTATATGCATAAAATTTATGTTGGTTTTGGGCTCTTTGAAAATGATCTTTGAGCTCCCTCAGTATGTCTTGAATTTCCTATATTCACTCCTTATCCATAGGGGCTCTACTATCTCGAAAAGTGATCTCCACGAAGGTGAGTGAATCATAACCATATAGTTCCTTGAAAGGAGACATACCAATGGACATGTGATGAGTGGTGTTGTAACAGTACTCACCCAAGTGTAACCACTTGAGGCACACTCTTTTATTCCTTGTCACATGATTCTTGAGGTATCCTTCCACCCATTTGTTGACTATTTTAGTTTTACCATCTATTTGTGGATGATATCTAGTCATATGGGTCAAATCCATACCAACAAGTCAAAATAGATCTTGCCAAAAAGTGTTCATGAATATATTATCCCTGTCACTCACAATAGTCTTGGGGAGGCCATGTAATATGAAAATCTCCCTGAAAAATATGTCTACTATCTGGGATGCGCTATACTCCATAGATATGGAAAAAAATGAGAAACATGTTTCAAGCGATCTACCACCACAAAAATTACATCCTTACCCTGTACCCTGGGAAATCCTATGGAAAAATCCATGGATATGCTTTCCCATTTGTGTTTTGGAATGGGAAGAGGTTGTAATAAACTTGTTGGGTGGGTGTGTTCATCCTTTTTCTACTGAAGTGTGACACATTCCCTGATATGGCGCATAATTTCCTCCTTGAGGCCTCTCCAAGCGAACCTTTCTCTAATCTATCTATAAGCCTTGAGGAACCCCTAATGCCCTGCTAGTGGTGAATCATGAAATGCTTGTAACAAATTCTTCTTGAATTTGGATTTAGGTACCAAACAGATCCTTGGTTTATAATATATGATGTCATCCACAAGATTGTACCTACCATTCTGGACTTGGCCATCCATCAACTCACATGCAAATTTTTTTTCCCGAGTATTCTACCAATAGATGTGATTTCCATTCAATTGATATCTCTGACATGCAATTAGTTGAGGGTCTTTGAGATAAAGAATTTTCTACAATGTTTTTTTTTCCTTTAACAAACTCTATGTCAAATTCATAGGCTTGGATCTTACTCACCCATTTTTGTTGCCTTTCATTAAGATCCTTCTGCTCAAGAAAGTATTTGAGGCTATTATGATTGGTTCTGTACAAATTTCACTCCCACCAAGTATTGTCTGAATTTGGCTAGCACATGCATGATATATAGAATCTCCTTATCATATATGGTGTACAATAACTCATGCCCTCTTAATTTTCTTCTTTCAAAAGAAATAGGATGTTTATTATGCATGAGTACAACCAAAACTCCTTCCCTTGATGCATCACACTCTAATATGAATGGCTGGGAAAAATATGGTAAGGTTAGGACTAGACAAGTGCTCATGACCTTCGTCATCTTATCAAAATTTAGTTGTGCTTCATCAATCAACTTGAATGCACCTGTTTTGGTCAAATCAGTCAGTGGGGCACATAGTTGTGAAAACCCCTTAACAAACCTCATATAATACTAAATAGCTGCAAATTACAAGGAATCCCTTGAGCTTTTTAAGTGTCTTGGGAATGGGCCAATCTAAAATAGCTTGGATCTTCTCCTGATAAACCTACACCCCTTGTGCCCCAATGATGTTCCCCAAGTATAGAACTTATGTCAATCCAAATTCACACTTGGACTCTTTGGCATACAATGATTGTTCTTCCATGATGCTCAATATATTATCCACATGCTTGAGATGTTCCTCCCATATTTTTCTATATATTAGAAAATCATCGAAGAAAAACTAATAGAAACTTCCTTAATTACTTATTGAATATATGATTCATACATGATTGGAAGGTGGATGGAACATTAGTTAATCCAAAAGGCATAACGAGAAATGCATAGTTTCCATAGTGGCACTTAAACATTTTCTTTTGTATATCTTATTCCCTCATCCTAATCTGATGGTACCCTGAGCGTAGAGAAATTGTTTTGAAGTACACTGGATGATGAATCTCATCCAATAACTCATCTATCCTTGGAATGGGTTACCTTTTTTTATTGTCTTTATTTTAAGGCCCTGTAATCAATACACATGCGCATTATACCATCTTTATTTTTTACCAACACAATGAAATATGAAAATGGGATTGAACTTGGTCTAATATTCCCCATGTCCAGTAGTTCTTTGATGGATTTCTCAATTTCATCCTTGAATTTATTTGGGTGCTTGTAAGGTGTGGTAATGACAGGTTTGGCTCCTTCCTCTTGGTCTATAATGTTCTCAAAGCCTCTATCTAGTGGTTTCCCTGGGGGAATATGTCCAAAAACCTTCTCATGCTTGTCAATTATCCTCTATATCTCTTTTGGATAGTGTTGGATCTCATACTAAGTGTTTTGGGTGACAACTAGACATTTTGTTGCATAATTCATGTCCCCATGCTTGAAAACAATCTCCATGCGCTTTGTTGAAACCACCCTGGTTGTATTTTTTGTCATCCCCTTCAAGGTTACCCTCCTTCCTTCTTCATAATTGAAGGACATCTCCATAATATTGTATTTGGTAGTGATAGGTCCCAAGGTACTAAGCCACTGAACTCCAAGTATTACATTAGTGTCTGGAAGGTCCATCACATAAAAATATTGTGTTAAGTTGTGCCTACCCAAGGTGAGACTCATCTGAGGAATATATGTGCTAGATGGCATGGTGCACCCTCTTGCTACCTCCACCAAACATCCTTCAAACTCCATAGTGGGTAAATGTCTCCTTCTTACTAAAGAAACATCAATGAAATTATGGGAGGCCTCGCTATCAATGAGTATTGTAACCCTTTTTCCTTGGAGGACCCCTCTTATTATGAAGGTACTAAAATTTTGTACCTCACTGATGGAGGATATAACAACCTTGTTAATCCCTGCATGCTTGTGCATTTTCTCATACTCCCCTTCCTCTTCTTTCTGTTCTTATTCTACTTAGGTCACCTCCATATTTTAAAGATGTCCCACATCATCTTCCTCCTCACTATTTGAAATAACTTCTATGTAGTGTATATTTCCCTTTCCCATGCATCTATGCCCTAGCTCCCATGGTTCATTACAAGTATAACAAATTTGTTTCCTTCTCAACTCCCTTTTTGTCGGTTTATCAAGTATCCCCTTACCTTTTTCAACCACTCTTTGATATCTTCCTCTTGGAGAAAGTGGGGCTCTTGGAGTAAACTTGTTTCTTGAGGTTGCTCCCTCCAAATATCTAGTATTCAAAATCACATCCTGTAGTGTGGTAGGCTTAAAATCCTTAACCCATCCATGCAAAGGTTCAATTAGACCTTCAGAAAAGAGCATCATCGTTCTATATTTTGACACATCTAGAAACATCACTGCTATTTGTAGACGATTAAAATCGTAATGATGAATTCCGCCCGCAAAGTATTTCTAAAGCGCTATTATTTAACTATGCTAATAATATAATACTAGTAGGTTGGACCCCTTTGTATACTAGAGGCATAAGGATATACATATTAAACATGGTTTGCTGCTTTTTTTTTATGCTGCATACACAGTCCTACATGTTTGACGATGTAGTCTTGGTTTCATTTGGCATAATAATAGGTGGATAATGCATTATTGTGGAATGCTTTTTGAAACACAAAACAATTTTATGGTTATGAAGAGCATTTTATTTGCAGTTGCTATGTTATAACCTTGTTACTAATTCTTATGATCGATTACCTAGCCACATATATGCAAGTGATATTTTAATGGTAGCATGGTCAAAACAAAGAAAAAACTATGAAAATATCCTAAAGTATGTCAAAGAGAAAGGAACTACGTAAAGGGATTACATGCAAGTTTCGAATGAAGTTAAGGGATACTTGTGTTAGTCCTAACTATTATGCTATTTTTTGGTTAATGGACTATGCAAATTTAATTAGATTTGAATTTAGGCGCATATAGCATTGTTAATATGTATTATTTATTGGAGTTATGGAAAGGGTTAACGTGTAAACTGTATTGGGTGGTGCATTATGCAATGAATATGATCTCATATATCACGATGGTTTGGCATTGAATACACATTGGTTATATGGTTTGATTATTGGTGAATGTGATGCTTATTGGGTTGTCTCATACTTCGAATTGAATGGGACAGGTGATGGAAGTGACGTACATTTATTGCATGTCACTCCATACTTTCCATATCGCATGTCACCCTAGCATTGCTCCATTGTTGCAATTCCACTCTGTTGGTTGTGAAGCTCCGTGTTTTTAGGTTTTTGGAAGGGAGGCTCAGCCAAATCGCCATTTAAGAATTTTTCCCACAGGTATGATTATTTTTCTCTCCATCCATGATGTATTCTCAGTTGTATGAACCAAATGATGGCTCAGTGATGCTTGGATTCTCGTGTTCTTGAGAATTTCGACTATGTAACTGTGTTTTATGGCTCTCTGTGATGACTGTAAATTGTTGGCAATTATAATCAGAGCAATGGGTGTTATTAAGTTATGCATTGGTGGTTTCTTTGTCAGTATGAATTTTATGGTTGGTCTCTGTGGAATAATAAGTGAACATTGGTGCAATATGGCTCTGTGTTGATGATTGAGGGTTTTGTTCTATGTTTCACCATCAATTAACTTGTTTCCTCTCAGTCGTGGTGGTAAACCTTATGCAGTCGTAGACAATTTTCCAACAGTTGTTGTGTTGTTTATTCAAACCCCGAGTCGTGGTTGTTGACCCATTCTTAATGTCTTTTCACTAAAGTATCTCAAAGGTCTAGTCTTTGTTGGCCCCAAAAATTAACACAGACCTGTGGGTATTGGATTGATATGGGGTGTATCTTCGCATTCTATCAAAAGGACATGTGTTTCTTCACTGTCATTGCTTTCAATTTGTTCAACTCTTGAGGTGTTGGAAAGATATGTTATATCTATGTGTTTTTTTGAATAAACACCATTGTTAAGTTAACCCTCCCCTCTTCTCTACAAGTGTTAGAGGCACCTATGTGGACTGGGTTATTTTACTCTGCCTGTATTTTCTCTCCTCGGGTGTTAACTATTGGTTTCGTTTCCCAGAATTGGAGTGATAAGTAAATATTGTATGGTTCACTACTGTGTCTTATTCAAAATGTATTTTCGCCAGTGGTTGATATAAGCCCGGAAGATGCTCAACTCTCTTTGTTTTTTTTTAAAAGATGAATGGGCTCTTGTTTCCTCCATCCATTTGATTTTGACAAATCTAGATTTGGACTCTAACTATATTTTCTCTCCTCGGGCACCTTCTGGGGTTGTCAAGAATTAGTTATCAGTAAAATGGTTATGGAAGTCTTTTAAAGACACTTTCTCTCTCATCAAGTATTTGTGTGATCCTTCTATGATGAAATTGTTTGAACAAACAAGAATGGAAAAAAATGGTTGCACATGGTCGAGGACTGTCTTCCTATTCGTTATGGTTTCACTCACTGTGTTTTATCCAGTGTGGTATTGATTGCATATGAAAACACCTGTGTGGTGTTTCCTAAGCCCGATCAGGGTTCTGACAAGTTTAAAAATGATTCTTGTGTGTAGTTTGGTTTTGTTCACTTCATATATTATATTGGAATCATCGTACAAATTACCAATGGTTTTAAAAGAAAGTTATACCCATAGAGATAAGGCTCGGGGTTTATGTTTTGGTTGACTTTTGTTTCATTTCAAGATTTTGTGATTGATATGATGAAGACTATGTATAATCAGGCATGCTTTGAATTATGTTCATGTTTTGAAAAGATACCTGTGTACATTTTAATTTGGCCCGATTGTTGATTGGTAAATAGTGGATGTTGATTGTTATCGTGGTGCATTATGGATTATCAGGGATAGATGTCGATCATATTGTTGTGCATTTTTTATTATTTTTAAAAGAAAAAAAAAGGGGGGGGATCAACGTTTTGTTAAATAGGATTATTGAATGGAAAGGTTTTTTATAAGTTATGATTGCACAGGCTGTTATGAATTAAGGAATTCTGGGAAATCTAATTATTGGAACAACAAATAGTTTGGTATACAATTGAGAAACGATTAATGTTGGTGCTCTTTGGATTGATTTTAATATAGAATTATGATTATTGATTATTTAATTTGTTTTATGAACAACATCCATTAAATCCCCTGTAATGTTTTCACTTTTTCGCTCATTATGAATCCCCTCACAATCCCAAATTCACTTTGCATGCCCTGATCTTAAAATTAAATTAAAAAAACTCTATATTACACCGATTAAGAAATAACACAGAGATGGATCACAGCTGATATGATTTTGTTATTGTTGCACAGTCAATTGTTTAATGAATTGTTGATCAGTAATCATGTCCTTACTCCCTTTCATTTTATCACTTTTTTCACTCAATACAACTCCCTTAGATATCCCATAACCCTTATTCATCTCATTCTCATTGACATTTATTAAATGAATTTTATGGATTGGATTGCATGGGTATGATGTGATTGTTGAGCCAAATTTTGTTTCATATTAAGAGATGTCATGTATGGTTTGTTTATGAAGTTAGTTTCTAATAAATGTTTCCTACAGGATGATATTCTTCAATAGAGGAATCCATGGTCGAAATAACAGGGGAAGAGGGAATTGGAATAGAGGGCCTAGAAGGCCAAGATTCTTGATACATTTTGATGCAAATCCACAAGAGTTAAACCATCTCTTCCAAGATGGATTTTTCAATTGGATTGGACAAGGGGTAGTCCAACCTAGACCAGAAAGGCCTCCCGTCCAACCCCAACATGTCCCTGGTATCCCTGTACCCCCTCATGTTTCATTGCAACTTGGAGTTCCTGAGAATGACAAATGGCAGGAGATTGTTCACCCAATAGTCTCCTAACATCGTGGTTGGCCCAATTTGTCTCTACCTGCTCCTCCTCCACCTGTTAACCCAAATGTCCAAATTTCCCCTGCACACTACATGTACAGTTCTCCCACGCAAGCAAGCGACTCAAAATCCAAGCCCACCACATTCATGACAGAGGAAAAGCTGTTGTTTCCTCCTCGTCTCCCTCAAGTGATTCAACAAAATCTGTTTCATCCTGCATGCACTTAAGAGATGACTATTCTCATGTCATAAGTGATATAAAACCTCAAGGATCCACACAGCCTAATGCTAATTCAGGAAAGTCAAAGGGAGACAACAACAACAAAGGAAAAATTTCCTCCCAAAGTGGAAAATATGGTTTTTGAGTACATTTTATTATTGATTTGTTGAGAATAGTTGACTGCTGAAGTTTTGGACAACATACTACTTTTTGATATTTTGGATATTATATGTTTGGATATGGTTTAAAATATCATTGATATTTAATTTTCAAATTATGAGAATGATTATGGGAGCCACAAGGAGGGATGTGTTTGATTGATTGACTAGTTATGTTTATTTTTGTTAAGAAACTAAAGGGAGTCACAAGGGGTCCCACCTACTAGTTATTATTTATTAAAAGACTCTTATTATTATTATTATATTAATTCTTCCCCTAACTAAAAGTTAGTTGAGTTTTAGATAACTTAGCTAAAAGAGGTAGTTGAACTAATTCAACTAATTTGGGATGTATAAAAGAAAAATGAGAAGGAAGAACAAAAGGACAATAGAAGGAGAAAGCATACTAAGGTTTGCTCTTGAGTTTTATTGAGATAGCTCAATTTTCATTCATTCTTCAATTCATTAAACTCCTACTTCTATTTTATGATAGCAAGGTCCTATTGTAGACAACAAGATTCAAAGTTGAATTACATCATTCAGACACTTGTTTTCAGAGGTGTTGATCTATCTTTGATAGTCTGTGTAGACTTGTATTTTTATGAATTAAATTTCATGATTGATAAAGGATATTTTGTAGAGTCGAGTGGGCACCAATCTATGGCAAGCTAATCCAAATTTTAAAGTTCAGTTTTTACTTCTTGTCAGAGTCCTTTTGTATGGTTTTCATCAGGGATATCTAAGTTTGACTTTGGTCCAAACTCCCTTAGGGATATTTGTAAAGAGAACAAATCTTTTGATTTCTTGGAATGAAATAAGTGATTGCTTTTCTATCTCATCTGTCTTGATATGTGACTTGGTATTTTTTCTTTTGTCTCCAAATTTACCTTTTGCATCAGTATTATTCAGAAAATGGTATAAAAATGTTATACTTTTTTGTAACAATCTTTTATTAAAAAAATTAACCTAACCCATTTTTATTAATACTTGTGTATTGGGAAACACTTTTTGAGGCTATAAACATAGGGTAACATTCCCGACTATCTTGCATTAGCCAAGCAAGATCTAAAAATGCTTGAGTAAGATAATTTCATATCTTTCCCTCAACATTTATTTTGGCGACCATAGTGGGGAGATCTTCAATATCTCTCTAGTGGATTATATGCTTGAATTTCATTGAATATATTTGTATTTATGATATTTTTCCTTTGATTGTTTCTTTTCTTAATGACTGTACATGTTGCAAGGAAGCCCATTATTGAGCCCGGACTCAAAGATCAGACCAACATTGCTTTAAACTTTTTAATACCATCTTAGAGACCGCTAATACCTAGGTTGAGCTTGAACACTCATGGGTAGCAGTTGAACAAGACATAAGTGTCCAAGAACGTTGGGAAGCTAGGAAAATATAGCCTAGGAATCATCTTTAGCTTTATTTTTCCTATAATTGGGTCTTCTTTTCATGTCCTTAAACCCTCATATCTCTAGGAGAAGAAGAGGTTTGTCACTTGAGATTAATCCTATTACTAAAATAGGAAGAAGAAACATTATTTTGTCAGTCCAAAAAAGTACTCTAAGGAGAAATTTGTCTGATTCATCCAGTTTGTCTTTCTCTCCCTTACCTTTCGTTCACAAAATGGTGTCTAGTGGTGGTTTCGACAGTTCTGGTGGCACTATAGGTGATTCTTCATCCCAGCCTTCAGCCTCGTTATTGATTGGTAGTTTGTATAGCCATCAAATTCCAGTCCAGCCAACTACAAACCCAACCAAGGTCATTAAAAAGTATGGTCTCTTACAATTTGAGGAAGACACTACCACTACTCTGTGGTATGTGTCCTCTCCATTAAATTTAGCACCTTCCACTCATATTCTTCCCAAATTCAAAGAGCATCTCCCCAATTTTTTTGGGAATAACATAGTCACTACTAATGAACACTTGGTGGAATTATCAAATGCATGTCATAACATAGGATCCAATGACAACGACACTTGTATGTGCTTATTCGTGAATTCCCTTGAAGGGAAGGTTGCAGCTGATTTATTTGATCTCCCTCTTAAGATTTTTTCTACTTGGGAGGATTTATTCTATTGGTTCAAATCTACATATGGGAAATCCAAAATCCCAGTCGGGAAATTACGGGAATACAATAACATCACTTATAAAGATAGTGAAACTATCAAGTATTTTAATTTACCTTTCACTAAGTTATACAACCAAATCCCTGAACTCATTTTCCCTCAGAACCAAGCTTCTTTCATGCATTATTATAATGCACTACCTTCCCCCTATCGTCATAGGATTGAGGAAAAGGCCATTGATAACCTTGGTTCAACTCTGCACACTTGTTTAGAGTATGAAGAAAAACTTGAAATAACATGTCTTCCTAGGGGAGACTCAATTAAACAGACAGACATGTCCACCCTCCTACAAATTGTACAAGACATGAATAATCAAATGATATCATATGAGCGGAAAGAAAATGCCCCCTCTCTACCCCTGGAGCTTCATCTTCTTCTGCACCCCCGTTTAGAAATCCAAATGAAAATAATTTTCAGCCTAAAGCTATCATGCCTCGTAGTTGGTGTAACTTTTGTGAGGAACACCATGAGGAAAGTACATGTGAGGTAAATAAGAGTTCCAGAGATAAAATATTTGGTTAAAGACCTGAAACTAATATTGTCCTTCTAGACTTTGTAGAGCCAGAGGATGTCATGATCATAAATACTAAGAATAAATCCTATGCTCCAAAAAGAAAATATGATCCTCCCCGCACTTCTAGCCAAAGATCATCTTCAATGGCTTCTTCTATTCAGGTTCCTAAGGCTCCTGACTGTCAAGGAATTACCTCTCCTCTTCTCTCTTCCAAATATAACATTCTTAATCAGTTGGCCAACATTAAAGAAGATTATGCCCTCCTGGACATGGTTGCCATCCCTGAACAACAAAAACATCTAAAATTTTTTATGGAAGGAAAATATTTTGTTGTAGCCAACCTCTAAAGAGGTATATGAAGAGGATTCATCTGTAAATAAAGTAGGTGTACATAAATTTAGGCACCCTATAAAAAAAACCCATTTTATATTTATGTAAATATTATGGAAAATATTTCCCATTGTTGCCTCATTGACGACGGTTTGGGCCCAAGTGTAATGTCGAAAATTATTATGAAATAGATATGCTTGTCTTGTACAAATGAAAACACCAGAAGCATGCTATCTTATAATAGTTTACAACAAACGACCATAGGTGAAATCAAGGACGTGACCTTGGTTTTGTGCGTGCATACTAAAATAAGGACAACCCTTAATATTCAGGTAACTGATATGCGAGTCAGTAATTACTCGATCATCTTAGGAAGATATTGACAAGATTTGACAGGTGGATACCTCTCACTCGATGGGACACACTTATGCATTCATCAGAATGGTAAAAACAACATAGTCCTAAGAGAGGGGATAATTTCACCTTAAATAGAAAGTGTTCCACAACCTAATGTGAATTATATCGAGGAGGACCTAGGAGTGTATTCCATATTTTTGGATGAGGACAACACTACCTTGGAACAAATCGACTTAGAGGATGGGATGTGGCTTATACACTTTGTTGGTTCATACTCCAATGAAGGAAACGAAGCTGATATTATCTTGTACTCTCCTGTGGGTAAGATTCATAAATTTTTCTATAGGTTAGAGTTTGCTTGCACAAACAATATCAATGAATTTGAATCATTATTGTTAGGAATTGAGAATGCCTATAATATGGGTTGTGGTCACCTTACAATTTTTGGGGATTCTGGACTTGTTGTAAACATTATATGTAAGATATACTCTCCTAGCAACAAGTTAATGAAATGTTATACCCAAACTGTTTGGGCACTTATCTTGAACTTACTATCTTTCAACATCACTCATGTTAAAAGAGAATTGAACTCAATGGATACCAGGTTAGCTATTTTTGCAGCCTCTCCTACTCGAAAACTTCTGCCACAAAGACCTGATTGTAACTTTCAATATTTGTATCGTCCACACATCCCTGACAACATAGAGTCATGACAGGTCTTTCCTAGTGATGAGAGCATTTGTGCTTTCATTCAAAATGAACCTTATAAGACTAAGGAAATTATATCAATGGAAGATAACAAAATTCCTAAAGGCTTGAATCCTCTAGAAAGTTCATTTTCATCGAGTGATGTAGGAAACAAAGGAAAACATAAAGAAGATGAGTAAAAACAGAAAGTGGGTGAAACCATTTCCTTGAACATTGGAACACTCGAGTCTCCAAATAATGTTAAAATAGGTGCCCAATGTTCTGATGAAGAAAAAATGAAGTTCGCCAACCTGCTTGATGAATTTCAAGATGTTTTTGCTTGGTCTTATGAGGATCTTCATGGTTTTGATCTTATTATTATACAACATTCCATCCCTATCAAGGAAGGCATAAAACTAGTTAGGAAAAAACAAAGACCCATTAACCCTGCATTGGAAGCATCTATTCAGAAAATGTTGAAAAAAATCTTAAACGTTGGGATAATTTTCCCTGTTAAGTATTCTGAGTGGGTTTCTAATTTGGTTCCCGTTCGGAAGTCAACAGGTCAGATCAGATTATGCGTTTATTTTCGCACATTGAATAGGGCGAGAGTTAAAGATAATTTTCCCCTCCCTAATATGGAAATGATTATTCAACAAGTTGTAGGGTCATAGATGATGTCCTTACTTGACGGTTTTTCTGGTTATAATCAAATCAAGTTAAAAAGAGTAGATAGATTTAAAACCACTTTTATTAATCGTTGGGCCACTTTTTCTTATGAACGTATGCCTTTTGGATTATCTAATGTAGGTACTAATTTTCAAATACATGAAAATATCTTTTGACGATTTGATCAGTGAAACTATTTAGATTCATCTTGATGACTTAACTGTGTATTCTAAAACCCGATCGGATAATTTTGGTCATATTAGAAATATTCTCATGCGATGAAGGAAATTTGTTATTTCTCTTAATCCTTCTAAGTCTATTTTTTTCATTACCAAGGGAAATCTCCTTGGACACATTGTCTCTGATTCAAGAATAAGCATTGATCCTAAAAGAATTTTTGCTATCCTAAATCTTCTTGTTCCTACTTCCAAGAAGGAGGTTCAAGCTTTCATGGGTGTTATTAACTTTGTCCGTAGGTTTGTTCCTGATTTTTCTGTGATGGTCAAGCCAATTCACAATATCCTTAAGCAAGATCATCTTTTTTCTTGGACAGATGATGTCAAAAATTCTTTCATAGGGATCAAGAAAGCAATCAGTTTCGCACCAGTTTTAGCGAAGCCGGATTTTGAGAAAGAATTTATGACATATACTAATTCCACAGAGGAAGCAATTTCTGTTATCCTCATGCAATGTGATGACCAGGGTAATGAAAAACCAGTGGATTACATGAGTCAAAGCTTGTATGATGATGAGTTTAAATATTATTTTATTGAAAATCATGATTTCTCTCTTGTTAAAGTTGTTGAAAAGTTTCGCCACTTGATCTTAGGTAAGAACACGTTGGTAAAAGTCCCTTTACCCGCTATCAATTTTTTTCTCTCACAGACTTATCTTTTAGGGAAGCTTTCGCATTGGCTTTCCAATATCGAGGAGCATGATTTATCTATCATGACTTCTAACACCATCAAGGGACGTGACTTAGCCCTTCCCTTAGCTCAACATGCTGAAACTAGTGAAGAAATTGATGAACATGAAAGCTCTCTATCAACACTGTTCTACATTGATAATCAAATCCTTCATGTGTCTGAACATCCTTGGTATAAAAATTTGGTTTACTATTTTCAAAATCAAAGAGGTCCAGATAAATTAGACACTCATCAAAGAAGAAGGCTTTGTCTCGAATCTGCTAGATACATCATTATATTAGATTTCTTGTTTAGAAGATCTGTCGATGGTATGTTGCTTCGATGTGTAAAAAATGAGGAAGCACAAAAATTGTTGCAAGAAACTCATGGTTCTTCAAATTATGTTATTCATGTAGGAGGTCATTTTTTTGCTAAAACCACTACTTTTAAGATTATCAGAAAAGGATACTACTGGCCTTCAATATTTCATGATTCTTATGTTTTTTCAAGATCTTGTGACAAGTGCCAGAAATTTGCTGGTAAGGAACGCCTTTCAGCCATGCCTCTACAACCTGTCCTCCTGGACTTTCCTGTTTCAAAATGGGGTTTGGACTTTATTGGTCCTATTAATCCTCCATATTTAGCAGGGCAATTCTTTATCTTGACAACCATAGACTATTTTACAAAATGGGCTGAAGTTGTCCCGCTTAAAAATTCGCAGGATGAGCAAGTGATTTCTTTCCTTGAAAATAATATTTTTTCCAGATTTGGTCTTCCTTTGGAAATTATTACAGACAATGGTACCGTTTTTATTTCCGCTAAGATGCCCCAATTTTTAGCTAAGTTGCGGGTTAAATTTTTTACCTCATCAGCTTATTATCCCCAAAGAAATGGGTAGGCCGAGTCTACCAATAAGAATATGGTAAGAATTATCAAAAGGCTCATCGAAGATAAGCCTCATCATTGGCACACTCTCCTCACTTACGCCCTTTGGGAAGATCGAACTACCACCAAGGTGAGCACTGGTTGCACTCCTTTCCAGCTTCTTTATGGTCAAGAAGCCATTCTTCCTACTGAGTTGGAACTTTCCTCCTTAAGGTTAATGCTACAGGTTGAAGAATTAAATTCTTCTGATGTTTCTCAAAGAATGAATGCACTTTTGGCTTTAGAGGAGCAAAGGACATTTTCCTTGGATAATATAAAGAGAAGACAACAGACTGTTAAAAAACATTTCAACAAGAGTGTCAAAGATGTCAAATTTAAATTCAATGAGAAGGTATTGTTGTGGGATTCAACTCATGTTAATAGAGGAAGGCATTCAAAGTTTCAAAAATTATGGCTGGGTCCTTTTAAGATCGCTTTTGTCTTGGGTGCAAATTATTACATTCTAAAGGACTTACAAGAGCGATTGTTTTCCTACAGCGCTAACGGTTCCCACTTAAAACATTACGTGGAACCAAATTGAAGAGTTTAACGTTGTTTGGAATGTTTCTGTATTATACTAGTTTTCATTTCTGCTTTCACATTAGTAGTTTTTCCAATTCTGCTTTTACATTTCTATTTTTTCATTTCTTCTATTTCATTTTCTGTCATTTCATTTTTGCTTATTTCAATTTTATTGTTTCATTTCTGCTATGACATTTCTTGCTTTTTTTTCTTTTCGACTTCATTTCTTGTCAAAATAAAATGTTGGATTAGTTTTGCCACAAAAACGCTTTTGCAAAGTATTGTTAATCAATAACAATCAAGATTACACAGTTGTCATGATGTCCCCCTTGAAGGAATCATTGAACTTGTTATCTGCTTCCACTGATGTTTTATGAGATAGTTGGTTTTATCCCTCTGCTTTCCTTTTATTCATCCATTTTGAGATTCAAAAGAGGAAGTTCAAAAAAAAATCCTTGAATTCAAGAACAATTTTTAGTTGAATGATTATGCTTGCAGGGATAAACCCCTTCATACTTAACACTTTCCATGAGTTATTCCCAAATTACCGGTCATTTTTCCATTAAATCCACTCACTTCCCCCTATTGCATAATCATTCTTATTTATATCTTCTTTATCTAATGTTACTTGGTCTGTGAAAAAAAACATTATGAGTTCTTAATATGTTGAAAACATATTTCCCTGTGGAGTCACCAGTTTGTTGATGATTAAAATCATAATGATGAATTCCGCCCACAAAGTATTGCTAAAGAGATATTATTTAACTATGCTAATAATATAATACTAGTAGGTGGGAACCCCTTGTAGACTAGAGGCGCAAGGATAGACATATTACACATGTTTTGTTGTTGTTTTTTATGTTGACTACACATTCCTACATGTTTGACGATACCGTCTTGGTTTCATTTGGCATAATAATAGGTGGATAATGCATTATTGTGGAATGTTTTTTGCGACACAAAACAATTTTATGGTTATGAAGAGAATTTTATTTTCAGATTCTATGTTATACCCTTGTTACTAATTCTTATGATCGTTTACCTAGCCACATATATGCAAGGGATATTTTAATGGTAGCATGGTCAAAACAAATAAAAAAACTATGAAAAGATCCTAAAGTATGGCAAAGGGAAAGTAACTATGTAAAGGGATTACATGCAAGTTTCGAATGAAGTTAAGGGATACTAGTATTAGTCCTAACTATTATGTTATTTGTTGGTTAATGGACTATGCGAATTTAATTATATCTGAATGGAGGCGCATATAGCATTGTTAATATGTATTATTTCTTAGAGTTATGGCAAGGGTTAACTTGAAAACTGTATTGGGTGGTGCACTATGCAATGGATATCATCTCGTATATCACGATGGGTTGGCATTGAATACACATTGGTTATATGGTTTGATTATTGGTGAATGTGATGCTTATTGGGTTGTCTTGTACTTCAAATTGAATGGGTCAGGTGATGGAAGCGACATGCATTTACTGCACATCACTCCATACTTTCCCTATCGCCTATCACCCTAACATTGCTCCATTGTTGCAATTATTCTCTATTGGTTGTGAAGCTCCGCGTTTTTAGGTTTTTGGAAGGGAGGCTTAGACAACTCACCATTTAAGCGTTTTTCCCACATGTATGATTCTTTTTCTCTCCATCCACAATGTATTCTCTGTTGTATGAACTAAATGATGTCTCAGTGATGCTTTGATTCTGCGTGTTCTTGAGAATTTCGGCTATGTAACTGTGTGTTATGGCTCTATGTAATGATTGTAAATTGTTGGCAATTATAATCAGAGCAATGGGTGTTATTAATTTATGTGTTGGTGGTTTCTTGGTCAGTATGAATTTTATGATGGGTATATGTGGAATAATAAGTGAAAAATGGTGCAATATGGATCTGCGTTGAGGGTTGAGGGTTTGGTTTTGTGTATCACTTTCGGTTCACTCATTTCCTCAAGGTCGTGGTGGTAACCCTTATCTAGTCACAGAAAAATTGCCAATAGTTGTTGTGTTCTTTATTCAAACCTTGAGTCGTGGTTGTTGACCCGTTCTTATTGTCATTTTACTAAAGTATCCCAAAGATCCAGTCTTTGTTGGACCCAAAAATTAACACATGCATGTGGGTATTGGATTGATACAGGGTTTATCTTAGAGTTTTGTTAAAAGGATGTGTGTGTCCTCACTGTCATTGTTGTCAAGTTGTTTGGCTCTTTAGGTGTTGGAAATAATTGTTATATGTCTGTGTTTTTTTGAATAACCGCCATTGCTAATTTAACCCTCACCTCTTCTCTGCAAGTGTTAGAGGCACCTATGTGCACTGGGTTATTTTAATCTACCTGTCTTTTCTCTCCTCGGGTGTTAACTATTGGTTATGTTGCCCATACTTGGAGTGATAAGTAAATACTGTATGGTTCACTGTTGTGTCTTGTTCAAAAGGTATTTTTTCCCGTGGTTGATATAAGCCCAGAATACCCTCAACTCTCTGTGTTTTTGTTTAAAATATGAATGGGTTCTTGTTTCCTCCCTGCATTTGATTTTGACAAAGCCTGATTTGGACTTTAACTATCTTTACACTCCTCGGGCACCTTCTAGGGTTGTCAATAATTGGTTATCAATTAAATGGTTATTAAAGTCTTTTAAAGACACTTTCTCTCTCGTCAAGTCTCTGTCTAATCCTTCTATGATGAAATTGTTTGAACAAACAAGAATGGAAATGAACGGTTGCAGATAGTCGAGGACTATCTTCCTATTCATTATGGTTTCGCTCACCGTGTTTTATTCAATGTGGTCTTGATTGCATATGAAAACACCTATTTGGTTTTTTCTAAGCCCGATCGGGGTTCTAGCAAGTTTAAAAATGATGCCTATGTGTAGTTTGGTTATGTTCGCTTCATATATTATATTGGAATCATCATACATATTACCAATGGTTTTAAAATAAATTTATACTCACAGAGATAAGGCTCGGGGTTTCTGTTTTGGTTGAATGTTGTTTCATTTCAATATTTTTTGATTGATATGATGAAGACTGTGTATAATCGGCCATTCTTTGAAGTCTGTTCATGTTTTGAAAAGAGACCTGTGTACATTTTAATTGGGCCCAAGTGTTGATTGGTAAACAATGGATGTTGATTGTTATCATGGTGCATTATGGATTTTCAGGGATGGATGTCGAGCATATTGTTGTGCATTTTTTGATTTTTTTTAAAAGAAAAAAAGAAAAAGAAAGAAGGGAACAATGTTTTGTTAAACAAGACTATTGAATGGAAAGGTTTTTTTATAAGTTATAATTGCACAGACTGTTATGAATTAAGGAATTTTGGGAAATTTAATTATTGGAACAACAAGAAGTTTGGTATACAATTGAGAAACAATGAATGTTGGTGCTTTTTGGATTGATTTTAATACAAAGTTATGATTATTGATTATTTAATTTGTTTTATGAACAATATCCATTAAATCCCCTGTCATTTTCTCACTTTTTTTTTAATCAATATGAATCCCCTCACAATCCCAGATTCACTTTGCATGCCCTGTTCTTAAAATTAAATTAAAAAAGATCTATATTACAATGATTGAGAAATGACTCAGAGATGAATCACAACTGATATGATTTTGTTATTGTTGCACAACCGATTTTTTAATGAATTGTTGAGAAGTAATCATGTCCTTAATCCCTTTCATTTTATCATTTTTTCACTCAATACAACCCCCTCAGATATCCCAAAACCCTTATTCATCCCCTGCTCATTGACAATTATTAAATGAATTTTATGGATTGGATTGCATGGGTCTAATGTGATTGTTGAGACAAACTTTGTTTCATATTAAGAGATGTCATTTATGGTTTGTTTAAGAAGGTAGTTTCTAATAAACGTTGCATACAATATGAGCTTCTTCAACAAAGGAATCCATGGCCGAAATAACAAGGGAAGAGGGAATTGGAACTGAGGGCCTAGAAGGACAATATTCTCGATACATTTTGATGCAGATCCAAAAGAGTTAAACCATCTCTTCCAAGCTGGATTTTTCAATTTGATTGGACAAGGGGTAGTCCAACCTAGACCAGAAAGGCCTCCCTCAAGTGATTCAACCAAATCCGTTTCATCCTGCATGCACTTGAAAGATGATTGTTCTCATGTCATCAGTGAGATCAAGCCTCAAGGCTCCACAAAGCCTAAGGATAATTCATGAAAGTCAAAGGGAGACAACAACAACAAAGGGGAAATTGCCTCCTAAAGTGGAAAATATGGTTTTTGAGTACATTTTATTATTGATTTGTTGAGAACAATTGATTATTGAAGTTTTGGACAACATACTATTTTTGAATATTTTGGATATTACATGTTTGGATATGGTTTAAAATATCATTGATATTTAATTTTCAAATTATGAGAATGATTATGGGAGCCACAAGGAGGAATGTGTTTGATTGATTGACTAGTTATGTTTATTTTTGTTAAGAAACTAAAGGGAGTCACAAGGGGTCCCACCTACTAGTTATTATTTATTAAAAGATCCATATTATTATTATTATATTAATTCTTCCCCTAACTGAAATTTAGTTGAGTTTTAGCTGCTAACTTAACTAAAAGAGGTAGTTGAACTGCTTCAACTAATTTGGGATGCATAAAAGAAAAATGAGAAGGAAGAACAAAAGGAGAATAGAAGGAGAAAACGTACTAAAGTTTTCTCTTGAGTTTTGTTGAGATAGCTTAGTTTTCATTCATTCTTCAATTCATTAAAATCCTAATTCGCTTTTATGACAACAGGGTCCTATTGTAGACAACCAGATTCAAAGTTGAATTACATCATTTAGAAACTTGTTTTTAGAGGTGTTGATCTATCTTTGATAGTATGTGTAGACTTGTATGTTTATGAATTAAATTTCATGACTGATAAAGGATATTTTGCAGAGCCGAGTAGGCAACAATCTGTGGAAAGATGATCCAAATTTTAAAGTTCATATTTTACTTCCTGTTAGAGTCCTTTTGTATGGTTTTCATCAGGCATATCTAAGCTTGACTTTGGTCCAAACTCCCTCAAGGATTTTTTTAAAGAGAATGACTCTTTTGATTTCTTGGAATGAAATAAGTGATTGCTTTTCTATCTCATCTGTGTTGATATGTGACTTGGTATTTTTTCTTTTGTCTCCACATTTACCTTTTGCATCTATATTATTCAGAAAATGGTATAAAAATGTTATACTTTTTTGTAACAATATTTTATTAAAAAAATAAGCCTAACCCCTTGTAATTAATACTTGTGGATTGGGAAACACTTTTTGAGGCTATAAACATAGGGTAACATTCCTGACTATATTTCATTAGCCAAGCAAGATTAAAAAATGCTTTAGTAAGATAATTGCATATCTTTCCCTCAACATTATTCTCTGAAATTCCTCTATGAATGCTTCAACCAAACCTCTCTGTCTAAGTTGTTTTAGCTCATGAAAATTAATTTATGGGTCCCTATGATCAAATATATCCACGAGTCTTTGTGTGAACTCTCTATAAGAGGTAATGTCCACATACCCCAAAGTTGTCATTCCATGGTACCACCATTCATGGGCCTTTCCCTCCAAGTACAAGGTATCAAATTTGATGGCATCCAACTCCATCATAGGGTTTAGATGTAGATAGTCATCCAATTTTTGTACCCATTCTTTTGCTGAATATTTGGTTGTTTCATCAAAGGGGGGAATCTCCATTTTCGCTACTTTGCATCCTAGATCATTGTTACCCTTGTGAAATTCTCTAGGTTGGCCTTTATATTTGCTTCCAAAATATTCTACCAATGAAACCTATCTCCCGAATATTGCACTCAAGGTTGCATACTCCCTATCATACTCCTCTAAGTTGTCTTCCACCTCCATACGTCTCAGAATGTGGCCATCCTGTGGTTTTGCATCTGGGAAACTAAGTATGTAAGGCCTAGGTGTGACCCTGCTACTCCATGGAATCATGTTGCTTGCACCCTCAAAGAGGATTTGTCCCTTAGTATAGGCCTTATGGTTAGATTCAGCATGATACCTCTCTTCCCCATGAGATCCACTAGCCCCATTAGTCCCTCCATAATTAGGCGGTTCCTTGTCATGTACCATTTGTATGAGTAGTTGTGTGATCATGTATTATCTTGCATCCACTGAAGAAATCAATTTCTTTTTCCCTTGTTCAACACTTGTCAATGTTGTCTTGAGGTTAGTTTGTTCCCTTGACAAGTTCTCTTGTGTCATTTGTGAGTGATATTGCATGTCAAACTGTGTCCTTTCTAATAGAGTGCTGCATTTCCTGAACTATTTTTTCCAAATCATCCCCTTTGTCATTACCATCCCATATTTCCTGTCTCTCCTCCATTTATGGAATTGTTTATGGTTCTCCTTCCTTTCTATTCTTATTCCTTTTGTTGTATCCTTCCATTAGTAATCCTCACAATATGGGAGGATTTTCACTCTGATACCAATGTAAAATTCCCAAGCAGATTTACTAGGAATTTAATGGATTATTGTTTTTCTAATAGTGGTATTTTGTCATGTAGTTTGTTGTCTTTTCCTTCTAAGTTGAACTAGGGTTGATTTATAGACTTTTTACAACAAGTAAATGATGGAAATATAGCAACAATGGATACAAAATGAGATAAAATAAAAATAACACAAGAAAATAGCCACAAATACCTTAGGTCTACATTTTATTTAAATATATAGTTGACCTTAGTACAAGAGATGGAAATATATCGAAAAATGATGGAAGAATAATGTGTGTGGTTGAGAATATCTCCAAGATACAATAACAACAGAGAGACATAATCTCTCATGAACTCCCAATAGCTGCATGCAAGATCTGAAAGATCATTTTTTCCCTTTTGTTCTATTGTTGACTGCTCTGGCTATGTTGGGCCCCTCCCTAGCTGGAAACTCTCCTAGGATTTCCGACCCTGCTATATCTATCCTCCAAACTCCTTAAAATGGTTGAAAATATGTAGATATGAAGATTATAAACTCATAAGAAGATATTCCCAATATGTAGTTGTATATATGACCCTCCAAAGCTCTGTATCTCTAAGGACAAGTGTGCCTTCCTTCAAAAATTCACCCAACTTCAATAATAAATAAATATGAGTTGATCAACCCTCACAAACTGAAGAGAAAAGTCTACCTAGGGATGGAAAACTCTCTTATGGTGAGATATACTCCAGATCCACTGTCCTCTAGGAAAAACAAACTTCTCCTTCCTTGACAGTGTTAGGCTCCAATCTACTGATGTAAATTAGAGTGCAAATGATTTTCAATCCGGTGTTTGTAAGACTTAGAGGCACATCCAAAATATATGGATTTAGAGATAACTTTTATTCTTCCAATGGGAATAAACCAAAACCTATTCTAAGATCTGAATATGGAGGAGATGCTAAGATTTTGTTCAGAAGTCCTTTTCATAGATCTCACGACAGTAATCAACAAATGTTTCCTAAAGGGCATGTGATCAACAGTAAACATTCAAAGAGACATTCAAAAACTAGCTCAGAGGCTTATCAATGCTAGAAAGACAAAACTCTTATTCAAGAGACGCATTCATTGTTTTCTTTCATTCATTAGCAATCTTCACCAATTCTTGTTAAATAAAAAGTACTGAAAGCGTAAATAACTCAAAAAACATTCATGATCATCCTAATGCTTGAAAGCAAACCACACATTGAATTCTTATTCAAGAAATCATTCACAACATGAGTAGGGCTTTGAAACATTAACCATATTACTTAACTATGGAATTCATCTAAATACAACAAAGATATGAATAAAACTCATCTACAACAAGATCTGATCTAAAACATGTATCAAAGATTACTTGAAAAGAACATAAAGGAAGAGTGTACTAGTTTGGCAAAGGGGTCCCTCCAATGCTTCACTTGTACAGTTGAGTCGTCTCAGCTAAGAAGGAACTTCCAACAACATTCACATAATCATATCATAGACATTATCAAGAACAAAAATGCATAATTGATCTCAAGATTGCAAATTCCAAAGTTTCTTCATTCACATCAAAGATGTCATACTAGTCTATGTCTTAGAGTATTTATACAAGAGTTTTGAAACTAATAATGCTAATAAATCTCCTAAAGATCATGATCAGATCCATAAAATATTCTAGGAAGGTTGAATACCCCCTTCAGATCCATAAAATATGAACAAATCCCAAGAAAATCTAAAACTGTCCATGATTTTATGCTAAAACAGGGTATTTTCCGCTGAAGTGGCCCTGTTTGACCAGCGTTGACCAGACACTTGGAAAGCTCAGATCTCGAAACTGATAGGTAATCATCCATCCTTGTACATCAAGGATCATGACCCAAGTCTCAGATTTCGCCCAGCTATCCTGCAAGTACACGAACCTAGGAGCAATTATGGGATTTAGTCAAATCCTGTAATTTCTGATAAATTTTTAATTTTAATGCCAAAAATTCGAAAATTCAATTCTTAATCTAAAGAATGATAAATGTACCTTGCATAAGCTGTTTTATGGAAAATATGGAATGATATGGAGGCAAAATTGATGGTTTTGGAGGAAAAAGTAGAGTTTATAGAGTGAAAAGAAGCATAAAAATGTACTCAACAGACAATTCGCCCCAATCCTATAGAAACCCTCAAAATAATGCATTGGCTCCACAAATCACTACTAAAAATTGATCTGAATTGTGTAGAATGTAAAGGGTGGAATATTTCACCACATTGGCCAATCTTGGATCATGAACATAGGATAATTTCACCTCCTTGCTGATCTCTAGAGTTTGTTCACTCAAAACCCTCAAAACGTCCAAGTTGTAGAGCTTAAAGATGCAAGTGAGATATGAACAAGAATGTATGAGCAAGTCGCCCTCCTTCATTTTATCCTATCTTATAATTCTCACTTAAATTATTATTTAGGTTTTCTAATGTTCTTTTCTCCTATTATTTCAGAAAGCCACTTTACCTTTTTCTCCCTAATCTTTGTCACCTTTTGATATTGACTTTAATTATTTGGTGACCCCCATCTTACCCTCTTAGTCTCCTTTTTATTAGTGAGACTATAGTCTAAGGGGAACAACTAGGATACTTAGTCCCCCATGGTCAATTTCACATGGAAGAGGACATTATATTTTCCTTATAATTTGCAAGGTATAAACTGTACTATGTGATTAAGTGAAAATGCACGCCTAAGCTTCCGTGTAGCTCCAAAATTTGTTTTTTAAGTTTTAAGATGGAGTTACATAAATGGTAAATTTACCTATGCATCTAAATTTCAATTGAATAGTAGGAGAGGTTGATTTAATGCACCTAGAATTGGGGTTTCATGTAAATTTGAATGCAAAACCACCTCAACCTCAAATGCACCCCCTAGTCTCAATTTTGAACCAAAGTTTGTGGTTCAACTTGCATAAGTTGTAGTTTGTGATTTTAGACCTATCTATAAACGTATATTGGAATTTTAAAACACGAACCTACCTGGTGTGCATAAAGGATAGGAATTGCATTGTAAAACCAAAGTGCCAAATTGTTAAAGTTGGATATATTAAATTGCATGCCCAGAGTTGGATATAGCTCCATAATTTAGGATTTAAGTTGTAAATTGATGATTACAATATACATAATAACCCGTTTGCACAATTAGTAGTGCATTTACACTCCAACAAGGATGATTTATATGAACAAAAATTCATGGTATTTTGATGAATCATAGGATGGTGGGTTAGGAGAGAAACCAATGTTAGTTTTTCATTAAGAGTCATAAAAGACTCTTTTGTGTAAAAATAGGCAAGATATGCTTAGTAAAACCATCAAAATGCACAAAATATTTGTAAAACATAACCCAATGTTGTATTATACCTTATATTTGAGTTGTGAAAGTTGTTGCGAATGTGGTTTATCATAGTAGATATGTTCATGTTGTTTATTTTGCGATTTCAAATTTAAAAAGGGTGGTTGTACAAAAGAGGAAAAGTTTTCCTCGTAATTTGCAAGGTATAAATTGTACTATGTGACTAAATGAAAATGCATGCCCAATATTCCCTGTAGCTCCAAAATTGGTTTTATAAGTTTTAAGATGGAGTTACATAAATGGTAAATTTACCTATGTGTATAAAGTTCAAATGAAGAACAAGAGAGTTTGCTTTCATGCACCTAGAATTGATACTTCATGTAAATTTTAATGCAAAATTGCCTCAACCTCAAATACACACCCTAGTCTCAATTTTGAGCCAGCTTTTGTGGTTCAACTTGCATAAGTTGTAGTTTGTGATTTTATATTTGTCTATAAACTTGTATTGGCATTTTTAGACATAAACCTACCTAGTGTCATAAAGGCTAAGAGTTGCATTGTAAAACCGAAGGGCCAAATTGTTAAAGTTGGCTATATTAAACTACACTCCCAAAGTTGGATATGCCTCCATAATCTAGGATTTAAGTTATACATTGATGTTTACAATATATATAATGACCTGTTTGCACAATTATAAGTGCATTTAGACTCCAAAAGGGATGATTTCTATTCACAAAGATTCATGGAATTTTGATGAATCAAAGGATGGTGGGTTAGGAGAGAAACCGAGGTCATTTTTGCATTAAGAGTCATAAAAGACTCTTTTGTGCAAAAATAGGGAAGAGATGTCTAGTAAGACCATCGAAACACACAAACTGTCTGTAAAAAGTAACCCTATGATGTATTATACCTTATATTTGAGTTTTGCAAGCTGTCGGGGAAGTGATTTATCATAGTAAACCTGTTCATGTTGTTTATTTTGCAATTTCAAGTTTAAAAAGGGTGGTTGTAAAAAAGAGGCAAAGTTTTCCTTGTAATTTGCAAGGTATAAAATGTACTATGTGATTAAATAAAAAAGCACTCCCAGGCTTCCTTGTAGCTCCAAAATTTATTTTATAAGTTTTGATATGGAGTTACATAAATGGTAAATTTACCTATGCATCTAAAGTTCAATTAAAGAACAATAGAGGTTTCTTTCATGCACCTAGAATTGGGATTTCATGTAAATTTGAATGCAAAACTACCTCAACCTCAAATGCATGCCCCAGTCTCAATTTTGAGCCAATTTTTTTGGTTCAAGTTGCATAAGTTGTAGTTTGTGATTTTACACATGTCCATAAACATATATTTCCATTTTCAGACATAAACCTACCTAGTGTTCGTAAAGGATAAGAATTGCATTGTAAGACTAAAGAGATAAATTGCTAAAGTTGGCTATATTAAACTGCATGCCCAAATTTGGGTGTGGCTCCATAATTTAGGATTTAATTTTTGAATTGATGATTACAATATGAATTTACCTATGCATATAAATTTCAATTGAAGAACATAAGAGGTTTCTTTCATGCACCTAGAATTGGGATTTCATGTAAATTTGAATGCAAAACTGTCTCAGCCTCAAATACACGCCCTATTCTCAATTTTGTGCCCAATTTTGTGGTTCAACTTGCATGAACCATATGATTTTACACACATATATACAATTGTATTGGCATTTTCATACATAAACCTACCTGGTGTGTGTAAAGGCTAAGAATTTCAATGTAAAACCAAAGGGACAAATCGTTAAATTTGGTTATATTAAATTGCACACCCAAAGCTGGATATGGCTCCATAATTTAGGATTTAAGTTTTAAATTGATCATTTAAATATTTATAATAGTCTATTTATACAATTAGTAGTGCATTTACACTCCAAACATGATGTTTTCTATGCACAAAGATTCATGACATTTTGATTAATCAGAGGATGGTAGGTTATGAGAGAAACCAAGGTCACTTTTTCATGTTCAGCCATAAAAGACTCTTTTGTGCAAAAAGAATCTATAATTTCCAAGGTCGAACCTATAATAAGTGACAAAATAAAAATGCATGCCTAGGATTCCCTCTAGCTGTTGGATTACTGAGAGGGGGGAGTGAATCAATAATGAGCAATTTATACTTATTTTAACCACAATTTATATTCCTTTAACTTATTCAACAATGTTCAATAGGTAGGTAGGTGATAATAGGAGTCCCTTACTCTCTTATTTATACTCTCCAAGTGGCTTCCTTTAGGAGTTATCTTCTAATTGTTTTACCCAACTTCCCTCTTTTAGGGCTAACCCACTTTCAACTACTTTACCCACTTGTAACCACTTTATCCATAAATAGTAAACTCACCACTTCTTGTTGAAACTAATTTATTTTTATTTATTTTCTTATTACACCAACTTTACCCATGATTAAATCCTAGTTACAATCACTTTGACTAGTAAACTTCTTTTAGGAGCTTCTAGAATGATTGACCTCTTTCACCTTCTAGGGGCTTCTACATAACTCATGAGGGGTTCTCCAACTTCTCAAGGCCATATATCCCTAACCGTGAGGAACTATGTGACGTACCACATATCAACGAAAATCGCATGATGTGTACTATCCATCCATGATAGCGTTACCTTCATATTCACTGTTCTTCATTCCTTTATACCTGAAACAAAATTGGGTACCTTAACCACACCTTTGTGCTACCAGAATTCACTATCGGACATACTCAAGGGTTGACATGAATTTCTAAGGGTTGAATTCAATATACAATATCATATTCCAAGGGTTGACATCAATGACAACCAACTATCCAAACCAACTTTCCATCAATCTCCCCCTTTGGAATTGATAACAACACCAACATTGATGGAAACACTTAGTCATGAAAATACTCATGCTCATGCTCCTTGTGATCATCGCTCCTCATCAATGTTTCTATCTCTCCCCCTTTGACATCAATGGAAAAGGGTATCTCCCTTTGGGGATGCTCCTCCTGACTGAACTCTCCTTGGGGATTCTCCCCTTGTATGCACTTTCCTTTGGGTTTCTCCTCCTGTCTAAATGTCTTTGATATTTCTCTATGTTTCTAACCCTCTAATTAGTCTCTCTCCCTAGATCTGATTAATCTCTCCCCCTTTGACAAAGGTTATCACTATGATGCAATGTTGATGTCATGGTTTTCAATGCTCCCTCTAAGATCATATCTATCATATCTACTCCTGGAATCATATATTTGTTCTTATCTCTCTATATGACAACTTCTATGAATGATCTTTCTATCTTTCTTCATGTTTATGTTTCTCTCCCTTTGACTTCTCTGCAAGGTGTCGTGTAGAACAATTGTAGGGATTCTTGTACCTTCTTCCTTTTGTAGTTTTTGTCCATTGGTGCTTCCTTGTGTAATCAAATGACATATATAAAAAACATTCAAGATTAATCATTGAAAGTTTAAACATTCAAATAATCATCCAACATTCTCTAAACCAATCTCTAATCCATGCTCTCATCCATTGTTGTATGTCTATTGAAACCTTTTAATCCATATATGTCCATACTTTCCAAGACATTGCTACTCAATTGTTCTTAGTTTGTCTACTCGAACTTTGTAAGCTACTTGAAAGATGGTTCTCTTATCTGTCTTAGCTACTGCATAGAATCCCCCTGTCTAATATTCATATTACCCGAGAGTCTCCAAGCCAAATGGCTCAGAACAATACCTGATCTGATGCAGTCTAATCTTCCTCTTTGTTTGTGAATACATCTTCCTTTTCATTCTCTTTATGAATCATGTCATCATCCTGAGTTTTGACATCTTCTTCATCCTCTACTTGAATTCCGACACTTTCCTCTTTTCTTATAAATTCATCATGATCTTGTGCTACTGCAAATCATGAAAGTATGATTCCTTGGACCCGTTCTTCATTTACCTTCTCCTCTTGTTTTTTACTTCTTCTCCAAACCTTCTTGTGTCCGTCATCAATATTTTCTTTCAAGGGAGGATTTATCATGCTTCTACAATTTCGAGCTATGTGTCCATAATTATGGAATTTTTAGCATTCAATATTTTGTGGGGACACATAAGACTTTCTTGCCTAATCATTTCTTTTATAATCCTTGCAATCTGCAACCTTATGTCCAAAGTTAGTACAATAAAAATAGTGACCACAAAATAAATTTCCATACCTAAGAGTGAATGATCTTCTTTGTGGTGTAGTCCTTATTGGTTGTTGTCTTGGATGATCATGATTGATGTTTCTTTTCTACATGAATTTATAAGGTCTTTCTGATTTTGTTTTATCATCATTCCTTCCTTTGAGAACTTCTGCATAACTCTTTTGTTTTGTTTCTTTGTTCATTGAGCTTGAACCGTTTTCCAGACTGCATCTGGTTGTATCCTAGTCTGAACCTTTCATAGTGTGGCCTTTGGTTGTTGATGATCTTCTCCAATGTATTGGTGCTATCTTGTTGCATGTCCTTCTTCTGAAAATATTTTCTTAGAGTTGTTACTTCTGCTTCCAACCTTTCAATCATATTTTCCTTTTCTGTTAGTTGACTTTTGAGTATTTCTTCAATCCTTTTGTCCTCTTCTACCTAGAATTTCAACTTCATAATTATGTTCTTAACTTCCTCTGAGTTCTGATTTTGGGTTCCTTTTACTTTTAATTCTTCCTTGAGTGACTTGTTTTTATTTCTTTCTTTCCTTATTTCTTCTAAGGCACTAATTAATTCTTCTATGAGATCGATTGCGCTTTCTTCTTCAAAACCATCAAAGTTTCTTGTTTGATTTTCCCTAGCCATAAATAGTACCTTTTCTGAATCACTTTTGATTTCATCATCCTCATAAAATGAGCAATTGTCTTATCTTGAGTATATATTTTTCTTGAAGACTTTCCTTTTGTCTTTCTTGTTTCCGTTTTGATATTTATTTTCTTTCTTGGGATCTTCCTCTTCATCACTATTTGACTTCCTGGCATAAGGATACTTATTTGAAAAATCACCAACTTTAGCACAATTAAAACATTTCAATGGAATCTTACCTTTGTATTTACTTGTTCCTTTTTTCAACTTTCTTACGAAGTTTTCCATATCTTCATCTTCCTCTGAATCATCGCTGCAACTACATTTTGACTTTGGTTTTTTCTTACCCTTTTTCTTTGTCTTCTTGGATTATTTGAATGTTTATTCCTTTGTAAATGGGTTCTCCTTCCCCATTCTCATTTCATAAACAATGAATATTCCATGAAGCTCATCCATTCTTATCATACTCATATCTACTCTTTCTTCTAGTGTTGAAATCTTAGGATCAAATCTCATTGGTGTTGGTTGTGGAGCCTGATTATCTTCCTGATTCAGAGGTATTTGTTTTCAGTCGTGTTTATACCCCATGAATACTTTACACCCTGGAATATTGTACACTCCTCCACGTCGAGGATTGCAGGGGGGGTTACCCCCCCTGCGGGGTCTGGGGGCAAGGGGGCCACCGAAGGAAAAATTGCCTTGTAAATGTATATTGTAATTTCATTGTAAATCTGGACCATTCATTATAAGGTCGCAGATCTGATGGTAGAAGTTATGTTATGGTTATTTTCCCTAGAAGGCAACCCTCTTTTATGAGGGTAATGTATTATGGCTATGGATCAATGAAAATATTGTATTCTGAGAGAGGAGACTGTGAGAGAAAGAAGAGGAAGTTACAACAGGTGTGTTGTAGGTTATATCCCTTCATTTGTTGGATAATAATAAAGGAAGGACCTGGAAATTTCTCTGGTGGACGTAGCCAAAACTAGGTGAACCACGTATATCTGTGTTTCTTTTGTATTGTGTATCTTTTGTGTTTTATTTCCGCATTTGTTTTATTTTATTGTTCCATGATCCAGTTTTTCTAACAATTGGAAGATATCTCAGTACTTTTTGAACAATTATAGATTCGTCAACTTCTTCTCCCAATCCTTTAATTGTGTTCACTATTTTATCAACTCCCAAAAAGTAAGCTACAATATTTTCATCTTCCTTCATCTTCAACTATTCAAATTGACCTCTATAATTTTGAAGCTTTGTTGCCTTGACTTTGACATCTCCTTCATAAAAATTCTCAAGTTTTCCCCAAATTTCCTTTTTATAATTGCATAACTTTGACATATATTGAATCAACCAGACCATTTAGGATATCATTTTTTTTTTCTCTTGAATTGTTTTGACTGAGTTTTTTTCCATCGTTATTTGTTGGAGGAGTGTCAAGATATTTATATTCATCTACTATTGATTTCCAAACATCAAATACCTATGCTAGTACATATGTTTTCATCCTTCTTCTCCATAATGCATAATTTTGTCCATCAAAATGTGGTATTCAATTTTTATACATATTGTTTCTCTCCATGATCTACCTTCTAGTGGTTAAATTGTTTCCTAAAGGAACCTGGCTCTGATACCAATTGTTGGATTAGTGAGAGGGGGGGAGGGGGGTGAATCAATAATGATAAATTTATACTTCTTTTACCCACAATTTATATTCCTTTAACTTATTCAACAATTTTCATCAATTCATCATAAATATATTATGAAATCATAAAAACTAACATCCATCAGTGCATAATAAACAATAATGAACACATACACACAATACATAATACACTAATATTTACATGGAAGCCCAATGTAGGAGAAAACCACGTAATTTGTTTCTTATATTTCAAAGAATTACATTCAAGGAAGCACCAACTTCCAAATTTCCAACTCCAACTCCCTAGTTTCTTAGGCTCCAACTTGAAGGAAGCTCAAACTCCCTAATTATTTGGCTCCAACCCCCTGATTTCTCTAGATCCAACCTGAAGGTGGCTACAACCACCTATTTCTCAGGCTCCAACCTAAAGGAAGCACCAAATCCCTGATTCTCTGGAACCAACTAGAAGGACGCTACAACCCTCTTTCCTTTCCCCATCCAATCGCCCTGAAATATAAATGCAAAACGTGAACAACGTGTCATTTTCACTGAATCAATCATTGCAACTATCACTCTGTCACTGTCAACCTGTACTAACACTCTATCACATCCTATACCAACTTTCTCCAAATATTACCTACAGATTTGTGACATGTCTACTGTGCAACACATGGATGTCCACATCTATCCTCACTGCAACTCGTGGACTACCACAAATTCACCAAGTTTCACTGTCACTGTCTATATTTCTGTCAAACGGTCACTGTAAAGCCTGTCATGTCAACTTGTACCATAAACATATAACAACATGTACCAAACAACCTGTATCAACAATCTATAATGATAATATCATCACCCAAAACAGATCCAATCACTAAGACCAATCACCAAAACAACTCTCAATCATATGCACAATATTTCCAAGATGTGCATCAAACAAAACTACTCATAAAAAATCACAACCTTCAGCCACACATGCCTCTACAAATCATGTACCAATCACAACCAATTACCAAATTATACTACAACAAGTGTATCAACCATGCACCAAAAACATACTCCGTGATAACTAACAAAGGGATTCTAGCAATACATCACATTATCCATAAATTAAATACCATAAACCCTTACAACAAACCATGTGTCATAGCCTCACTATTATGTAGCATCAAGTATGTATTAACCATATACCAAGATTACTAACAAATACCTCTCACAATGTGCAACAAGATATACCAATAACACTTATACATGCACCAACAATATTCTTCATCAGATCTTCCTCAAATCATACTCTACAACAGATACCATCCATCCAAGAGGGCATTTACGAAACCTCACCAAGTCATGACTTAAGCATTCTCCATAATACCAGTAAGGTACAATCTCAAAACATAACCATGAACATACCTTTATCTCTGTAGTATCCCTGATGTATCTTACTCTGACAAACATACCTGGATTCTCTCCTAAGATCCTACAACCTGGAGCAAGTATATTCCTTCTTTCCCTTTCTATAGATCTGTGCTTTCTCTTTCTACAACTCATGGGTGTCTGCTCTTTCTTCTTATATGGCCCGCAGAGGTCTGTGCTTCTCTGTACCTGCGACTCGTAGATGACCTTTGAAATCTTGTTTCATTCACTTCCTCTACAACTACGAAAATTTCGTTCCTTCAGACCTTCGCTGCCTCAGACCTTCGCTGCCTCAAACCTATGCTTTCTCATATTTTTCATTGTATACCTACAAATAACCTTTCACAAAATATATATTCAATAATTTTCAATAGCTAGGTATGTTCGAATAGGAGTCCCTTACTCTCTTATTTATACTCTTCAAGTGGCTTCCTTTAGAGGTTTTCTTCTAATTGTTTTACCCAACTTCTCTCTTTTAGGGATAACCCACTTTCAACTACTTTACCCACTTGCAACCTATTTATCCATAAATAGTAAACTCACCACTTCTTGGTGCAACTAATTTTTTTTTAATTATTTTCTTATTGCAACAACTTTACCCATGATTAAATCCTAGTTACAATCAATTTGACTAGTAAACTTATTCTAGTATCTTCTAGAATGATTGACCTCTTTGACCTTCTAGGGGATTCTAGATAACTCATGAGGGGTTCTCCAACTTCTCAAGGACATATCTTCCTAACCGTGAGGAACTATGTGGTGTACCACATATCACCGGAAATGACATGATGTGTATTATCCATCCATGATAGTATTTCCTGCATATTCATTGATATTCATCCCTTTATACCTCAAACAAACTTGGGTCCCTTAACCACACCTTTTTTCTACCAAAATTCACTACCGGACATACTCAAGTGTTGACATCAATCTAAAATATCATACTCCAAGGGTTGAAATCAATGACAACCAACTATCCAAAACAACTGTCCATCAATAGCTAAAAAAATGTTTTAAAGGTAATAATATGGAGTTAGATACAATGCAAATTTACATATATCATTTAAAGTGCAATTGAAGAACATAAAAGGCTACTTTCATGCAGCTAGATTTGGGATATCATGTAAATGTGAATGCAAAACTGCCTTAGAGTAAAATGCATGCCCTAGTGCCATTTTTGAGCCACTTTATTTTGCATCCAATAAGGCTCTAATAAGACCTTTAGTCACTATTAAAAATAGAAGGTAGATTGAAAAAATTTAGGGTAATCAAACTTAGGGATCAAAGCAATGTTTCTTCTTTCAAAACACATAAGTCATAACTTATCAAACTATTTGTTGATCAAAGCATATATGTAAAAAATAT